>JAAWXA010000005.1:12996730-13136341 GCA_038090715.1 Florisuga fusca
TCCGTCCTGGCCGCTGTCAGGGGCGGGCAGGAGGTGAAACGGGGCCGAGAGGATAACGCCTTGAACGCCAAGGCCAAGGGGAAGACGCGGGAGGGAGCCGAGGAGCAGCTGACGAGCGGCGACCTCCTCTCCAACCGCAGGATGTTCTACCTGCTGAAGGCCGCCTTCCCCGCCGTGCAGGTGAGTGCCGGCCGCCCTCCCGTCAGGTCGCTGGGTCTGGTGCCGGGCGTCCCCCCGGTGCAGAGCTCGGTTACCGGCGGCCTGAGGGGAACCGGCGGGCCCTTTGGACCCGTGTGTGTCACCGCTCCGTGTTGTAACCTCCGGGGGGACTGCCCTGGTGTTCTGCATGTTTCCTTCCCCTCGGGCTGGTGGAGTGGCGGTGCCACCTTGTACCTGTTGCTGTGAGTGTTGGGTTGCAGGCGAAGGAGTTGGATCGCGGATAAGCGAGTTCCGTGTAAGGTGAAACGGAGTTCATACGAACCAGGAGGAAGAGCACTGGGTCTGAACGTGGTGAAGTGTGTGGCCTCACTGCCTGGGGCTAGCGGCCAAATCCACGTGTGTTTGCTGTGCCGAGGTTAGCAATACTCTTATTTTCTTGAATTTGCCCTTCTTGCCTTAAGTGATAGAACTGCGAATTTGAGGTTGAGGAACGCCTGGTTATAACATCTTGAGCTTTGAGCTCTCCTGACTTTGGGGCAGCTGATAAGCCAGTGGCTGTGCCACGTTATGGATCACTGCCTGCAAATTTCCTTTCAGAGGTGAGCACTGCCCTCTCCTCACTTGCCCCTGAAATGTGGGGTTGCAACCAAACCAGCAGCTGACTTTTTAGTAAATAGGAACTTTAGTCTCTTGAAGTTAAACTCCTTAGGTTTTTGCAGCCGTTTGAAACTGACAGCAAAACACAAGTTTGGATTTCAAAGGCGATGATGACATGATTTTCCTGTCTAGGTTGAGAGAAAAAGTTAAGTTTAATGTCTGGTAAGTTTTCGGTGGCTGTTCTGGAAGTTCCTCAGGGTGGTGTGGGTTGGGGTTTTTTTGTGTTTTCTTGTGTGGCTTGGTGTTGGGTTTTGGTGTTTTGTTTTTCTTTTACAGTGGTGTAAAGAACTTACTAATTGTGAAATTGAAGAATTTGGTGTTTCCTTTAAGTATCTGAGATGCACTTGATCTGTGGCGAAACTGCTACAGAAAGTTTATGAAGGCTGTGTTCAGAAGATTGGTGTCTGTCAGTGGCAAGCCACCTTCACAGGTGGTAAAGGAAGGAAGAATATAGTTCCCTGTTCTCTTTTGCTGCTCAGCATCCTTATGGAGTTTAGCATTACAGCATACCTGTATGCTTTCTCCCCTTTCACGGATAGAGGGACTTCTTCACTTTTGATATAAGAATTTTCCATGCTTCAGGGAAAGCTAGGAGTTTGGTTTGGGCTTGAAGACCTCAGTGAACTGTATTGCCTATTCTTTGTCTGTGGTCTTGAGCATAAACTCTGCTCTGGTGCCTGGGATGTACAGCAGTGACAGTCTAACTTGTACATTTTTGTCTCAGAACGTGTTAGCTTTGAACATCTACTTTTTAAAAATTTTGTTACGCCTTTTTGTTTTTGTTACAGTTGATTTGTTCTGCTAATCTTTAAAAATAGATGGTACTTTCTAAATTGCATGTGTGTTCTCCAGCTTAGTATGAAGTAAAAAATGTGTGCCTATGTGGAACTGGAAAAAAGCCAAGCATGTGTGTTGTTTATTTTATCTCATTTATTTCTCTCACACCCCCCTTAGATTAGCTGCACTTGAGCACTGATGATGACTAGGAAGAGTTTGAATAACTGATCAGCTGAAAGATTTGCCAAACAATCTGACAGATCAGCTCTGGGGTATTTAGTATTCTAAGTACATGATCAGGATAATAACAGCTTATCTCATGCAGCGTATAAAAAAAATCTCCACTAAGCTGCATATTCTGGTAAGAATGCTGTCTTTTAAAGTCTATACTATGATGATGTATTTGAGCATTTTCATCTATATTAAAAGTTTGTTTCACTACATACCTATGGCACTATATGCTTCTCCAGTGTGAAGGCAAAGTCTCATCTCAGTCTGCAAATCCTTTACCTATACCTTCAGCACAACACATCTAAAACTGATACTGTTTCATTGAACAGACCTGCTGCAGTTTTAGTGTGAACATGAGGGTTATAGAGGATTTCCTTAGACACCTTTCGTGTGAGGCAGTATAAGCCTGTATCTTGTAGGAATGCACATCTTACATCATGCTTCTAGTCTCATCCCTGAGCACAGAGGGATGCTCCAGAAGAGAAAAACATTGAAGTCAAACAAAACCCCTCTTCTCTTTTTGCTAGAGAAGGTGCTGCTAACAAAAGCTGTCAAACACAAACTGAAATATTTCTGAGAATTCAAAGTGTAAACTTACGCAAAATGCCATTTTACTTACATTGTGGAGTCATTGAGCCTAGTAAGGGTATCTCAACATTTAAATTGGTGCCAAGTGCTGCAGCCAGCAAAAAAGCCCACAAGAAAGCAGCACAAAAACTGAGAGCCAAATATGCCTGTGTTGCAAAGGAAATGATCCATTAATTATCCTCTAAGAATAGCAATGGTTTTCCAATGTTTAAATATAACTAAAGAGAAGTCATTTGACTAGAATAAATTTAAGTCAGTGAGCAGCCTTGGATTCTCTGTATTTTGATGCTGGACAGGGTAAGGGAAACTGTCTGCCTGAAGCAGATCTTTTCTTAGGTGTGTTTATTAAGAGAAGGTGAAAGAGTTAGGCTTCTCACTAACAGAAGCTGAAATAAATCTGGAACAAGTCTTACAGTCATGACACTTTGTGATTTACAAAAAAACCTTTGAAAATCTGAAATGAAAGTAGGAAAAAAAAAACCAACATAGAAAATGTTTTGCCTTTGTCTTTAAGTAAATGTATTGTCTGTACAGAGGAAGGGGAACTCCACTGCTTACATCACCTGCTCTATTTGATATAAATAGATGCATTTGCATCTGTTCAAGACTTCTCACAGCTAGGTTAGGTAAGACCAAAGAGGAACAGACCAATTCTGTTTTACACTGTGTAGTGTTTTGAATGTATTGAATGTATTCAATGGTATTGAGTATTGTTATACACCTCCAAAATAGGTGTGAAAAAGATGGAAGGAAGGGGCAGGATCTTGTTGTTGTTGTTTTGTGTATTGAATGTATTCAATGGTATTGAGTATTGTTATACACCTCCAAAATAGGTGTGAAAAAGATGGAAGGAAGGGGCAGGATCTTGTTGTTGTTGTTTTGTTTTGTTTTTGTTGTTGGTTTTGGGTTTTTTTAACACTGCTTTCTCAGACATCAGCATCAGGAGCTTGAAATCTGAAAGTATCCAAGGTAAAAAAGTAAAATAAAAATTATTTAGGAATATTCTGATTCACTTCACATTATGGCCCTACCATAATGTGTCAGCACCTCTGAAGGAGCGGCCCTGCTTGGTCACTGAGGCAGGAGTGATCAACAGAGGAAGATGTATTCCTTAAACACCACTTTGGCCAAAGTCCTTCTGTCCTCCAACTGTGAAAAAAAGCCAGTTTTAGTGACACATACAATTCTGATATTTTGCTTCTGAATTATACTAGCATTATTTTCACAGGATACAGATCTCAGTTTTATTTGCCAGAATGAATTCTGCCCTATTATACTATCCTATGATTCTGTACTCTCATTTTCAGCTGTTAAGGCTTATTTTTGACCACTGCTTGTATATGTCTTTTTTTTTTCTACTGTAAATACTGAATAGAGAAATAGAATTTTATTTTATTTATTTATTTATTGTTACTGTGATGGAGATCAAGTCTTCCTCTGTGCCAGTCTCTCCAAGCATAATTTTTTGAGTCTTGCCACTTTTCCAAACTCAAAGGTATTTTGTCTTTCCCAGTCAAGATGGGTGATAAATACCTCATTTCAAGCTTGTGCATGATAATTCTGTAATCAGTCATCAGTGTTTGAAGTGGAAATTTAAGAACATGACAGTTTTACTTTTAATGAGATTTTCTTCTAAATCCACTCTTTAAAGATTCATTTCTCCTGTATTTGATACTGATTCAGTAGGAAAGATAAATATCTTAAAGAAATAGGTTAACCAAAATGCTACCTAAACTTCAGGAGGATTTCAGTGCTTTGCTGGGTGAGTTCAATAACTTGTTTGTTTCTTCATGTTGGGCAAATGGCATCCTCGGGTTTTATGATTTTTAACAAAAATTAACATCTTTGTTACCAGTGTGATCTTGGCAACTGCCAAAATATTTTTAAGTAAAACAGGAATTTTGAATGTTTATTGAACTCTCATCAGTAATTCTTGTCTGGAGATACATCTCTTAACATGGGTTTTAACTGATGCTAGCAGACTTACCATGGCTCTCTCTACCTAAAATGAAATTATAGCCTGTAACTTTATGGTAATGAGCTCTGTGGTTATCTTTTCAGATGCAATTGCGAGTAGTTAATTTGGCTTTTGTGTAAACTGGGGGTGTTTAATCTGTCAGTTGAGCATCTGGAGATTTGAGTTTCTTAGTAGTGTAGCCACTCAAACAGCAAAAGTTTTGTCGGTGTTGCTAATGGTATCAATAGACTTTTAATCTGGTGTTATTTGGATGTTTTCTTAAAATGAAAAGTAGTGTTGCAGCTCTTCTGACAAGCTAGTCATCCCTTTTTCTTTACTAGGCTTGCATCTGTACAGAACTGTTATGGAGAATTTTGCCATCTACTGAGACAACTTGTGAGCTAATGAGTGAGTGGCTATCACTTTTAATGGTTTTAAATTTTAGTTGTTTCTACAGATTATGGGTAGAACCTGTGAATTCTTTCACCCCTGCTGATTCTCTCCATTGTGTTTTTTTGTTTTCAACAACTTCTATTAATCATAAGTCAGTATGAGCAGAGCTGTCATCTGCTGTTGCCATTTATGAAAACCTATTTGTTTCCTTCTGCTTCCTGCTGGCTTAATGACCAAAGCCATGTGACAGGTTTTGATAAGCACTAATTGAGATTTTTGACATTTCAGCTTGTCTGTATTTTTTGCAGATCCTGACATCTTGTTTGTGCATGAAGTGACTACTTGTCATTAAAATAAATGTAGATGTAGTTGTTGGTAGAGAAGACTCCAGAACTTCTGTCTGGACTTCCCTGCTTTGACAAATGCAAGTCTCCATTATCTGTGTTGCTGTAATATTATAGAACTATTTTGGGGGGGGTTTTGTTTCAACTGATTGACAACAATAGACCAGGGTGGTTTTTTTATACTTTCTACTATTTTATATATATTATGTATTAGTATATTTTTATACCTTGCACACTTACATAAAAATATAATTTATATTTCATTAAACTTTATTACCTTTTAACAAGTTATTTACATAGAGAACCATGTGATTCAGGAAGGTCCTGTCTATCATAAGATCCACCCTGCTAAAACTCTTTGTAAGCTGTATCCTAGCAAGAGCAACCTTTATGAAATAAATGAAGAATATCACCTGAAAAAGCTCATTTTTCCTTTCTAATATGTTGTGTAATATAATGAGGGAAGGGAAAGGGAAGGGAAGGAACCCTTACAAAAGGAAGCATCTGGCTTGAAAAAACATTGGTGCATTGAATAAAACTAGATTTTTTTGACTACACTGCCAAGGCCACTATTCAAATTGTTTAAAGACATTTTAAACTTAAAAGGAGGTGATACCTTGATTTCCAAGGTGCATTCTTTTCAGTGCCAAGCAGCATAAGTTTTCAGGAAGCACCTTTCATTCATACTGAAAGCTGCTATTCACTGCCCCAAAATTCAAAAGTTGGAAGGGAGGGATCACAAGTAGTTCTGGCTGCAGGTGAATGCAAATCCTTCCTTCTGTAGCAGATTTTGGAGCCCTGTTTCATAACCAGGATAAGATAGATAATTTCCTCTATTCTTTGAAATACAGTGCTTTGACCGTTCCGTGATCTCCTGGAGAGTGCCCTCCTGTTGTGCATATTTATACATCCTGACTTTTCCAGTGAATGTTTACATTCAGAGGTTTTGGCATCCAATTCCTTCACACAGTTTGTGTATGTGCAGATGCTGTGAGAAGACAGCTTTCACCTCTGATACATCTGAGGGGAAGAAAAACAGAAGCTGAGCAAATGGAGGTAAAACCAGACTGACTTGTAGTGTACTGGGCATAAAGACACATGGCTGAAGAGTGAAGCAGTGGCAGTACTTGGAGGGGTGAGGTGTGAGGCTTGGCCCATAAGCAGAGGGAAAACCCAAAGCCTGAATGTTGAACTGCTCCCCCCTCAGTTGTGACATCTCTGAAACACATTCAAGTAATAACAAATGAGGTGCAGTTGTGTGTGGCTACTAAATATGTCAGTGGGACTTTCAAGTTGTGTAGTTGTGGGTGTCTTCTTACTGGTTGCGCTGACACAGTGTGCATGTGGTGATAAAGTATCTTCCACTGTCAACAGGGGACATCTCTCAGCCAGTAGGAAGGTATCAGAATCATTGTTCATTTATTGTTTGTGAATGTTTGCATTTACTTATTTCCTTCTGTCCCTCCACTACTGTCCTCTGTCTTCTGTCAGGTGAATACAAATGGCAAAGTTAAGTTTGAATCTTGGGTACGTGTAATGCTTACTTTGGGTTATCAGTGGTGAAGTGATTGTGTGTGAAGTGGCTGTGTATGTCATGCAGAGTTACTGCCCTAACAAAACAGAAGCAACAAAGTCAAACAGCTGTTAATGTTTTACTAACAATGGTCCCCTGGATGCTATTTTGTCTGCGCCTCAAGGCTTTGCATTTCCATGGTCCCATTAAAATCAATAGTCTTGAATTATGGAATAGTTTGAGTTGGCAGGGACTTTTAAAGGCCATCTAGTCCAACCCCCTTGTATGTTCAAACTAGATCAGTTTGCTCAGAGCCCCGTCCAACCTGACCTCAGCTGTTTCCAGGGATGGGGCTTACACCACCTCTGTTCCATTCTCCATTCTTGCAAAGAAATAATCAAAATATACTTATATTGATATTCTGAGTGTATATTCTGCTGTTACCTGAGCTGTGGTGGGTTTTTTTTGTTTTGTTTTTTATCTTGAGTAGATTAATTAGTATTTCTTCTTTATACTATAGGTGGGATAGTATTTGTGTTGTTCTTGTTTTGGTTTCTATTCTAATAAAACAGCACTAAGGTTTGGATTTGAGAGGACTTAATTATCAGATTGGGATACTGACACTCTCAGGAATGAAGACCTGTGCTATCTCGTGTTTTTTCAAGATACTGTATTATTTGCATATTAAAATACAAAATTAATATTGGGATGGATAAAGATGTGGGGAAGAAGGGGGAGTAATTAAATAAAATTGCCATACCACCCAACACTTTGAGAAAAGCATTGCATTTTCATGAACTGATGCTTGCTCAAAAATACAAGTAATTTATTTGTTTTAACATAATCTATTAATTTTTTAGCATGTATTTTTTCAGTTTCATGTATCTTTAATGTCTGAATTCTAAAGCAAAACTGCAGCTGTGTGTCCTACTCTTTCAAACCAGTAAAAAGCCTTGAGTTTGTTCACCTCACCATGGACAGCTATCTAGTATTCAAATAGTTTTGTTGGGTGATGAGCTGCTATGTAGACATGGGGAAGTTTTAGTAGGGAGTAGCCCACAGAATCACAGAATGTTTAGGTTGGCAGAGACCTCCAAGATCATCCAGTCCAACTTTTGAATAACACCACAGTCAACTACTAAACCATGTCCTTAAGGACCAGGTCCAAATGCCTTTTAAATGCCTCCAGGGATGGTGACTCCACCACTGTCCTGGGCAGAACATTCCATTGGCTGGACACAGGACAAGGAGCCACTGTGAGGTCAAAATGTCACTGATGTCTTTCCGTGATCCACGCAAGATTGCAGTACACTTCTGAGTTACTTTCCATGTCCCTCAGGAGGTCTGTATTCCAATCACCAACCAACATGCTGGAGGAGAGCATGTTCTGTGGAACTGATTTCCAGAGGTTGGGAATGCCTGGGTGTTTTCAGAAGGCACACCCTAGGCTGATCTCTGTGTTGCAGTTTGACCTCTGCTGATGGCTTCTGCGAGCAGCATCTCTCATCCCTTACAGGATTCCTGCACCTCGCAGGCTCAGTTGGCAGAAGCTCTGCACTGGTGAGATGCAGCCAGACTACTTCATTCATAAATAATAATTTTTGTAGACCTTTCAGCAGTAGTCCATTCAGTGGTTTACATGTATTTTATCAAATCTCTGTGTTTGATGCATTTCTTCCTTGTGAGGAGGGCTTTTTCCTTCAAGTATAACTGAGGAGGATTGCTGAACTGTAGTTAAGCTCCATGTTGGTGAGCAGCTTAGAACTTTTTGAGGTAGGCTTTTATGGCTTGCTGCTGTTAGGTGGCTAACCCCAAATAGCTATTTCTTTCTGTCTTCTGCTTGCTGTCTCAAGTTCTTGCATGATGGGTTGCTATCTAAGTCTGATTATTAGGAGTAGGCGCAGTTATGTATATGATAGCAAGCATGTGAACTTTATTTATAACAGCACAGCAGTTTAATTGACTGAGTGTCTTGCTGAAACAAGCTGTTGTCTTTTTACTGTAGCTACTCCTAATTTCTGAGTGGAGGCCTAGCAATGCAGTCACCTATGTATCCATATTAGTACAGAAAAGCTTGAAATGTAAGGTCATGGCCTCTGAAGGCTTCCAGAAAATGCCATTGAAAGGTAGGAACAGAACATCACAAAGGCATGTTTTCCAGGTATATTTTAATGTATTTAAAATGGAAAGGGGGTGGGAAAGAAAAGAAACCTATAATGTAGCTTCCTAGCAATAAATAGATTCTACAGCTGTGTGTGGTGCAATAGTTACGAATTTCTACTATTCAACAAAGGCTACAGAGTAAATGGTCATATGAATGGCAGAACTAGTCACCCAGTTGATTTTTTTGTTTGTTTTTTATTTCCTCCAGATGGCTCTGCATTCTCATCACTACTTTTTTCCTCCCTTTTTTATTTTTTTCTGGTAAATTAATCCTGGCTGTTGAGAGAGACTCCCCACAAGCATTATACAACAGGTTTAACATGATATTCTTCCTTCAGAGGATTGGTTCCAACCCTTAAACCTTTTGGAGGCCTCTTCCGTCTGTTGAGGAAATGTGTTCTTATGGTTGTGCATAATGTGCTGTAGTGGAACTGAAACTGCCCAGGGGCTGTATTGAAGCTGCCAAGTCTGTGGGACTAGTTGGCTTGGCTTTTTGTAATACTCTTTTCCCTAGGGGAAAATACAATCATCAGGTTTATTGTACAATGACAGCTGTTTAATTTGTAAATGTCACAGTAACTTCAAGGACTCTGGGTTTGGCATACATTGCTTCTAATACTGGTTTTACGTGAGAAGACAGCTATGATGTATGGCTGCAGTTCTGCTTCCTTTCTTTTTTTATGCATTCTCTTAGAGAAGATGGCTCTTAACCCTTTGCTAAAAATCTCGTACAGCTGAGGGATGTGATGTCTTTTCTTGTCATGATGTAAGTTATGTACAATTCCTAGAATCATAAAACAGTTTGGGTTGGAGGAGATCTTTAAAGGTCACCTAGTCCAAATCCCCCTGCAGGGGGATTTGAGCAGGGACATCTTCAATTGGATCAGGTTGCTCAGAACCCCATCCAGCCTGGCCTTGAACGCTTCCAGAGAAGGAGGCATTTACCACATCTCTGGGCAACCTGTGCCAGTGTTTCAACACCCTCATCATAAAATTTTCTTTCTAGTCTAAATCTATCTGACTTTAGCTTAAAACTGTTACCCCTTGTCCTATTGCTACAGTCCCTATTAAAAAGTCCCAGTCTATCCCTTTAAGTATGGAAAGGCTGCAAGATGGTCTCCCTGAAGCCATCACTTCTCCAGGCTGAACAACCGCATCTCTCTCAGCCTGTCTTCATAGGAGAGGTGTTCAAGCCCTCTGATAATTTTTCTGACCCTCCTTTAGACCCACTCCAAGAGGCCCATGTCCTTCTTACGTTGGGGACTCCAGAACCGTGGAGCAGGTGGGATCTTACCAAAGCAGAGTAGAGGAGTAGAATCACTTCCCTTGACCTGCTGACGGCACTCCTTTTGATGCAGCCCAGGACACAGTTGGCTTTCTGGGCTGCAAGTGCACATTGTTGGCTCATGTCCAGCTTTTTATCCACCAGTACTCTGGAGCCCTTCTCTGTAGGTCTGCTGTCAGTCCCTTCATCCCCCAGCCTGTATTGGTGCTTGGGATTGCCCCAGCCCAGGTGCAGGACCTTGCACTTGGCCTTGTTGAAATTCCTGAGGTTCACGTGAGTGCGCTTTTCCATCTTGTCCAGGTCCTTCTGAATAGCATCCCATCCTTCAGGCATGTTAGCCACACCAGTCAGCTTGGTTTTGTCTGTAAATGTGCTAAGGCTGCACATGATCCGACTGTGTCATTGATGAAGATATTAATCAGTACTGGGGGTGGTTCACAGTAAAATTCTGGATTATGGCTTTCCATTGCTTGTCACATGATGGTAATAGCTTGTGAGTTGCTGAAAAAATCCTGATAATACAAAGTCTAACATTCAAATAGAGTCTGCTTATTTCTTTATTTTCGTTGGTTTTTAATGTCACTTGGCTACTAGATCTGTAATAAGTTGGTTTAATCAGAGAGGTTTTTATCTGCTCTATCAGTCAGTTATTTGAATCTGAGTTAGCAGTCTTGACTCCATCTGTAGCAAGGAAATGGATATTGGTGATTCTGGGTTGTAGACACTGAGTACACACTCCTACTGAGTAATTAATGGAACGATGCCTTTCTGAAGGGTTCGCACAGGCTGAAGCTTGAAGGGCACAGTAGCAATGATTTCTTTTTTGTTGGCAGTAGAAATAGCATGGAAATACTGGTGTTGTAATGGAACTGAGGTGCTAGAATAGGATGAAATTGTCTAAATTCCTATTAGAATTTATATCTAGTTGCATTGCAGTTCTTCTGTAAATCTCGTTTGTGCTAGTGGTAAGTTGATATGGGGGGGTTGAGACCTATTTTGAGGCATATTAAGATGTGTGTTAGGACATTTCCTTGGTAGTTCTTCCTGCCAGGTTATGTGATGCTTTGTAACATGAGAGATCATTACACAAATTGTTTTTGTTATACCTGTATCTCTCTTGATCCAAAAATACCTTGCTACTCCAGTCACAGTGTCAGAGTTTTAGGTTTTACAGAACGTTATTTCATCCAACAGATTGGGACTGTGTGCTCTGCTGCTGGAACAAACTCTGATGGGCATGCTGAAATGCCCTCCAGTCCAGAATAAAATTCATGAAGCTAGGCAGCAAGTGATGACAGGCTTAAATGTGACTTTCCAGTGCTGTTTATAAATGTTCTTTATGGGTATTCTTAGGCCCTCAGTCCAACCTAACCTATGGAACTTGTTTATAAAATAACACCCATATGGCAGTTGTATAATGGTTATATTCTGTTGAGCTACTTAAATTGCCAGTCATAACTTGGTGCGTGAAGCAGGAACATAGGCTGGGATTACTGCTCCCCCAAATGATACCGGAGTCTGCTAAATAGTTGTTGCTAAAATATCTGTACATTTGAATCTACTGATCTGTGTTAATGGACTATTACAGCTCTACTATATCTATATACCACGTGATTCTCCAGATGTTCTGCTGGTAGTCTTTGAACCAACTGCATTTAACTTTTGGTGTAAAAAAACCTGCAGTTCATGCTGTGAGAATGTTCAGGAGGAAGAACTGCAGACAGAGAAATGGTATCCAGCTGTGGTGAGCTTCACAGTAAAGTTCTGAGGATGGTTTTCTGTTGCTTGTTGCACAGTAGTAATAGCTTTGAGGTGCTGAAAAATGACTAATTCACTCTCTTCCAGGTGGAGGCAAAGGGAGAAAGAAAAAGTGTGAGCAAACCTGTAATTTTCCTGAGCATCACAGTTCTCTATCTGATGAGTTAATGCAACTATTTTTGTTGTCTTATCATAGATAAACTCTGAAGAACATGTTGATGCAGCTGATCAGGAGACTGTCTCTTGGGATCGCAGTATTCCTGAAGACATAAAACAAAAAATCCAGCCTAAAGAGGTTCCAGCAGAAAGTGTTACTGTCTGGATCGATCCATTAGATGCTACACAAGAATACACAGGTAGCTGACTCTTGCTGACAAATTGTGTGTAATTCTGATGTCTACCTTTTATACTGGAGACAAAATAATATTTTAAATGGCATCTCTTGTTAAAGTGTGCTATGTCCAAGCCAGTGTGACTTTAATTGAACAAATTGCATAAAGAAATCTCTATAGTTAACAGGCTGTAGCGTTCACTTTTGTATATACCAACTCTGGCATGATTTTGGTATTCTTTGCAACTAAGTAATTGCTAAAATAAATTATAACTGTCATTTATGGATTCTGCTGGAATTCCACATTTCTTTATTTCGGTTATTACTGTGACAATACTAAATATCTCAGAATATTTTTTTATTTGTTTATTTGAAGGGAACGCTAGAGTAAATATTCTATTTAACTTGACAGTTTTACAAAAAAGCATGCATAATTAAATCTTCCCCTTTTTCAGATGTTGTAAGATGCTACATAAGCAGTTCAAGGTAATCCAACTAAAATTGTTGCTGATAAGTACTGCAGAACAAACGAAAATGGGGTTGTTTGGGTTTTTTTACTTTTATTTTTGCAGATGAACCTTCTCAGGTGAATGTTCTTTGAGTTATCATCTTTGAATCAATAAAGGATAGGAGGCAGGGCAGAGAAAGGAGAATACAGGAGCACAGGTTTCCATGAAAATACATTGTATAAGATACAGCTGCTAACATTGGATCTGGTAGGTGTTCAGGTTAGATCTACTGAACAGGAAAAATTGCCAGAAAACTGAGAAGTCTTTCGACAACTGCAAGGTTATTTGAAGATACAGCAAAGTTACATAATTGTAAGAGGCAGAATGTAGGCTAGCCTTCAAAGAACAACATTTCTATAATGTCAGGTCTGCTTTCTATTTGTATTCTTGGCGTCTGGCTGTAAACTTGCTCACTTTCTTGTTTTGCCCACAGAGGATCTTCGACAGTATGTCACAACAATGGTTTGTGTGGCTGTAAATGGTAAACCAGTAATAGGAGTGATACACAAGCCATTCTCAGCATACACAGGTACCTTTGACTTCATGTATTTTCAGCATCTGCAGTCTTAGCATCTTTAACATCCTTAGTGTTAATTAAGATTTGATGTTTGGGAGAACATATGTCGTTCTAAATGAGAAAATATTACCCAGGGCAAAATATCACTGCTGCAGACCTCAGAATTAGAGCTGTAAATGTGTTCTGTGCTATAAAACCACTAAGTGAAATGCTGCCCTCATTTAACATTAAAAACATTCATTAAAAAAAAAAAAAGAATGCAAATTATGTTTTAAGAATGAAGATCCTTCAGTTGGAGTGCTCATAGCAAATCAAAGAAAATTTTGACAAGTTTGTGTGCTGTTACTCTCTAGCAGAAAACTACTTTGCTCAGTCAGGTGGTCTTGGGTCTGTGGCAGTATTACCAGGAGCTGGTATTTATTCAGACTGAGTAACAAAGATTAAAGATCTCAATGTTAACTGTTTGTATGCAACAGGCAAGACTATCTAGCATTGCCTTATTGATTATCTGACATGCTTTTAATGCCACAACCCTGAACTAATTAATTCTTTAGTACTAATGATGTGTCAGTGAGGATAACTGCAAGTTTGGTAATGTGTATGCATCAGAGTAGTTTTAGGATTTGTGTCTTGCATACTAAGTATTAGAAATAAGATTTTCTATTCTTTTCCCTTAGGCAATACTGACCTCTAGAGTTCTGAATGTGCTGTAGCTCTGGCACAGAAACTAAGACTGAATTTTTTTTTGTTCTGTTTTTTTGGCCACTGAACACTCAATGTTTTGTGCTAATATTTTTATTGTCTTTAAGTGTGAATGCAGTTTCCAGTCATTTTAAGCATGTGCTATATTCCAATATGTCTTAAGAGCCATGGGGTTTCATGGAACACATTTTTTAAGTATCAACATCTATATCTGAAGTTATATATTTTTTAGTACTGTAATTTTGAGAACTCATTTCTAATAATAATAATAATAATATAATGTCAGTGAATTGTTCAGACATGGCATGACATGAGATGCAATGAATTGTTTCATTCTGTGCGAAGAGTAATCATTTTCCTAGCTGGAAATAACAGTATGTTGTGAGTAGGATTGTTCCTACTACTACCACACAAATACAAAGCAATGAAGGGCAGTCAGCATGGTTATTATATGTAACTCGGTCTGTTGCCATACAATCTGGCCCTCTGTTGAGATGAAATTGCTGGTTACTCTGCAAACTAAATGTCAAATTAATGATTAGGGGATGTCACCTACCAAGCTGTGCTTTGAACCTCATGAGGAAGCAAGTGGGAGGTTATGTATTTTAAATGCTCTCCTCTGATACACACCATCAAATGTTTTCCTCACTATTACTATCTTCCTGAGCCATTTCCTTCCTTAGCATTACTATCCTTTTGAACAAAATGATTTGGCAGTATTTTTGCTGTCTGCTTTGAAACACGGTGTGGCTTTTTGTTCATATAAAAAGACTGTTTGAGGAAATACTGGATCTCTCTCTGACTCAAAGACATCACTTTAGCATTGGTGGCTTTCCAGTTGCAGGTTCTGAATGTTACTACTTGAGATTCTTCCTTACTTTGTTTTTTTTTTGACAAGAATAGTCAGGCATGGGATAGTGTCATAATCACAGAAGTGTGTATGTGTGTGGGGGGGCTGTTTCTCTTCCACTTGTATGCACATGAAGGCATGTACCCCTTCCTTCTCTCAGCCCTAACTTTCCCTTTTACAGTAGGAAAAGAAGTTAAATCAGAGGTATCAATTAAATTTTCTCAGATAAGTATCCTTTCATCTTTACACTTACCAGATTGTCTGTTGTAAACCTTAGCAGCTTTTGTGATTCTCTTGTAGCCTGGGCAATGGTGGATGGCGGGTCAAATGTAAAAGCTCGTTCCTCCTACAATGAGAAAACTCCAAGGATAATTGTATCCCGCTCCCATGCAGGAAAAGTTGAGCAGGTTGCACGGCAGACATTTGGAAATAAGACTGTGATAATCCCCGCTGGTGGAGCAGGTTTGGTTCCTTAAGCATCCTATCCATTTTATTGTTTCCCAATGATTAACAGAATGTAACTGTGACATCTCTTTTTCCTCTTACCTTGTGTTCTTCACATCCCTAAGAGCAAGCACTTGACAATAGGGACACACATTTTTTTTGCACATAGAAACCTGCGTGGCAACGTTGTTCTGGATTCAGGCTGTTCAAAAAGTTAGCATGTTAGTGGATCTAAGCCTGGACCAGCAACGTTCTTCTGATCCTTTTAGTGAACATGCTGATGTGTGTACACTGATGGCACCAGTGCTTCCATGGAGGAAAAAGGCTTGTCTGACCACATACAGAATCATGGAAGAGAGTATGTTCGTTGTTAGTTAACTAGTAGTATGTTTAATTAAACATCTTGTTAAAAAAAATACAGCGGTTTGGTACTATTTCCTCTATATATGTCAAAAGAGAAAAGCTAGTGTCTCTAAGGTCTGATTTTATCCATGTCAAAGAGGTTTTAGCTTACTTTTGTAACCTTACACAATATCCTTGTGCATGTTACTGACAGAATGCAAATACTTGAGGCACTGGTGTGAAGCAGTAGTCTCAGAAAAGTCATGCCAAATTTTAATTTTATGGAAATCTATCTTTGTGTCTTTAATATGGAAAGCTAGAGCTGCCTTGCAGCTTATTCTTATTCTTGTTCAGTCAAGAATATCTTGTATAGGTTCTTGACAATGAATCTAAATGATTTTTCTTGTGATAAAGGAAGTGGAAATGTAGCTAATTATATCTTCTCCAGGACTTGACTCTGTGTAAAAAGACAAAGAAAGGAACAGTTTAATGAAGCAAGGAGATTGGTTGGACTGATGAAAAATTGAAAAAATTCAACAAAAGAAAGAGTAGTATTTTGAGCAATGACTTTGTACTGCATAATATATGATAAAGGGGAATGCCCTGGGCTGAGTTGCTTTATTAAAAAGTGGTATATGCATCTTCCTGCTATTATAGTAAAACTCAGGAAAAAGAAGGGAGACTTCAGCATAATAGAGAGATTGAGAATAGGTGAATCAAAATGAGAGCAAAACTTTATTCACGTTTCTGATCTTGTTCTTTTAATGTGTCTGTAGAGAAGTGTCTGGAGCATATTTGTAAAGACTGCCTACAAATAATGTCTCAATACCAAAGGCTTTAGTTGGGGTGCAGTGGAAAAATCGTGTGTGTGCGGTGGGGAAGGGGTAGGGAGGTGTTTCTGCTTGAGATTTCCTCTACAGGTTAGGGGGCAGACACAGTTAATTGATGTTTCTACCATGATACTGGATGGCATGATGTAATTAATGACACCACATTCTTAAATCTCACACATGTGTATTATTAACACTTAATAATAGCTTTATCCTTTGGGATGAACAGTAAAACTTGGTTTAACTTTTTTTTTTTTTTTTTATGTCTGCCCATTTCTTCTAGGTTATAAGGTGTTGGCCCTCCTTGATGTGGCTGAAAAGAATCAAGAAGAAGCTGATGTGTATATCCATGTCACCTACATTAAGAAGTGGGACATATGTGCTGGAAATGCAGTGCTAAGAGCACTGGGTGGCCATATGACAACCCTGACTGGTGAAGAAATCAGTTACACCGGCTCAGATGGCAATGAGGGAGGACTTATAGCCAGTATCAACATGAACCATAAAGCACTAATTGAAAAACTTCCAGATCTGGAAAAAACATTACATAAATAAACTTGACTGATGGAGAAGTATAGGTCATGCTTTTGCAAGCTCCAAATACTCTGTCTGGATAAGCAGGTATGAAAGCCTGCTGGGAAAGAAGCACAGCAAAGCAAAGCATTTTGGTGTGGGTTTGGGTACTGTGTTGTGCATTGGGTTTCTTCAGTGGTGGTATTTAAAAAAGAATTAAGTAATAATAATCAGAAGTAGGAAGGGGACTGACTGCCTCACACCTGAGTTTCCATGAGTTATTCTTTTGAGACAAGTTTCATGCAGTTCTTAGACACGAGGTGTATATACAGTGTTTATTGGTGAACATAGGTGAGCTGCAGAACAATCCAAATTTATTCATAACTTAAGTAGTTCTCATAGAAATTTCTTTGAACCTTTTAAGTCTTCTTACTGTAGTTGTAGCAACTCCAGAATGAACTAGCTAGGAAAAAAGGTTGATTTGTATGGGCATCTGAAAACTCAGTAAACAATTTAGCAGGAAACATAGCCCTGTGTTCTGTATCCCCTGAATGTAAAGCACAAGGAGGTTGACACAAATTTATATGCAGCAACAGTTTATCTTTTACAGTGTGGCACTCCTCCTGCTTTGTAAGAAAAAAATAGAAATGTTCTGCACTATTTTGGCTTTTTTTTTTTCCCTGAAGATGTAAACCAGTTTATTTCAGATGGGTTGTGAATATTAGTATTTTATTAATCAGTGTAATTATTTCCATAGACCTTTTTAAAATAAGGCAACGTTTCCTTGTGTAGTTTTAATAGCTGCTTCTTGCCCTTGCTTTCTGCGTACACTGTTGAAGATGCATGCTAGATTTTTCTCTAATGTAGGACTTTTTCATAGTTGGTATTTGTGCCTGTAGAAGCAGTCTCTTCCTTCAGCAGCTGTTTTTTGTTTGGTTGGTTTTTTTTCCATTGGACAGTTATGTGGAATAAGTTTAAGAGAAATATTAAGTTGATTGGTTGTTTCCATTTACAACATGAGACATAAACCAGCGTTTTCTTCTACAACCCTAGAATTAACACTGTCCTTTTAGGCTAAGGGACACTGCAGAAAGCTCTTGAGCTATGCCAAACAGCTTCATGTTCCTTGATTTTTGGAAATTTATGCAAAGGAATCATTTGAACTTGAATCTGTTTGAATAAGTTAGAAGAACATCTGGCACTTGAAGAATAGCAGGGTCTGCAAACCTTTACCAAGAAATGCACTTTGTCATTCTGTTATACACAGAACAGAGCGTTGTCCCTTGGATATCAAATGACAGTTTGTTGTACCTCCAAAATATGTGGACTTCTATCTGCAAAAATGTAACTATCTGTATTGTTTTCAGCACCACTCTGAAGGGTTTCAGAAGGTTAAAATGTACCTGTCGTTTGAGTTATCAGGAGATAAGCTTCCTGTTTCTCCTCAAAAAAGTTGAAATTCTTAATTAGCACAGATGTTTTCTGTTCAAAGTTTATTTTCTGCAAGCTTAGGCTGTTTAAACCAAATAATTACCTGCTTTCATTTTAACTTCTTTCATCATACTGCCATCGTGATTAAAAAGAATATTTCCTCCTTATGTCATTAGTGTAGCATGTCTAGATACTTCTTTTGAATTCTAGCTAACGTTCACATTTGCTGAAGATCATCTCAGATGTTGCATAAATACAGATGCAGACTTTAATTTTGTAAACTTAGTAGCAAAATAGACTGAAGCTTAGTCCTGCTAGCCTTTTGGGACAGGTAGGTTTTCTTAGATAACCATTTTTCTAACATTGACACAATTGCTGCTGTTGAAAATAGCTTTTACACATGTAGATAGTTCGCAAAGCAACGTGACTTCCATTTTAAATTTAATAAACTACTATTTGCTGTGACAAATAAGTGAATATGCCCTTTTTCAAAAGGGGCTGATATATTTTGAAAACCTTTTTGAAATTCCAAACCTCAGTGAAGAATAAAAATCAGATATTTATGAAGGCTTTAGCAATATTTTATAAGAAGACTGCAGCTTTTTATCCTGCTGTCTGATTTAAATTACTTAGAGCCTAATAAATAACACAACTCATTCATTAATTAAAGAACAGTGATTAAAATTGAAATATGAGAAATAGCCATAGCTAGCCTAGTAGAAAAACCTAACTGTGTCACAGGTTGAATGCACAACATTTAAATAGGCAACTAAAACAAAGTCTGTGGCAGGTTATGGTTTTAGATTCAGGTTGCAATCATGTAAACTTGTGAAAATGTGACTGCATACATTTTGGGTACAATTCTGTCATTTCCTTGCATAAGCTGTGATCAGATTTAGCTTCTGTATGAGAAATGAAAAATAAGATGTTTCATATCATTGCAAGAGCAATGTACTTGCATCATAGTTGAAGATGTAGAGCAGTAAACAAAAGTATTTGCCTAACTTATTTTTTCTTAGGAAGGTAAGGTATGAAGAGCTTCAGCCCTCCCTTCCTTACATACTGGCTAGAATATTTAGTCTTCCATTCGGAAGACATGTGCTTGTTTGGACCCATTTATATCCTAAATTGCTTTGTTGCAATGGATCTCAATGTTCAGTACTTTTCACTGTGGACCCTTATTGACCCCATCTCACTTCTTGTGGAAGTGAAGAAAAGGTGAGAGTGAGGTGCCCAGTTAATTCTGTACAGTCTGAGCTTGTACAGCTTTACCACAGCTAAGGCCTAAGATGGTGCTTGG
This sequence comes from Florisuga fusca, assembly GCA_038090715.1. Taxonomy (NCBI): domain Eukaryota; kingdom Metazoa; phylum Chordata; class Aves; order Apodiformes; family Trochilidae; genus Florisuga; species Florisuga fusca. The sequence continues at coordinate 13,016,325 of JAAWXA010000005.1, forward strand.
GGTCTCCCAGTCTAATGTACAGAGGAGCTGTTTTGATATGAGAATAGGTAAGTACCTGGTGAATATCAGTTTCTGATGTAATTTTACAATAAATGCAACTTTTATGCAGACCAGCAGGTATTCAGAAGTGCTTGGTTAGTGCAAATGTGCGGTGCATAGTGTTGACATTTAGTAGATCTGATTTCTTTGACTATGTCTACACTCCATTCTAAAATATTTTGCTATTTTGGCGTAAATATTTATTTCATCTCCACTGTGTGCATGTGATTTAAGCTTATGCCCGGAGTGGTAGGAAGTCATAGTGTGCCCATGTCTCATTGCTGGGATAGAACATTGTTGTTTACATGCTAGCCTTTTCCACATAGAACTGTCACACTCTTTCTAGGGATGCTACTTAAGACAATTGCATGGTGTTAAATGGGTCTTACAAAAGTATGTATTTTCTAAAAATTTTAATGAAAAAAAAATATTCACGGTATCATTCTAGCTCTGAACAAGGGAAGTAAAACAATGTATTGTTTTAGCATTGGTTTTCCAATGGTGGATTTTTTGAGTGGCTGTTGTGATTAAAGGTAGTTGCAAGTGAAAGTATCCTAAAACCGTATGTACTTTTGCATTCTGCTAAAAGAGTGGATGGTAAAATAGATGATACCTTGTACTGTACCAACAGTCCTAACTTTCATCCCTTGAATGAATGTTTTCTAAATAAATTGGGAAAAAAAAAGTCAAATACTATATGTAACTGGTTTTGAGTTGAACTATTTTCCAGACTTTTACAGAACAACCTATGTAAGAGCTGTTTGTTCTCATCTACAGAGCATTGAATAATAATGGAAACCTTTAGCAGAGGTGGTGAATTGACCATTTAGGTGAAACTGCAAATTTATCTCATGTTGTTGTTTCGTACATTTGCTTTTTAACTTGGGCATTAAAGTGGACAGATCTTTCTAATTGGCTTCAAGTGTGAGAAGAGATTTTTTTTTTTATGGCCAGTGGTCAAAGATCAAGGGCAGGAGGAGAGTCAGCACTGGAGTTCATTGCTGCTTTTTTTTTTTAATCAGCAAATATATCCCAATATCTTTGCAGAATCCTTTTCTCTCTTGGTGTTGTACAAGAGCAGTGAAATAAGAAGTTGTATCCCCATTACAGATGTGGCCAAGCATTGTGCTGGGCCTCATCTGTCTTAGGCCAGCAGAGGCTGCCTACTTCATGGTCTCGTGGATGTCGTCCCAGTTGCAGTTTCTCTGATAGCAAAACTACTTTTCCAGGCTTCTGTCTCCCCAGTTATGTGCAGCCCCTTCACAGATCTATTTTCTAAAGTAAACTAAGCAGAAGCAGGTAGTTGTATCAGGGAACACATTTTGATTATTTGATTTAAATGATGTTGGTAGTTTAATTTCTCTTTTCCTTCAGGGGTTAGGTAACCATACAGATAATATTTAGTGGACCACAGATAGTTGCCTGCATGATTTTAAGCCGAAGAAGGATAAGAGTGGGGAAGACCAGTCTCTAACCAAGGAGAGACTGGATGGATGGCTTCCCCTCAGGCCATTCACACAGCCCTTTTTCAGTGCTTTGTTGTAGAGACTTAGGCTTATTCACATGAACAATTACAGATTTGACTTTGCCAAAGTATTGTTTTCAGTGTATCTTTTGAGTTTCTGTCCCCAGCTGTGTTTTATCCACTTGCAATGTAACTTGTTAAAAAATGATTGAGGTAACTGGGGACTCAAAAATTGCTTGACTTTTGAACAACATTTTCTGTATGGCAACTCTTACCATGGAGTGCTACTGCCTCCTACGCGTGTCTTCCCACCCCACTTCCAACAAGTCACTCAAGTTGTTTCAAGAAGCAGTTGAAGCCTTGAAATAACTTTGTGGTTTTCAGATGCCACACCAGCTCTTCCAGCTCACCTGTGAGTGGTTTGGAAGTGCTCATCCCATTTCCTTCCAGGGCTCCCTCTAGAGCCAATAATGAGCAACAGCTTTGCTGTCTGCTCTGCCTCATTTTTCTGTTTCTTCATGATCCTTGCTTCTTTCTTAGTCCATGTGGTCAAGAAAAATGAGAGGAAACAGTCCCAGAGCAAGAACCACAGCAGCAAATTATCCAGACTGTTCATGTTTGGGACCAAGATCTAAGCTGCTGATCCTACCAAATGTGAGATAGATGGCAACAAATAAAGCTATCTTCAAGAGACGTTCATGTGATTGGTGTTACTGGACATTCAGAAAAGATGCAAATGGACTACAGAGAAGGTAAATGGAAGTAAAACAGCTTTTCAGTGTAATGTTAGAATCACTCAGCATTTCTGCTCCTCTGGATGCTGAGCTTCAGTGCTTATGAAGGAGGCTCCATTGGCCCTCTGTGAAAGGCCTGATTTTGCTAAAGTCAGTAGCAGCATTCCTACTGAATTCAATATAAGAAGAAGCAAGCCAGATAAAACACAAACAGTAAATTAAGCTAAGCTCTGAAGAGCCTGGCCTCTGCCAGTAGAGCAAACAAACTGGGTTGTGTTTAGCTCACCTCTGGTGGCTTCAGTTCCCATTACTAGAAAACTTGGAAACAACATCACAGTGTCTTGAGGTTCCAAGTCTTTCAGATTTTTTAATGATCTACAGCTGATGGTAGAGCCTACTGTGATAATACTGTTTTCAATATTGGTTATTCCTTATTTGTAAATCGCTTTTCTTTCTTTTCCCCAAAGGGCCACCGACACTGGCATTTTTCCTGTTGCCCCACCAAATAGTATTAGTGCTTTCTGATTGTGTGCCAAGTTGAAATAATTTTTTAAAATAAACTCTCTGAAAATACCAGTCTGTGAGGGTGTTTTCCTATATCTTACCTTTCTGTTGGATAATGATGATTTTTTTTCACAGTAATGCATGTCAGGCTACTTCAGCTGTGCTTTGTATATCCTGTGTGCAGGACTTTCTGCAGGAGGGTTTATTGTTGTTGATTATTCCAGCGAAGTTCTTGATAAATACAATTCAAGATCTACACGGGTTTTACTTTATTGTATGTGTTTTATTTTGAAAACTGTGGATTTGTGTGATGAAAAATGAGTGCTTAGAAATCCTCCAGGTAGTATTTTTCCTTGGATCTAGAGAAGCTTGCTTTCTGACATATTCTCCAAGACTTTAAATATTTTGTCATTCTGCTTGAGTCTGTTGTTTCTCTGATTTCTCTAGTACCCTACCAAACTCTATCATTACTGACCCTTTTACTAATAATGTGCCTCTCTTCGTAAGTGGAACCGTAGAGTTAGTTGAAACATGCTTTCATCATAAAATAATAGAATAGTTTGGGTTGGAAGGGACCTTAAACATCTAGTTCCAACACCCTGCACAGGTAGGGACACCTCCCACTAGACCAGGTTGCTCAAAGCCCCATCCAATGTGATCTTGAAAACTTCCAGGGAGAAGACATCCACAGCTTCCCTGAGCAACCTGTGCCAGTGTCTCACCACCCTCACAGTAAAGAATTTCTTCCTAATGTCCAATCTAAATCTTCCCTCTTCCAGTTTAAAGCCATTGCCCCTTGTCCTATGACTATATGCCCTTGTGAAGTTTCCCTCCCCAGCTTTCCTTTGGGCCTCCAGGTACTGGAAGGATGCTGCAAGATCTCTCCAGAGCCTTCTCCTGGCTGAACAACCCCAATTCTCTCAGCCTGTCATCATAGGGGAGATGCTTCATCCCTCTCATCCTCTCCATGGTGCTCTTCTGGACTCACTCAGAGATGTCTATGTCCTTCCTTCCTATGCTCCAGGCCCCAGAACTGGATACAATAACATCCTACATCAGTATGGCATTTGGGGCTGTTCTTGAGTGCCCCTTCAAATGTAGCTGTTGCAGCTACCAATATGATGAAGCCGTGTGTCATCCTGGCAATGCTGACTGTGGTACAGTTTGCTGATTCTTGTCTTTCCCCAGGTATGAACCAAAATTGCCAAGGAGCTTCTGTGCCAGCCTGGTCCAGTTGGTACTCACAAAAGGTACATTTTAGCGTGCCTAACACCAACATGTTTACTGTGTTAAGCACTGACACTGATCACACACACTGCTAAACACTCTCAGATTCTCGAGCAGGCTGCATGAGGGCTGCTCATTGAGATGTATCCCAGGTTTATGGAAACTACTGAACCGTGCTTGCAAAATTGGCTGACTGAGCTGCTTTGCTTAGGTCAGAAACATGCTGAGAATAATGCCATAATAACAACCAGGCAGGTGTGGAGTTCAGAGCCATTCTGGACTGTGAAACTGACTTGTATGGATGTAGGTAATATATGCCACAGGAGCACGGTGTAGATATTTTTAAAACCCTTGCTGATCTTGCTGTTCTGATAAGATCCTAATCTTCTCTGAGAGGAATAGTTTAATAACATATTTAGACCAAAAACCCATGTGTCAGTATAACTTTAGCAGTGACCTGAGAGTCTCTAATACTAAGAGGGGTTTTGTTTGTTTGTTTGTTTGTTTGTTGTTGGTTTTTTTTTTTTTTTGGGGGGGGGGGTGGAAGAGTGATGGGGATGTAGGGAGAAGCAAAGGCCAGCAGAGGGCCCTTGAGCTCTTGGAAGAGCCAGAATTGGAGGACTATGAATTTATATGAATTTACATTTTTAAAAATTATTATTATTTTTAAGCCAGGCAAGTCTTTCACCGTGGTTACTCGATTGTGGCACAAATTGTTTTTTCTGAAGAGGCCACCCACAGAGCTGCAGGGCAGCACCAAGTTGGTACTGTGCGACTTGACAGCTTGTTGTTATTTCTACCTCATGCCTGTTAGCAATGCTGCCTGTTGCTGTCTTCAGCTTGGCACGGCTTCTAACTGGAAGAAAGGAGCAATTTTCCTCAGGCCACATCTCCTGAGTCACTAGAAAAAGGAATGGGAGCAGTTACTATCCAGTTTTGAAACCCTGCACTTGAGATTCAATGTTCCTACTAAACTTGCAGTCATGGGGGAAAAACACTGCATGAATAATTCCTGAGCTCTGTCTCCTCACTGAGGATGTGCTTTTAATTTCTGTGGCTTTAGTCACATATCCAAGACACTGGGAGGAAAAGGAGAGGGACAGAAGAGGAGGTAAGTGGAAATAAAATTGAGGTTACTTTATATAGACTCAGATCAAGCATTTAGACTGCTAATTTCTCATCAAAATGGGATGAAAAATCATGGTGATGACGTACTGGCACCCAAGAAGAACTTTCTTTCACTGGTGATTCAGAAAACTTTTAAGCCAAAACAGAAAAATGGCACAGCTGAGCCACTTACTTTTGGTTTGCTGTTTTTTGGGTTTTTTTTCTTTTTTCACTTGAAGTAGCAACTGTTTATACAGAAAGTAATTAAAAATACAAATTTCATTCTTGCATACTTCAGTATTTCAGTGTTATACTGTGAATATATAATAGATAAAGCACAGGGAGTTTGGCTGAAATTATAATGAGCAATTAATTTTTCAAAGTTGTTTTCAGCACTGGAGGACCCATTCGTCTCTATTTGTCTGTCTCATCCTAACTTATGAGTGACACTCTAGAAAAAGCCCAGACAGATGATACAAAATAGAGATTTTCAGAATCAATGGTACAGTCTTTGTAGCATCTCTAGAAATGTTTTTCTCTTAATGGAAAAATCTAGTATTTCACTATATTAAATGTTAAAATTCTTTACAATAGCTGACAACTCCCATGCTTTCCCTTTTTAGCCACTGAGATTTTTCTTTTCCTTCTACATTTTCAAAGGTAACGATCTGGACTCTGCCTTTTATTAGCATTTCTGACTTAAATAAGTGCAGAATAAAAATGGAAAATGGACTACCTGAAACCAATGGGATCATGCGCTTTTGTTTTAAGTGGTTCATTGTAGTAATTCTTTAAAAAGTCTGCTGTGACAGCAAATAATTTTAAAATACACAGATTCAGCATCTCAGTGCTGGTAATCTTGCACCCAGGCAGTAGGAACAGAGATGGTCAAGCTTCTTCTGCATCACCGTTATGATGCCTTTGGTTATGGAGTGGATCAAGCATCTCAGATCTGAGGCACTTGGAAAGATGGATTACATAAATTTCCCACTGTCTCAATACAGCCATTTTCCCCTAAATAAACCCATTCTGAGCACCAGCCAAAGGGCATACTTATATTGCACTCAGTAGAAATTCAAGTAATCCTCTGTGTAAGCAGGACATGAGGTGGGCTCAGACCTCATATGCAGGTGCCATCAGTTTTGTCTCAGGTTTTTTTTTTATGTCTTGAAAACTCTTGAAAGTATTTTATGATGAGGCCTGATTGCTACAGTGGAAGGATTTGGGAGGCTTTAGTGAGATCTGTGAATACTTGAGCCCTTTGAAAAATTTTCCAGGGTGGATTCCCTCAGAAGTACTTCAAAAGAAAATTGAGGATGGGAATTTAAAGGAAAACCAAATCATGATGTTTCAGTTTTTGCCGCAGAGAGGACTGTATTTCTGAAAAGAGTAATTTCTGAGATTTCCTTTTTCATGTGGATGCTAGAATAGGTATATTTCTGAGCATTTTTATCAAAAAAGCTGTTAGACATCTGAAACTTCAGAGACAACCTGTAGGACTCCAAATACTTTGTACATAAAGAAGAAAGGGAACAAGTCTGTCAAACAGTTTTTATGGTGGTGAAAGTTGATCTGAAGGTAAAATCTGTTTTCAATTTCTCTCTTGTTGTGAGGCATTAAATGATTTATATCTAATCTAAAAATCAAAACCTTTCCAAATTGCCACTTCCTCTCTTTTCTTCAAGGTTCGTCATACACACATGAATCGTAGTAAGAAGAAAGCAGTGCTGGGAGAAAATAACTTGGAAAGGATTGGGCTGATATTAGGTGAACTTGAGAAGCCTCAGCTCTTTCCTCCTGTGCTATAAACAGAAGTGGAGACAGGAGTGCATTTTTCTAGAAGTACAGCATGTCATCCACTTTGCACTGAAAGGACTAAATTGCAAGGAATTAGCAGCTCTAACTCTTTGTGGATATGTGCCTGGAGTCTGGGACTAACATGGCCTGTCTGCTCAGAGAGCACTTGAGTCACCCCTACCTGCATTTTGATTTGGAAAATATTGAGTTACATTAGGAAATTCCTTTTAGAGTGCAGTATTATGACAACGTCAAAAAATGAACAAGAATTTAGAACCTCTATCGATCTTCTTAAGCTCATTGCTGAGCCCTGGAAATAAGGTTCAGATTTACTGACAGTTTTATAGGTGCAATTCACTGGTTTTGGGAGTGCTAAGGTATCAAACAGTCACTCAAGAAAGTGCAAAAGAAAAATGTAAAAAAAAAAATAAATTAAATATATATATGTTCCAGTGCTTTGATTTTTTTTCTTGTGAAGTAAGGGAGTGATCCTTTTTATAGAAAACCTAGCTTGTGGATGCTATAATATGAGCCAGTAACATGGCCTTGTTGCAAAAAAAGCAAAACATGTCAGGTGCAAGGTGTAACAAAGGGCATTTGGAAAAACTTCTTTACTATGAGGATGGTATGTGTTGGGAGAAGTTATGGAGTCTGCAGGCTTTGAGGTTTTCATGACCTGACTAGACACCAGGTCTGGTGACAAATGTACTTGAGAAATCTCCTAGGAGGATGGACTAGTGACCCTTAGAAATTCCTTCCTTCCAACATTTCTTGATCATGTGAGGCTAAGGTTAAAAAGGTTCCAAGTAGTTGTGGGGAAAGCCCTCTGGTAGGGCTTTTGGATCCCCTAATACTATCAAAGTTTTCCCATGGTCTCAGGTAGACCTGAGACCTTCTGAGGCACAGGTCTCATTGCCTTCTTTAAAGCCATGAGCATTCAGTATTTCTGCAAATTGTGGGTCAGATCAGCAGAGGATGACTATGGAAATAAACACCAGCAGCTTAATGCAAGGGAAAAGGAGGTCTGAATTAAAACTTCACAGGAGACCCGGATTCCAGGATTTTTTAGTGATTTTTCGTTGGATTACTCTTTGACTTCTTTGTTGGGTTTTTTGGTTTGGTTTGGGTTTGTTTGTTTGTTGTTTGGTTTTTTTCTTAATTTCTAATCAGTTATTTCAAAAGTGCCTGGTAATTCAGAAGAACACGAGCAGAAGCAGTATACATGAACTTCAGCCTTTTGCAGAGATAAGAGCTTTACTGACAGTCTCTGCATAACTGAGTTACTTCCATAAACTGCAGCTAAGCCAAGATAAGCAGGGCAAACAAATCAGTGAAAGGGGAGAACAGGCAAAACTGGGACTAGTTCCAAATTCAGCTGTTCCTTAGGAAAAGAAAAAAAAAATTCGTGCTATGCAAGTGTATGTTCCCAGCAGAATAGCTCTAGTTGTTCAGGCACAGGCTTAGGAAGGAAAATGTGGTTTAGCCCTGCAGTTGAGAGGCTGGGAGGCTAACTTCCATTGGGGTATTTGCTGTGGTTATTCTTGCTCCATTTCTATGAGGCAGATGTAACAGAGAAAACCTGCAGGAAAAATGTTCTCAGAAATACCCTTCAGGTTGACTCCTAGCCTTCTAGAGGAATGGATGGTGCCAGACTTCTCATCTGATGCTTGTTACACTTCTTTTCATTATCCTAACCTTGGCACCAGGTGCTGCTCTGCTGTGGATTAAGCTGTTGGAGCCCCAGCATCACAGACCCATCCTTACACATCTACTGCTGCCCTCTGCCTTCCTGCTGCCTCAAGACAGACCCTGCACAGAGCTGCTGAAGCTCTCTGAGGCAGCACAACTCACTTAATAAAAAAACAGGGAATGATTTCAGGTCTACACTCAGTAGAAGGAGGTAGGAGGCAGCAGCTGAATTGCTCTCAGTCCCCATGAAACTGTCTGCATGGCAGGGAGTTTGGAGTGAATGATCTCTAAGGTCCATTCCAGCCTAAGCCATTCTATGATTCTGTGGTTCTGACCCACTGTTGCTTTGTGCTCTCTGCTCCCCAAATGCAGCTGTATGATCATGTTCTTTTCCTGTTTCCAATGAAGTGAAGAAGCAAGGTATAGTTCTTCTGGCACCTATATTATGTCAGTTCTGGAAAATGTTTCACCTTCATATTGCTTGACAGAAGAGTTCAATGTACTAACAATTACGGAATGACCATCAGTCATCGTTATAGCTTCAAAACTAGTCTCATAAAAAGACTTATGGAAGATGCTTGAGGGAGGAAGTTTCTGCAGCTCTCGCACAGTGCTGCTTTTGAGCAGTCCCAGGCTGACTGCTCCTTGAAGATGTTGTTCTGTTTGAAGATTTGGGTTGTGATTTGGCAGCATCAGTGCCCAAAGGATCAGAGAAAGGGGCTTGGACTGCCTCTGTCTCAGCTTCAGCTGTAACTGATATCATCCTGGGTTCTGACAAAATGCTAAGTTCTGACTTTCACAGAAAAGCCAAAACATGGATGCCATGGGTTGCAATGCTAGAGGCTCAAGCTCCTGCCTCTGCTTTGCCTGTGACTGGGCAAGTTTGCTACCCAGTACAACCAGCAGGAGTTTCCTGTTCACCTCTCCAAACTCTGCAACAATTAGGGTGCCCAAATCTTGTCAGAATATGTTCTACATTTCACAATTGCTAACGTGTTCAAATCCTCTGTCCTGTGAAAGTCAATTTTAAGCGCTAGTTGGAATCTCAAAATTATCACCTTTCAGCTAAGACACCATTAAGACAGTATTTCTAATGTCCCATATTTGTACGTTTCTGATCAGCTTATACAAAGTTGTCCACAGTATTTTCTCAATCTCATTTCCCACCAGGCAAAAATCAAGCCTCTTCTCCTTCCCTTTCACACTAGTTAAGGAAGGATTTTTTTAGCCCAGGACAGCAGCTGCCTCACCTGTTGCAGTGGCAATGCAAAGTTCTGGGTTCTCAGGATATTATTCCACCTGTTCAGGATAGGCATCTGTGCCATGGTCTTCACCATCTACCCACACTGGGGCTTAAAACAGAAAGGAAAATTGTGAGCAATACCAGCTGAACCAGCACATTTTATATATACTGTGTCTACTGTAGATAAGACAAAAAAAAGTGTGAAAATGGAAGATACTGAAGAATAAAATGTTAAGAGATGACCTATAGAGTGACAAAACCATTCTATAAATCACTGTAATAAGGGAAAAATAAAAATCAGACATTCAGTGGATTTAAAATTCATGCAGCTTAGGTTTTATGTACTTATACGCATTATTAAAATTGCCAATATTCCTGAGATACAGTAATAATTAACTTTTAGGCTATGGTCATGTGTATTGTCTGGCAACATACAACACTTCCAGATTAATAAGAGAAGTTTCATTTAATAAATTATAGATAATCTGCTCCCATGAAAGAATTGCACAGAGGCAGAAAAAAAAAAAAGTGAAGAAATTAAAATACCATCACTTACATTTACAAGAAATATATAGAAGTTACACAAAGGAATTGCTGAACCACCTAAAATTTAACACTGTCTTCCAAAAACAGCTTAAAATAAGCAGGCAGTGATTGCCCATGTGTGTGTGTGGAGTTGTGTTTAATTAGAGTATTTTTAGTCATTAGGTTTCATTCTGCCTGCAGTCTGTGGGTTGTTGGGGCTGTCCCTATAGAGAAGAGGTAGTTGTTTGAGTGATTTAACTGTGAGACTGCTCCTGGAAAACACTGGCTTGTAATCCTGGGATATGGTTTCCTTATATGAAAAGGAAATTGCACACCTGGGTGGACCTCCTCTTAAACACTTCGGTGTAGACCCTAGAAAAGGCTCTCTGGGGCTGCCTCCTCTTTTTTTTTTTATTACTTACAGGTTCAATACAGAGCTGAGATGAAGTGTACATCTGCTGCACCCAACAGTGCTGGGGCAGAAAGCCCTGAGCATCTGTCCCTCCATGCTGGTCCTGTTGTCCCAGCAGTCTGGGCAAGCTGCCCCAGCACAGCAATGGGCTGCAGTGGGATGTGGCATGGATCTACTCAAATGGGCTCTGCAGCAGCATCAGGCAGGTACAGTAGTGCCCAAACCAACATGCCCCACATTGGCAATTCTGCCCTTTTCAGACCCACATGTGCCCAAGTGCAAGGTGGGGTGTGCTGCAGACCTCATCTGCAATGCAAACCCCCTCCCCACAATCCTTCCTCTTGCACACAGCTGCAAACCTCAACTCTGGAAGCTCAGTAATAGGAAGGTTTTTTAAAACATGCCTTGAAGTGCAGTAGTGGTGACAGACATAATTTTGATATAAGTGAAAGATGGGGATAAAAATCAATGACTCTAGTGAAATTATGAATAACATTAAAACTGTCCCTGATAATACTTCCTTTTTTATTTTATTTCTGATTAAAATTCTTTAATAAGCAGAACTACAAACCTCCTCCATTCCTTGCTATGTTGCTGCATCACTGGTGAGCTATCCAACTCTGCCACAGAGGGGAAGCAGAGTATCATTATAAATCCATAGCGGTGCAAGCAACAGGTCCTGCTTTCTTGTGGAGTTAAAGCCTTGTCAGTAAAAGCTGAAATTCTAAACCTTTTCCTGCATAAGTCTTTTTGTGTATGTATTTATTTAGAAAGTAAAAATAATATGTTTGCTTTTCTTAATTGAAAACTTAAGTTTTGCAATATCTCTCTTTCCTTTGCATTTGCTATAAATGAGGGCAAGCTACCTGGAAAGAGGATCCTCACAGGTTGGTTCTCTTTTGGGATTGTAATGTGCAGCTCAGCTTCAGAAAAACTTCCCTAGCTTTCTGCTGGGATGTCAGGCTTAAGACTTAAAATGAAGAATGTGATTTTAGAAGGTATTGATTATCTCTTAAGCAGGTGCCTTCTCACTGAAACAGCTGGTGAGGAACAGAGAACTTTAATTGGAACAGAAGACTCATGAATATTTAAGGAGCATTTATTTGTATGATTCACTCACAGGCCCAGGCCCACAAAGGTGACTGTATTAGTGCATGATGCTTCTTATACCTTTGTGTAAATGTTTTTTAGAACACCTATGGAGGTGTTGTAAAACTCAGTCTCAGACTGAGACTGAGTTGTCTCTGTACAGAACTTCTTTTGAAGAAATCTTATCCCTATTGAGAGAGCCTGAAAGTTCTTGTGGTTTTGGCCATGTGCAAGGCAATGTCACAGTATGAGGCACCAAGTGTTTCCAAGATTGTTACTTTTGCTTTCTAACCATCTGAGTTGCTAACAGTCTGTAAGGCTGCAAGGTGCTTGCATGGAGGCTTTTTGTCTTTGTGAAGAAGCAGCGACTACAAATTCATATACAGCCAGAGTGGTGAATACTAAAGATAAAAATTGTGCAACTCATTTCAAGCAGTTTCTGCTACAAAGAAACTTAATTTGGAAACTATGTCCTACTAACGCCATCAGATTTACTGACGCCATCAGATTAGTATCCTTATTCTTTTAGAATTACAAATGCATTGACATGAAAAGCTAATAATAGCCCTGCTGCCTCTCTAGGGACCGTAATATGCTCTCAGATGAACATAACAAAATCAGTGCTGCAGCCTGAAGAAAATCTCATGTGGAAAACTGTCCCCACTGAAGAGAGTGGGAGGGTTTGTTTTTTGCACAGATGTTAACGTGGCAGGACATTGTCCTCTGATTCAGGCACGCTGCTTAGGGGGTTGCTAATATGCAGAAAAAGCTTTCTTTAAAACTTCTGTTTTATAATTTGCTGTCTGGTGAAAGGTGATGCAAAAAGCCTGATTCTTGTCCTGTGTGAGCCATTAATTACTTTCTTGCTCTTTTCCTGGCTTCCTTTCTCAGGTTTGAGAACCTAAGGAGCAAAAAATTAATCTTAAAAGAAAAAATAAAATAAAGGTGTTCAAACACAGCATCTGTAATAGTGAGACAGCAGATGAACTGTACCCCTGCTCTGGAAACTCCTGGGGCTCTAACACCTGTGTTCCTGGCTGGAGTGGGGTTCTTCTCCCAGCCAGGGTACAGGAAAGGGTTGGGTAGTAGACCTGAGCATCTGGTCAGAATTGATGTCTTTCATCTCATCTGCAAGAAACAGGGTCTGTTCCTGTAATCCCCAGAGTAGTTTGTGCCATTGCTGAGTTGCCACAGCTGATGAATTTTCATACCCAAAGGAAGCAGCAACATTAGTGCTATAGTGCAGCTTGCCAAAGAAATGCACATCATCCTGGGAAATGTGTTTGAGAGAAGTGTGACCATGGGCTAAAGGTATTTTTTACAGCAGTAGAAAGAGTGCCAGTTGAAGGAAGCAAAAATTGTTAACTACATGTACCTGATATTCCCAGGCCAGCAATTAAGGTACCCATAGGTTTTCAGTGAATGCTGCAGTGACATTATAAGGTTCCTCTCATTCTTTAATTGTCTGACATACATCCTGCAGAAAACCTGGGAAATTACTTTATAATCACAAGGTCGGGGACCAGTCTTCTGCAAAAAGAAAGTTCTGTCTCATTGATATCCTGCAGCCTGTCCTCACTCCAAGCACTTCTATGATGGTTTCATTCAACAGGTGCCCACTTTGTGGTATGCCTGAGGGCGAATGTCCTCATGGCACAGGCAGGAACAGCAGCTCCCTTTTAACTTTTTTTTCCCTTTCTGGTATAATTTTCAAGATGCTCTCTGTCCATGCTCCCCTTGAATGACTTTCCCCTCTGCTCACTTTCTGTGGAGTCAGAGATATATCAGCAGATTTGGAATTAACATTTGGGGTTTGTGATGTCTTCCTCTCTCTTGATGCTTGACCAACTTCTCCTCACTCTCTTCAATTAGCAAAGATTGCTCTGCTGAAGCACTTGTCCACTCAGCTGGAGGGAGACCAATCTCTCATCACTTCAGCTCTCCTTGATTGCTTCCTGCCCAAACTCTAACAGAACTCTGAACAAGAATTTGCAAAGTGGTTACCAAATCCCACAAACCTTGAAAAAGAGAAAGGTGATTTGATTTATACACAGAAAACAGTTACAGTGAACGTTATTTTAGTGGAAGAATTATGTCAGTGTGTGATAATATTCTTGTTTGGTTTGTGGGATAGTTTAGTGCAGGTGCTAGCACTGTTTTTTAAAAGAAAAGCTTTTATTCAAGAGTCCCAAACACTTTAACTTCCCTACTTTAGTCATACTGTTTTAATTTTTCTTAATGCCTCTGCCTAGGCAAGCTCTTATCAGAACATCTGTGTCAAAATAGAATGTAAAACAACCTCTTTATACAATACTGCAAATCCCATGTGCTTCCTAAAGTAAAATTGCTACAGAGAGAGGAGCTTTAAATGACTGATTCCAACCAATAGCAAATATCGTTGTTTGTAAAGTAGTTAATGAAAAATCTTAAAAAGATCATAATATTTGTTTTGACTTTTTAAAATCCTCCTTGTGATTCTAAATCAAAACAGGGAAAACTTTGTAGTCCTGTGTGTCACAGTTACTGAATTTCTGTTTCTCTTCCTCACCATTTCTAACAGAAGAGGTGACAGAGCACCCAGATCTCAGGTGTAGCTACTCCTGATCAGAGATGACAAGTGTGTCTTACACCAGAGGAATCCAGCATTGCCTTGCCACGTGAGATTGCTGCATCCCACTTGGAAAAGTAGATCCTTGACACCTAAGCTACCTACCATAAATAATGCTATTAATCCTATTCAAGTCAGATATGTCAGAAAGGTGACTTAGCAGTGTGACAAAGCAAAAGCATGGCTCTGGGACTGGGGGGGAAAGTTTAATATGGGGGTTCTTTTACTATGTAAAAGTACTACTAATTAATATATCTGTTTGTTTCACTATTACCTACCACCTTTGCCCATAGGGTGTCTTAATGCAGTGATCTTAAACAGACAAATCTGTGTGTAGGCTTGGTCAAGATTTCAAAATCTTTGGAAGCTTTCCAGTGTGCTCCAGCAGTGTTGCAACGCTGGACCTCTTCATGTTACACCTCAGCACTTTGACCCTCAAGCACTTCAACACTTACATTCCACTTATGAAACAGTTTCAGAAAGATGAAGAATAAGTAGTTTCTGCTCCTTTGGAAACATAGGTTTTGGTTTAATGTTAAAAAAAACTTGTCTAGTAATAACTCTTTTCCTGGAAGGGTCAACATGCTCTCTATCTCTAAGAACACCTTTTTTCTCTTTTCCACACTTATAGAGAAAGATCCTTGCGCTCAGAAAGGGACAACAATACAGTGACTTGCCCAGTTGAAGATAAGGTTCCTGAGAACCACTTCCTTCACTATGCCTTTAACTCTACCCAGCCCCTTCTTAAGGAGTGCTATAAACAACCATAGGGTTTGACAAAACAAACTTTTATCTGCCCACTGTGCCAGATTTTCTGTTTCACAAAGAGAATTTCAGCTGGTGATAACTGTTTCTCTACCTCTTGGAGTCAACAATGAAGAACAGCACTGGGAGAGGAAAAAAGGTGTGTTCCATAAAATGCTACATATTTTTCTTTTTTGGAAAAACAGTAAAAAGTTATCTGTGCTGATATTCATTGTTGCTCTAGATTTTCAGAAAGAAGTGGTGCAGTTTACTTTTCAGACCTTGGCTGCCATCTTTTACATCTTTTTGCTTCATTGTGAGGATTTCCATGGGTGACGAAGTTTTACTGGAGCATCCCTGGAGTTGTGCAACTCCCTGTTCCCTAGAATTTAGCTTCTTTTTTCTCCCTTCTGTCCTGGCTTTTTTTTCATTTATGAAGTATTACTAATTTATTTTTTTATTATTACTTGCTTATCTTCCTTCTTTTTTTAAGTTATTTTTTAAAGAGGAAGAAGTACGATTTTTATGTGTGGCATTCAGCATTATTAAAGAAAAGTGATCTTTTAGAGGAAAGAAACTTATGAACTGGAAAAGAATTAGTGGTAGTCAAGGAGAAGAGATCACATACCAGTGAAGTTCCCTTAATAAAGCAAAAGAGTAAGCAGTGCAAGAGAGCAAATGCTTCAAGTCAGTAAAGAAAAGGCCAAGTAAAAATGCTGCCAATTTGTATCTGTAATCAGCAGGGAGAGCTGCAGGAAGGGTTCTGTGCTGGGGGCTCACTCCCTCAGAACTGCCCCAGAGCAGTAGGAAGGAGCTGCTGACCTCTAAGTGTGTGAGGCCCCTATCAAACTGTGTAGAATTTCTAAGAAAAAAGGGGAGACACCCTTCTTACCATCCCTGTCTCCACAAAGACCTACTGTTAGGGTTTAGCTGATCCTGCTTCATAAGGGACTTTCTCTTTGTGAATAGATGAGGTTTCAGGGCTTGAGAAAGTTCTGGTCCCTCTGTGCTCCAGCTTCAGTGCTCAGAATCATATCTCAGAACTCCTGAGGAGAGTGCTGCTGTAAAAATTACAATAGAAAGGACCTGGACACCTGAGAGGATGGAGAAAAGGGAGAATATGTAATGCCAAGTGTTGGAATATGCACCTAAGGATTCAATAACCCCCCTCTTCTTCTGTCGCAGGCAAATGAAGGCTTGCAGTATAGCCCACAGCAAGGTCTGGACGTAAAGCATCAGTTCAGTGAATTTTAAAATAAATACCAAAAGAAAACCAAAACAAAACTACCCCTGAAATACCACCCCTCTAACCTTTACCAGATCAGATGCAATTATAGTGCCCAGTCCAAAATGAATCCCGACATGCACTTACACCAATGTCAAGTCACTTAAAATTCAATTAAAAAAAAGGTGTGAATCAGAATGCTATTGTTAACATTGATATTATTAAGACTTTTGTTATTATTATTATTATTATTATCCCTCAGGCAATAACAGGATTTGGGAAGTGTTTCAAACAGATATTGGAAATGCTGTTTCTTAATCATTCACCAGTATTGCCATTCACTTAGAAGCATCAATGACAAAAAAAGTTACCATGGGAACAGTATGTGAGTTTCTCATGCCTTTCACCTCTCTAATTTCTGGGGTGGAAGATTGGACCAGAGTTCTGATTTTGGTAATTATAGCTTTTCTTATGGTTTTCAGTCCAGAAGGGAACATATTCAGTGGAGGGAAAAGGTGATTCAGGTATATTAGTAATATATGCTGTAACTTGAAGCATCATTACGAGCACCAACCTCTCCTACTAAAAACAGCCAAATAGCCACATTGCTCAGACTAAGAAGCTGTTTGTAAAAAATATGAATACCCTAGAATAAACCTATCTTGTGTTCCCAACCTGAGACATTGCAATTACTCTTAATTAATTGCTGCTACTCTCAACTAACAATGAGAAAGAACATTTGCATCCCCTCATTTCTTTTTTATTTAGATTTTGAGCTTTAAAGAAAGTTTCTGTTTAAGTCCATGGTACTTTGAATATCTATTTTAGGAATTATATTCAACATAATAAATCCTCATGGCCTAATTCTGCTATTTAGTAAATGTGTGAAATGAGAAAGCAGAAAAAAACTCAGTTTGAAGTTAAAAGCTTCAGTATTAGACTCCATGTCTTATACAAGAGGAATCATGTTTCATTTTTAATAGTTATAAGGAGACAATGAATTATTTCACCTCAGTCACTGGAATAATCTCCAATATTTTCTGTAGAAACCTTGAAGGAAAACATGGTAACAAATGGGTAAGGACAGAATTTAATCCTGTAATTTGTAAACATCTCATCATAATACACTTGCAGCTTTTTTTAAATTGTGATGGCAGAACAAAAACTTCAATAGGAGGAAGAAAGACATTGCACCATCTTGTAAAAACACTGCTAAAAATCCATGTAATTAAATAACAATTAAAAAATCATATGTCAGTTACAAAACCAAAATGAATATTTGGAAATCTCACTCAGTTTTGTTCTCAGTAACACTTGCAAACTGTGTTCTGGGCTCTCTGGCTAATTTTGGAAATTTGTTGCTCATTGTTTTCTTTTTCTCTGAAAGGATGCCAAATACGTATCCTCTAAGCTGGAAGGCTAACCAAGCCACATTTAGTCAGTCCTTGATGAAAGAACAGCTCAGAAGTGCGGAAAGATGTATATCTCAAAACAGTGAAAACCAAAAATGAGACTTTTCATATCGACCACAGTATTTGTTTGTTCTTTTTACAGATCTAGTTAGTTTTAGGTCAGTGTTTTTTCTAATTTAAATACTAGAACAAATACCCAGTCTTTCTTTTGCATATACTTTTGCACAGACTCTGCTATGGCACTGATATTATTTTGTACCTGATTGTTCTCAGCCAGCTTGCAGGAAAGTGCACTGGCATATGTATTAAGACACGTCAGGAAAAGAATTAGTGGGGCCCAGACACAAAAGGTGTCACAGAGCATGGAGACTGCAGAAGTGGTTTGAGCACAAAAGATGACATGAATAAAGTAGATCAATGCAGAACAATTTTAGCTGAAGAAACGCAGAACAATTTATGATTTGGGCTCAATCAGGTCCAGTAGATGCTTTAGAAATCATCAGAACTGAGTGAATGGTTGACTCACAGATGGTCCAAAGAATTGCTTGAATGTGAAGGTTAAGATTAGGGCAATAGTATTTCTTCCATGTTACCTTTAGCTGTATTACAATCTTGTCTCAGGAGGCTGCACAGCCATCCTGGCTGAAATCCTTCAGCTTTTTAGAGGATCAGTTTTCTTGGGGACATGACTAGGGAACAATGATTAAGTGCAAAGCATGACAAGTTCTGGCAGAACTTCACAGCTAGTATCAACAAGGCCTGTATATATATGTGTGTGTGTGTGTGTGCGTGCATATTTGCATATACAGCACACACACACATAGATAAACCTGAACATGATGGAACATAATGTAGGGCTTTCCTATTTCTGGATCTCTCAGATAGAACTAAGTGAGTATGTGCCTTGTAGCAGGTATGTATTGAGTGCAGGGTGTCTAGAAATATTTGATTTACCACACACATACTTCACAAATTATTTAAACATATGCAATTTACATATCCAGAATGTGCAAGACCTAGTGGGCACACACTAGGGGCATTGCTCAGGTATTTCTTGATATCATAGAATCATAGAATTAGCCGGGTTGGAAGGGACCTCAGAGATCATCAAGTCCAACCCTTGACCCACCGGTTGCTCTCTTCTTTTTGCTTTCCTTTTCTAAACAACTCTCACCAGAGTGACTAATTTAGGTAAAATCTCTCTTCTTGTAAACTTGCTTTTTTTCTTTTAAAGGTGGTGTTATTTTCTCCTTTCCCTGAAATAAATCTTTGTAATTTCCTTAAATCATAAAGCCTGTTATTTTTGTAAATTCATGTGATGTCTATGAATAGTGGCTGATTTTTCCTCTCAATCAAAATATAAAATGATAGCTCGGATCGTAACAGCTCAGTAACAATCCCTGGGGAACACCACTGGTGACTGGTTGCTGGTTTGAGTTATCAGCACCCTCTGGTTACAGCCTGTCTCTCAGTTTCCCACGCACCACATGAACCACTTATTTAGGCTCTCATATGCAGTTTTTCTAGGAGAAGGCCGTGGGAGGCCATGTCAAAAGCTTTGGGGTCCAGGTAGACGATGTCCACTGCTCGCCTTGCATCAACCAGGAAGGTTACTTTCTAGGAGAAGGCAATCAGGTTTGTCAAGCTACTCACCCCGCTGATGACCCTACTACTTTTTAGCTGTTGTCATGTTATGGTATGGTGCAGATGGGTCTCTCCTGATCCCCTACTCACCTGCCACATTTCTCTCATGCCAAGATGCCTTACTGTGGCTTCACAGCAACCACATTCTGGGCATGGCTGGAGATATTTTGCATCCCACCACCTTAGTTATCAGAGTTATTAGACCACTGAGCTTTCTGATAGCTACAGACCTCCCTGAATCTTGCCAAAGGAAGTGCTTCCTCATATTCCATAAGGGAATTATTAGAAGAAGTAACATAATTCTCATTCTTTGGGAACTGGGAAAAAAATAATTCTCTCTGCAGTTATTTCATGCAATGGATTTTGAAACTGTAGTTAAAAAGAAGTAAAACAGAAGTCTGAAAATTGTGTTCCTTTTCTTGATCTGATTTTGCATTAAGTGAATGCATATCATTTGGAGACAGAATGCTGGAATTTTCTTGGAGTGTCGATGATTATATTTCCTACAAAAGTTTCCAGCAGAGAAAATCACTGTCAGAGGCAAATAAATATCAGTGTAATGCACAATAGATCCTTTTATGATCAGGGAATAAACTGAAGGCAAACCTTTGTCTGAGAAAAATAGCCCACTGAGTAGCAAGTTTGGTAGGACTAACTCCTAAAACTCTTCGAAAGTTACTTTACTCATTCACATCTTACACAGCTCCTGTAAATGGCTTTTGTCCTGTTTTGGTTTGCTTCTTCTATTCTTTAAAAGTAATTTTGAAAATTAAAAGATATTTTAGCCTGCTGTAATATCTAACAATCATGTCTTGTCTTTTTTGGCTCTCTGAGTATGTATCCTTGCCCCCAAAATTCCTAAAATATGATAGTTAAGACCAAGATTATTAATCTCTATTTATGACTATAGTATGTTTCCACTCTTTACTACTGATTTTATTAAATCTTTGTGGAAAAGGAGTTCTCACACAGCCCTCTTTTTAGACCATCTCTATAATGGAAAAATGCATAGAGATAAAACCTGGGAGCCCAGGGTAAGAGACATGGTTCTGTTGTGTCTCAGGCCAATTACTACAGTGAAATCTTGTCACTGAAATCAGTGATCTTCTGCACGGGCTGGTTTTTCAGCCCATTTTGATCTCCATTATCCAATACTTGCAAGACTGATGGTGATCAAGAATAAAAGAAGATCCAAATATGGCATTTGACTGCCCTAAATTGTGCTAGCAATCACTCTGACCAATACCAGGATGAAGAAAATAAATTTTTAATCCCTGTTTCCTTCCTCTTTCCCACATTGAATTTCTCAGTAAAATGACTCATCTCAAATAACGGACTTTGTGCAGTCAAATCTGAAAAAATGGCTGCTTTATTCCATAGTGGTATCCAAGTGCCTGTCTTTACAGTGGAGGACACAGCAGCAGCTGCCAATTTTTTTCAGAATTGTGGGAATATTTTGAAAACAACAAGCTTTATTCCTTCTTCTTGGGAAATAACTGGCAAATACTTGTCAAATGTTTATGAATTTTGTTTTAAATTTTAAGCAGATTTATTAAATTATAGAGTAGATTTTCCTGCATCCTGTGTATGGAGGCTGATGGTTTCTAACTTCTGTTTGTAGCTCTTATGCAAATCCAAGTGATCTGAATCCTCTGTACTACACTGCAAATTGCCATAATAAGGATTCATTTTCAAATAAATGAGGAGGAAATTGACGTGAGGAATAGAAGTGAATAAAGCATTTGAGATCAAACTTGACATTCAAAGATACTTGCTTCCCTCTCCATTGTTCTATTGCAGAGATACAGAAGGCAAATATAAGTAAAATATGGGAAGAAGTGAGGTTTGCTGTAATTTTGAAAGAATCAGTCAAAGGATGGGAATAAATGAGAAATGTCTTTCTCTATTATTGGTCTGTTGGTTTTTTGGGTTTTTTTGCATTTTACTTAAGGGGATGGTGTGTCTTTAAAGAAGCAGGAAGCAGTACAGATTCCATTATATGGCTTCCAAACCATTGCAAAGTAGTATTATAGTCAGTATTCAAAAGCATACTTATATCTGAATTCAAAATGAGTTCTTGCAGCCCAGTTGCACTCCCTGCAGACATTTATCTGCATAGACATTTGCTTCTCATGAAAAATATACGATCTGCATCGTGAGAATAAATGAAGAAAAACGAAGCAAAGAATTTCCATTTTCAGCTAATTGTTGACTGTCTATTTCAGCTCTTAATTGTCTTTTGGTCTCTGTTGGTGCTAATATTCCTATTTTTTACATACTCTTAACTTCAGTGTGCAAATTCAGCCTGTCCTACAGGAACTGCACTGTGGACCTCACCAGCAAAAGTTTTGCTGAAGTCAACAGGACTTTGGACACCGAAGGGAGAAGTACGGAGTGATGCTATTTTAATTTCTTGAATATAGTGTGGATTAAACTGGGCCATGTGGCAGAGTAACTTATTCAGCCTGCCAGCCCAGCTCCCTGAGAGCTGCCACCCTGCAGCTGTCATGGATCAACAGGAGGTTTGGCAACTCCAGCACTTTCCTGTGTCAAAGCCAACGAATCAAAACAAACCAAAATCATTGCCATCTTAGTTTAGGCAGCCTCTTACAGGAATAGCTGTATGGCTCAATCAGTAAATATTAATCAGTAATCAGTGAGGAAAGGTAGAGATTGTGGAGGTGTACCACTTCAGCCTTCCTGCCTCCACATGTGAGCCTACATCCAAAGTCACTGTTAGGAAATAAGTTTTCTTATGCAAAAGAAAACTTAATGTCTCACTACAGGATGAGTTTATATCCAGTTTGCTTATTCTCTTCAACTTAAAAAGGATATAGCAGCCTATTCAGTTTGTAATCCTGCTTTATTAAAGTTGTCTTTATTTAGTTTATAGAGTATCAAGAACTTTAGAAAAATAAAGATAAAACTTTGCAACACACAATGTTCACAAACTTTGTGAGCCACGTTATTTTGCTTTAATCTCTCCAAGACCAGACTGACATGGTTCCAGGGGATAAGTATGTTATTGATCATTGTGTTGCAGGGAAGGATGTCTGTGGATAGACTACTTCAAACAAACCTGAATTTTTACAGCATTCAACAGCTTCACTTTGGCTTTCCCTGTCAACAGATAACAGAGAAATAGCAACCTTTGCCTTCCTTAACCTGCTGGAAAATTTGTGCTCCAGCTTTATTCTATAAAGGCTTTCCCCAGGGGAAAATTCTCTAGTGGCAAATGTAGACTATTGACCATTCATTTCCCACCATAATATTGGAAACATTGCTTAGTGATGCAGATGTTGGGCAATGTTGTATGTAAAGACTTATATCTGCCAGTCACAGGTGAAACCACGTCGGTTTCCTCACATTGGTTTCCTTTGTTTTCCATTCTTGTATAAAACATTGGTGATTCTGTGGACAAGAAACTCATCTGGGATAAACCTGTGCCATTGTACAGGAGGTTGTGTTTGTACACTTTACTATACAAATGCAGCCATGACACTAGTAGGTATCTTAATATTCACACCTTGAAGCTGTGTCTCAGTGGGAAGGACAATGTGTCAGAATGTGCCTGGTGGCTAGCAAGGAGGAGACTGTGGATGCAGGGAGAGCACTCTTCACTGTGTTACAGGTACAAGGCAAAGTTTAAAACTCAGTCAGAAATCTTTTCCTAAGGAACTTTGTTTACCTTCAGCTCACACAGTTATTTCTTTTGTTACCTAGTATTGTTTGAGGGATGAACAGATTCAAGTGCCAGGTATTATGTTTGCAGACTTGAATAGCTCTTTGTTTAAAGAGGATCCAGGTACCCTGCCCTAACCTTTAATTGATGTTCAAAGAAGGGAGCAAATCTTCATCTCTTTCATGTGAAAAAAGACCATGATTTTTTTTGGAAAACTGTGTCCTGGTGTCTCCAATATAGTGTAATAGAATCTGATGAGTTGGAAGGGATCCATCAGGATCATCAAGTCTAATTCCTGTGCCTGTGTAGGGCTCCCCAAGAATCACACCATGGTCCTGAGAATGTCATCCAAATGCTTCTTGAACTCAGGCAGGCTTGGTGCCATAACTGCTTCCCTGGGGAGTCTGTTCCATGGTTTAACCACCCTCTGGGTGAAAAACTTTTTCCTAATATTTAACCTAAATTTCCCTCAGCACATCTTCCTACCATTCCCTTGTGTCCTATGGTCGGTCACCAGAGAGAAGAGCACCCAAAACTGCACAATTTACTCAAGATGGGACCACACCACTGCAGAGTAAAATAGACAATCACCTCCCATCACTTCACATGGACCCTAAGGCTTTCGTCTATTAGCTCAATATGTTGTGGAACAGTTACTTTGCATGCAGTTACTTTGTATGCATAATACACTCCTAAGAAAATATTTTGGTGCTATGCAGTATGTTCTACAGAAATTATCTTTTTTGTTAAAGACTGTCTTCATCATTTTCAAATGTTTTAACAGAAGAAGTTTAACATAATGACATTCCCTTTAGTATGTTTCACCAATAATTATTAGGAAAAGACATTTCTTCACTGAGAGAGTATCATCCTCTTGGTGTAAAATGTATCTTCACTTGGAGGAGAGAAATGAGATGACTGCTGGGTTATAGAATCTGTATAATTCAAAACCTTCTGAGTACCCCCATGCCCCAGTTCCTAATACTTTCTTAAATGTCAAGCACATGAGTGGAGTAATGGTTTTGACTATAATTTCTGCTTATCCACCCTATTTCTTTCTCCTTTCCATATTTAATGCCTCACAAATTGTTGTGGTTTTTTTTTAATCGGAATGCAGAAAGGTGCAAAGCATCTTGCTGCAAGATGTGCATAAAAATCTATCGTCATCATTACCAGTCCTTACAAATTGTTTTAGTCTACACTCTGCATGGCACATGACTTGCTAAAAATCTAAAAGAAATCTCCTAATGGAGCTTTAATGCTGCTTTGCCTGACACAAGAATTTTAAAGTAAATTCTCACCTACAACGCTTTATGTTTTCTCCTCTAAGTGTTTTGTAGAAAAGGTTGCTCTTGTAGTATTAATGAATCTCTTTTCTGTAAATTGTTAACCCATAGATGCTGGGCAAGTGTAGTATTTTTTGGTTGTCTGTTTCTTGTTGAACTATATATCGCTCAAAGGACATGTTAAATGTTAAATTTTCTATTATGACACAGGACTAACCTAAACATTTCTGTGAAGGTCAGATTTCTCAGGACTTGCCCAAGAAAGAGCAGTCCATTTATCCAAAGACACGAATATGATGCACATGTTAAATTTCTGCTCAGAACATTTCACTCTGGATGAAGTTGTTTAGACAGTTCAGAAGTAAATTAAATTTTCATAAATAGAAACTGTTTCTGAGCATTACCTCACAGAGGTTAATGCAAGTTGCTTTGTGTGCTTTAAATTTAAATCTTTATTTAATTTAGTTTAGCTTTCTTGAGTGTCTCTGGAAACAAAGTATTAATAGAATAACACGGATTTCTTGCTTCATGATTAAATAAAAAGGTAAAAGTTCTCTTCGGTTTGATCTCTTATGAGATTAACTCAATTATCAAGAAGAGAGTGGAGTTTCACAATTAATAGTATCAATTTTTTTCTCAAAATATTTGTATTTTTTTTCCTTACAAAGCTTCCAATGACCGCTTCACAAAATCTAGACCTCTTTTTCTTTCCTTATGACTTCCCAATAGTCACTGCTGCTAGAAAAAGTTTTCCATTTAGCTCCACTTCAATAAATGATTTTGTTCATGGACAGGTTTCAATCAACTCCTCTCCTCTGCCCTCTCTGATAGCTGCTTAGTCCTACACACAACTTGCCCCCTTCCTTTTCTTTCTTTGGCCTTTGGTTATTCTGAAGCATAAGGGCACACCTGAGTGCCAAAGCTGTCTTGCATGACTCCATTTAATTACCCTGGTCACAGCATATAGAAAGACACAATTGCCATTATTCAGTGGAGCCATAGGCTACTTCACTTGTCACGTTGTAGGTATATCTGAGATGGGTACAGCTGATCCCTTAACCATACTTTGGTTCAGGATGACTAAGAAGCAACAGGTCTCATGTCCTGTGCTGAACCTGTGAGCTGCAAAGCTCCCGGCTCATGTACAAGGGAGGGAAAGTGCATCTGAAAAATATTTTGAAGGGTGATTCAAAACCCGAAAAAGCTCACCAAAAGATCACCAAAACACAGAACAAGATACCAGAACTAAAGGGAAGACATCTATCTTGTTTATAATATTGACTAGCAGACAATTATTTCACTCTATAAGTATTACAAACAGGATGGGCCCAATCTGAGCTCTCCCTGAGTTGTAGGGAGCAGGACTGCACACAGGTGACTCGCCCTTTGTGCAGGGATGCCCCTCAAGGTCTGAGATACCTTTCTTACCTGTGACTAGGAGATCCTTCTTTACCCAAGGAGCAGAAATCCCTTACTTGTGACAGATCCTGGATAAGTGACTGATAGCATGTCAAATTACTAAAAAAATCATTACTAATCTATGTAGCTACTCAGTATTAATTATTATAAACCTAGACAAAATCTGTTCTCCTAGTCTAAGACAAAGATTGGACCTAGCTGAACCACTCTGAACCTCTTGATGGAACAGAAGGATCTTTCTTACCCTTTGCATCTCCATTCTTTGTGTGAATCGTTCTAACTTGATTTTCCTTTGTATGTTTTTCCATGCAGTAATCAGTAAGGTAAGCCTAGCCATCAAACTATGGAACCTTGGTACAGCATTGTTAAACTTCTAAAAATTCTATTGAATTTATTAAACTCTGACACATTCTTATTTTACCTCAATAAAACATATTGCTTCTTCTCTTTTGAGTGAGATGCATTCCACTCATCCACAACAATGCCACTGCTTTCATTTCAGATAATGTTCTTACGTCATTTCACATGCACAGATAAGGGACTGCCATCGCTAGAAGACTTGAACTTTATACTTTGCATATATTGCTTCTCTGTTAAGACAGTGGCATAGCAATGGCTGTGAATTTCAAGGCATTACCAGTTCCTTGATTGTGTATAAATGTCTGAGTATACAGAGGAATTAATCCCTACTCTTGATATAGCTTTCTCCTACTGTAGCATAACTGTAGTATATTGTAATAAAACTGCACTTATCCTAAGCAACTTTCTAAAGAAGGGGTTAGCTACCCACTCAGTCATACATTCCCTCATGTAAGGTTGCCATCAGTGATCTTAATGGAAATATTCAGGCTTCACTAGTGCTCTCCAGTCTCTTAGGAGGAAGGTCAATAGCTCTTTCTCCCCTTCCACCTCCCAACCTCTCACAGCATCAGCAAGAACATATTACATCTTTTGCTGTAATATACTGTGGCCTACCTAAAATATGTCATGGTGCTGAATCATGTTAGACAAAATCCACCTGATTTCACGGCTGAAAGGGCCAATAGAATCTAAACTATCACAGAGGTATTATGCCGTGAAGTTCAGGAGAACTTAATCCTGCTGCAAGGGTGGGAGCAATAAGCATGTTTGGATATGATGTGGTTTCATCTAAACAATTTTTTAAAAGAGGAAAAAAAGCTTCCTATTTCAGTTGGAAGATGAAAATCTTCAAAATGTGTTTTTTGGTTTAGTATGGGCTCAGGAGTACTCTAGTATTCACTGTATTGGCAGGACTTGGAAAGGTGAAGAAGTACTTGTTTTCACCATGGATGGAAGAAGAAAGTGATAAAGAGATCTACAAAGATATTTTCTTCTGAACAAATTTTGTCCCTGTCGTTAAATGTCATAGAGATTATTTACAATGCAGTAGCCTCAATTTGTATCTGCTCTCCAGATGGGAAAGGCAGAACCATTTCTCCTAATTTATCAGTAGCAAACAAATGGAAGAAGACTTTGTACACTGATCTCTCTTCAATATCCAGAAATTTGGATAGCTGAATTTGGAATAGAAATGTTGCAGAGTAATTTTACTAAATCAGCTATTTTGGAAAGGAAATTAGTAGAGTTTAATGTAAATGTTTCAAGAGATCAAAAATGTTTACCTTTTATAGTTGCACTATAATTCTATTATTTAAACATAGTTTGTATAATTTTAGTCTGTGAATTATGCGATCTTTTCTACAGACTTACTGAATGTCCCTTAGTAACATTATTACCTAATTTGAAGAAACTGTTTCTGATACTTTAAATTAATGTATGGTATATTTACTGATTTAATTTGTGATATTTTAACAGAATTGCTTTAACCAGCGTATACTCCATGTTAAATTTAATATTCAGTAATGTTACACATAATAACATTACCTGTCACGAATGGAATAAATTGTAATAAAATTCATTTGAGAGAGTCTGTATTTACTTTGCAGCAATGGCACTATATTCAGGGCACTGACAGGATACATCATTCTTGAATTTGTTCTGGAAAATATTTGGTAATTTGCTGAATATTGTACATAGTGTAGTCCAAATTGATATATTAACTGCTACCACATTAGGATTTTATCAATTTAATACTCATATGAGTGATCTATTAATGACATATGAAACTAAGGAAGGGATTCTGATTTTAAAAATATATGACTAAATACAGTATGTTGCACAGAAGAAAGAGTTATAAAAGTATTTCGGAAATTTTTAAACTACCATGTGTATCTTTTGATCCGTGGTAAAATGCATAAGAATTTAACTCCCAAAGAGAGTAATCCTGTTTAAAAATTGTTGAAAAATATTTTTTTTTTTTCTTTTCAAATTATAAACAAATTACTTCACTTCCATACAGTGTAGTTAGGGCAAAGAGGAAACAGGAAACTGAAAATCTTTCCCCTGTTAACATTTCCAAGCACACATGGCTGTGACACTATCAGGTTTTGACTTAGCTATTAGAATGCACCGAAAACAGAGCCACTTCTTAACCAATCTAAAATTAATATGGTGGAGAATTTTTAAAGACCAAGCAAAATATTTATTGGCTATTCTGAGTTTTTTTATCTACTGTAGACTGAAACCACTATTTTTTTTTTAGATTGATTTTTTGTAATGAAAAGTTTAAAGCAAAATCTTAAAATGTTTGTGTGCTTCAAAGAAATGAGAAGTAGTAAGTTCTCTGACAAATTTGCTCCCCCTCTGAAGCACATTTTTTAAAGATTATTTGGGAATTTGATAAATGTTAATGAATACTTATGATCACCCAGAAGCACACTTCCTAGTGAATATACTTAATAATATAAATCAGCAATAATAGAAAACCTCTTTGCATACTGATCTGAATTTTTTACTTTTGGGTTCCTCGTTCCTCAAGACTTTAAGACAGAAGCCAATTCCGTGCCTGGGAAAGGTGCAAAAAATGACCCTCTCCCAGACTGTTTAAATTTAAAGTTCACATTATCAGAATTTTTTTCTTCTCCTTACTAATGTTGTTCTTTTGAAGACTTTTCATTTGAACAATAATTTGCTTTATGTTTCCCTGGAAGAAAAGTAATGGTGAATCTCTGAACTGTTGTTTAAAATCCCCATACCTGGAAAAATAAACCATTCCTCTTCAGGGATATCTCATTGCTATCTCTAGTTCTGCTGCCAGAATTTTCATCCTTTTCATCTAGTGTTCCTTTGGTTTCATAAGCCTTCTCATCTCATTAATTTTGACAGGTTGATATACACTGAGTAATCACTGCAAGTTTCAATAGGACATCTCAGAATTCTGGTGCTTACTTTTACTTTTATAAACCATTTTATCCTGGACATATGACACGATCAGGAGGTTGCTGGAGTGATTAGTCATCTACAACAATTATAGTGGATTTCAGAAAAGTCATATAATTAAAAGCTTCAGATTATTATTTTTTTTAAAATTTTTTTAAGTTTGTTTGGGAAAAAAAAATAAAGTACTTGTACATTTTGAGGTATTTCTAAAACTAAAGTGCCAGCATATAAAATGAGCAGGAGATTTAAAACACAGAAATCACAGTTAAATCATAAGTAATGAACTAGACTGTGCTCCAGAAGATATTCAGATCACTTGTGGTATGGAGCCCCAGTGGTGTTATCAGTATCTGCTTCACTGATATGAAGAAAACCACAAGGATTTCCTATTGTAAATATGCTGTTGAACTGAAAACAAATATACAATATTAAAAGAGAGAACAATGCATGACAGCCAAATGTTAAACTAATTTATTTCCAAGACAGGATAACTTAAAAAAAACCATGATTGCAGCATGGAGGTGAACAGAGCCTGAGGTTATTAATATATCTTTGATGTGAAAATTTATGTGCTGGAGTGTGAATGCTAAAGTAAGATGAAACAAGAAAAAAAATCCTCTTGATCAAGGGTTTGAGGTTTTAGAACACTAGAAGAACAAGAATAGATTTGAGGATGAAGCTTTGTGGTTTTAAAATCAATAACCAAAGAAAAATTTTTGATGGTTCAGTTTTATTTCCCTCCCATCTTCTATTTGTAGAAACTGCTGAACAGAAATAGTTAAATGACTGGTTCAGAGACTAAACAAATTACTAAAATCTCTGAGTAAATTCATCCTGCTCATCCATTTAGCTGAAGCAACTGTAAGTTCTCTTGAAAATACTAATGGCCCCATTCATATCTTTCTGTCTCTAACTCGTAAAATAGAGGAAGTCATCAGGATTTTTTCTGAACAGTAATAATGGGCCATGACAGATTTTTTTTTTCTAGTTTCATTCTTCTTGACTATCTTTCAGTTATCTCTTAGTTTTGGTATATAGGAGAAAAGCTCCTGCAGTGATCAGTACCCACATCAGCACCTCAGCTGCACTGAGGTTTCTCCTAGGGGGCAAAAGTTTGCTGGGACCCACTCTGTGCCCTATCATGTGGATGAAAGCCCCCACATTTCCTCCTGTGTTCCCCAGAAGACACAGCTAATGCTGTGGGAGAGACCCACAGCCCAGTCCTAAAGACTCCCAGTGGCATACACCTTCCTGAACAAATCAACACATCAGACTGGGACATTTTGGTAAGGAGTTTTCAACCCACATTCAGAGCTTAGCCCAAGCCTCTCTTTATCGTTGGATGATTTTGCATCCAGATTGCACAGGACAGCTCCATGACTGTGCACTTACTCTTCTCCCATATGGTCATTTCAACCCATAAAGTTTTATGTCATATAAGACTATAAAATACCCCTGACTGCACTGACCATTTCACAGTTCAAAAGACTATTGCAAGCTAAGAAACCAACTGCTATCTTTTGAATTCTAAGGAAACTTTTTTTCATTTCTTATTCTGTGTGTTATTCACGGATCAGCTTGTCTCTGTTAACCCGATGGAGACAGGCTGGAGAAGTACATTACAAAAAATAAATAAAAACAATCTGCCAGTGCAAGCACACAGAAACAAACAGACAAGAAAACAAAAACTACAGCCAGCTCATCAAAGCTAAGGTGGTAATTCAAAACCATAAGTCTCTGCCATACTCCAAGACAGAACAATATGATAAAGTGCATGCTCAATCTATAGGACACTATAAAATTTACATTTGTCTCCACTAGATCTAACATTTCCATAAATGCTGTTTCTCTTTGCCACTTATGTTGTCACATAAATGCTTTGCAGACAATCTTGATAGGATGGTGGGAATGCTGGGTAGGTCTGGATCCCCACTTCCAGTGGTGTTCTTCCTTTGAGATCACCCCTAAGATGCTCAGCAGAAGAGTCTAACTTGCTTGACCCTTAACAGGGAAGACCTGGTTCAGGTTAGACCATTTTCTTGGAGGAGCCCAACCTGCAGCAAAGTGTGCCAGCTCAGCTGCCCACCCTCCTTAAGCAGTGGATTTCATCAAGACTAAGAATGACTTAGAAGTGAGACCAGTCTGTGGGACACCTGGCTTGTCATGGAGGAGAAGGAGCTGATAGCTGAGGCTGTGGGTCAGAGAAAAGCAAATTTAGTATCTCCTCTTGGCACCACTGGGACACCTCTGTTAGGAAGATCATGAAATCTGATGCCAGCTGCAAAAAGGGTAAATAGTTAAAAGATAGGACCAGGTTAGTGGCAGGTTGCTAATGATGTGACTGGCTCATCCACACTAATGCTTGTTAGTCATATGTCATTTTCCTTTTGTTATCTTGATGAAGAAATATTGGAGATTTACATTTGAAAAAGCAAATGAAAGTAAGACACATGTGGGAGGGCACTGAGTACTGTGGGACCAGCTCTTCTGACCTGCTGGAAAGGTGGGAGGGGAAAAGGCTCTGTCCTATGGAAGCATAAATTATACTATGAAAACCTAAAGTAGTGCAGTAGCTCTGAGAGCATCTAGGAAAACAATTTACAGGACTTGAATCTTTTAAGATTTTTCCATTTGTGATGACCTTTCTGGGTCAGATCTCTCAAGGAACAGTTTAACATTAGGAGGGATTCACCAGGGACAGATGGATGCAGCCTCAGAGTCTGATACAAGATCTGAAGAAATCCTCAGAGTCCTCACAGTAATCTCAAAATAATTACACTGTTTGGATATTTTAGATAACCCATTTTAGCTCAAATCATTCTGTTTTGTTCCTGCAGGTTTTTTCTCTTAAAGAATGCTTTAAAATAATGTAAGCATGCTGATAAAAAGTACACACAAGTGCAAGGACATTCAATGTTAGTGACAAATAACCAGACTGACACTCTGTTATTAACATTTGCCTTTTTCTCCCTTGCTTAACGCTGTCAGGAGCACCAAGGGAGTGATGGAGGGAATTCAACCCTGATTAGGTTTATTTGTGCCTCTGACCTTCAAGTGTGTTTTCATTCAGCAGAAAGCCTGTATTTTCTAAACTCTTTAGAAAATAGGGTAAAAATGGATAAAATATTTTAAAATAAAAATGGCAACTGAAATTATACTTTTAAATGCTATCAAGGCACAAGTCATGAATAAGAAAGGGTTCATCAAACTTGAAGCTCTCCTAAATTAAATGATCTGAAAAATAAAGGAACGAATCAGGCTAAGTTTCTCATTTCTGAAAACTACATTCCAAACTCTGCTTGACTGAAAGAACCTGATATCAGTACTGACTTTCTTAAATAGCAATTTGGTCAGTCTCTTGAACTTCTTAAGTCCTAGTGATGGCAAGTTGTGACCATTTGTCTGCTAAATAGATTATACTTTTCAAAATAAGCTATCCCTTGAGATAAAACAGTTGCTGCTAATAAAATTCATTTGAGTTTATTTTAGAGAAAGAAAGAAGATGAAAATACTGTGGGGTTTTTTCCTAAGATTTTCAGCTACATAAATCGATACTTAAGCAGCACAAACTATTTAGATTATATCTAGGCTTAAAACACGTTGACATATCCAGTATTTTCCATACTCTGCTGTCCTTGCTTTTCCACTCCGTACCTGCATCCATTTCCTATTATTTTGAAGGTGCCTTTTGTTTGAATAAATTAAATAAATAGTCCTCAGAGAGGCTTCTGAGAGCTAAGACATCAACTCTGAAACTTGAAAATATAACAGAATCTTACATGATATGTTTAATAATGAAGGATATTTTCACTGTTTTAAGCAATAAATGGGGTTTACATGTGTGAAAACAGAATTTCAAATCACTACACTTTTAAAATTAGCATGCAGATCAGTTGGTTGTGATTTTGGAAAAGCTATTTTTAGAGCAAGAGTTTTATGAAGAAAGATTTTCTATTTGCTAAATTTGAGGGTGGCAGTGGAGAAGCTTCCCTGGATAGTAATTTATATCTGGTTTTGACCTGGGTTCAGTAAATGTTAACCTTTGTTCTTCAACAAATTTACATAGATGCCATTACTAAATAAAAAGGTCATGAGTCCTTTGTGCATGTAGGTTTTTTGTTTGTAAAACAAATTAGTGTCTGTGCCATGGTCTCTTGAGCTCATGGTCTCGTGCCACACAGAGTTGTACACTGGTCTAACTCACAAGGTCACCTACTGAATGATGCAGTTTCTACATCTAAAGTGATTAAAAATTCCCTTAATTACTCCATTTGATTACTCAATATCTTTACAGTTTTTGAATGTGCTATAGCTTCAAGAGATTAGGTCAATTTAGGCAGTATAATAAGGCATGAAAGTGCAATTGCAGCACTATTTCTATAGAGATGCAGAAATAAAACTGAGCATATGAAATCACTCAGTTACAACAAATAATTTCCCAAGGAAATGCTTTGACTGAAGGGGTGAAAGGCTGGTGGATGGTGTACAGTACATCAGAATGTGCATGGGACTCCCCTGGCTCAGAGACTGCCTTGGGGACTTGAGAAAGCCCCTGCCCTGTCCTTGCAGGTGTGGGATCATCCTGGGTCAGTGCTCCTCAACCTCTGATGGGAGTGTAAACCATGGGCCCTGGCATAGGATGAGCTTGCTTATAGGGAGCTCTGTTCCTCAGCAGACAGGACTACAATGTAGAGAGCTGGTGGGAGAAATCTATATACAAATGTATAGTATATGCACCTTCTTTTTTTTTTTTATCATTTGCTGATAAATGTGTAGCTCAGGTAAAAAGCCAATTTAAAGGATCAAAGAGACAATCTTTTTTTTACAAAGTTGGAAATTTTATTGAACAATAATACAGTAAACAACTTGAGTTGATAAAGAAATTATCTGAAATATGTGGAGGGAAAAAATATTTCAATGTAAAAAAAAAATAAATAAAAAAATTTTCCTGCTACTTTGACACTAGTCTATTTTGTTCCCACTGGAGAAAGTAATTCAACTGCATAACTCTTGTCCTTTTACAGGTACTTAACATTCCAGTGAAAATAAACTGTTCTGAGAGATTTATAGTCACAACAGAAATTAGCCTAATTCCTACTGCAACTTAAAGATAACCAAGACTCTGGTTGTGTTTTATATACATCTTTCTCTCACAAGAATTTTTGGAGATTCTGGCTGAAACCATTGTGTGAAGTAAGAAAACAGTGGAGATCTGTGAAGTTGCTTGTATGCCCACAACTACACACAAAAACCAGCTACCTGCAATAGATAAATGGATGAATGTATTTTATTCACTAAATAGGAAGCTCATTACA
Source organism: Florisuga fusca (assembly GCA_038090715.1). NCBI lineage: Eukaryota > Metazoa > Chordata > Aves > Apodiformes > Trochilidae > Florisuga > Florisuga fusca. Next base: position 13,050,791 of record JAAWXA010000005.1, read on the forward strand.
GGGTGAGAAATTCTGAAATGTCAGAAAAAGCATTTGCTTGAAAGCCCATAACTTCCTGAGTCTCCTCTTTCACTCTCAAACCTTTCCCATGCTTTTGAGTGTATTTTATCACAGATCTGATTGTATTCTCAGAAATCATACATTAAGTATAGGATGCAAGTAGAAAACATCCAGCTATGCTGTTTGACATTTTACACTTCATCCAATGTGAGCAGAAAAGTTTCTTCACAGGTAACTACACAATATGCTGTCTTGTAGAAATTCCCTACTTACCATGAAACAGTAGGGTTTCCTTGCTTTCCTTGCTAACCCATCATGAAAGACCTTCTAATATGAATACTCTTATAAGAAAACAATCCACCTTTCAGGCCTGGTTTTGCTTTACTTTGCTTTCTCATTGCAAGGGAGTGGACCTTGCTCATGGATGTGCTGCCTCTGCTGAGGTGGATGTTCACTACAGTACTGCTAACCCTGACAAGTTCCAGAAAAAAAAAATTCAGCAAAAAACTAAGCCACTGGCTTTGCTTTACTGGGAAATTCTTAAACTCCTGATCCATTGAAGGGCAAAATTACCTGAGTATTCATACTTCATTTAGAATAAACATTTCAATTTTACTTAGGTGCTTGCATTTCACATTGCAGATACTTAATAACTAATGACTGTGACAGAATGAAACCAATAACTGCTTCTTTATTGTTACACAAAACATAAAATTAACTACAGTCTATGTTGTCCTAATGGATTTATAAGTGGATATTTCTTTTTTCTTCTGAAAGCTTCCAGGAAACCTTCATGCCACAGCACACAGCAGAGCATATGACATGTGGCTCTTAGATGACAAAGAGCTGAAAAAAGAGCCTGACAAAAACAGTTCTGGTTTTGGAGGATTTGTTCTTGAGCACTCATGAACTCCCAAAGGATATGATCTGTTGGGAATAGTGAATTTTAAACAACAAGGAAGCAACACAGTGGATTAGAAACAAGCACACAGGTCTGTGAAACCTAGTGGGAGCAGAGGGGTTTTTTTCTGAAGACCTGACAATTTACATTAATTCCAAGTAGGAGATGGATAAAGGGTGATTTTGCTTGACAGAAGATTCTTGTGTTCACCAGACCTAGTGTCTGCAAACTGCAACATTTTTACCTGATCCACCCTCATTTTATAAACAGTGTAAAGTTGTCGTGCACACACTGTTTACAATCCATGACTGTTTACAATACTGGCCTCCAAAATCCTTGAAAAGACAGGGAAAGGAATTTTCTGAATCTCAGAAAGAAAAGAAGTTTGAGTGTGACATCAAGTAAAGAGTTTTGGAGCTATGGTAGTAAAATGCTGGGATGAATTACCTTGGTATATTATAGACTCCTCTTCCTTTAAGAGTAACCTTCTATACTAGGCCAATCATTCAACATACTTTCAGTTAAAATTCCTTCACTTTCTTAGAAGTTGCAGTCAGGGAAGAATAGACAAAGGCACAAAGGGAGAAGGAAAAGAGAATAAAGTGAGAGATGAGAAGGCAGAATATGTCAGGAGAGAGAAACAGACAAGAAGAGAAGGATGCACACTGAAATATGGGGTCAGGAGAACATAAGCCTTTCATAAACTCCCCAGACATTGTTAAAGCTGGAAAAGATTTATACTGATGTAACAAGGTCCCTTCCAGTTATTTCTTTCAGTCTAGAATTTTTAAAAATTGCTATGTTTTTCTGAAGTTAGAACAGCAACATGTTCCATCTTAAGTTCCAGCTGAACATGAGGAAAAACTTCTTTACTCTGAGGGTCACAAAGCACTGGTGCAGGCTGGCCAGGCCAGAGAGGCTGTGGAGTCTCCTTTTCTGGAGCTATTCAAAACCCACCTGGATGCAATCATGTGTAAATCCTGTGTAATGGGCTGGTTTTCTGAAAAAGAAAAAAAAAAAAAAAAAAGAGAATGATTGAATACTTATGGAAAATGCCAGCAGAAAAACCCAATTGTTCCTATGCTCACTGTAAGCCTTGTAACTATAGCAGGTTAATCTGTACTCTATGTGCAGGGCATTTTTCCCTTGCCTTGCAGCTCTGCGGGTGTTGACTTGTATAGAAATTATGTCAGCCACTCCTCTAGTGGCTCTGCATGGGTGAAAGCAAGACTGAAAAAATCAGAGAATCAAAGAAACTGTCTGGCTATTTCTTTGGGGCAGTCTCATCCACACCCCCAACCTTTCCCCCATGGCAGCAATTTGTGAGGGACACCTAGCTCAGAAAACACCAATTCAAACAAACACAAAGAGGAAAGGGTTAATAAGATGACTGTCTGTGCAGAAAGTCTGCCATTTGCAAAAAGAAATGAGCTAGATCAGAAAAAAAGTGAAAAGCTGGTTCTTTAAATGCAACCAGGGAAACAGGTTTCATGGAAAGAAAAGAATTCTTTCAAATAAAGGACACTTTTTCTGCAGCATCACATGAGGATGTACCAAGCGTGCGTGAATTTAGACTGATACCAGGAGGCTCAAACCATCACAGCAGTGAATGCAGCTTTTTAATTGGAGGAGTGGCAAGAAACCTTTTGGTTTCAAGATAGAGCTCAGTGAATGTAATAACACCCTCTGAACAGTTCAACTGACTGAATAAAGTCTTTGCTATCAGGTCTTCGTTGCGATGCCAAACCAAATAATTACCATGTATAATTAATTCCATGCTTCAGTGCTTCGCTGTTCATCAGCAGGGCTCAGGAAGACTTTTTTCCACCCTTAAGGAACAAGAAATCTCCTGAGTTGTATTCATTCACTCTCCTCTGAAGCAGATGGGACAGACCACTGTGTGGTACTGGGAAAGCAAAGCCATGGTTCCTGCCTCTTGTTCCTGATTAAACCTGTGACCATGCATAGGGACTGGAAAGGGTTTTCCTTCAGGGTTGTCTGAGGGAAATTCCCAGGATTTCACACTTCTTTGTGAAACAAATCATATGTTACTTCCTAGGACCTGTGGACTATTTTACCTAAAAAAATTCCTAGGACCTCCAGTTGGGACCAATTTCCTCTGTCACCTGCTGTTCTCCTTTGGCACACAAGATTTTTTGGTTCTGCTGTTTTGTGCTAAAGATCCTAAAATTTTTCCTTAGCTACAGGAAGGCATCTGATGCTCTGCAATTTAGAGGACACAGACTCTCTGCACTCTACAACCTCCTTGGTTGTAGACCATCACTTGGGATGGAGGAAACTTTGAAGCATCTGTGCCTTGTGACACTCCAGGCACCCCACAGGTTTTGGCTCTGGCTTCACTGCCTGCTTTGCCTGTAACTGTCTATAGCATGTCTACACTCCAGTTTGGTACAGGGAATATCCCTGGCAGCTTCAGCCCAGCTGACCGACAGGCAGTTTGTCCTGAACTCAGAGCAAGCTACAGAACTGGGAGTATGCTGCTGACTGGTTTGCCCTGAGCTCTGTACAGTGCTGTTTTACACAGTCAGAGATCACCAAAGGCTGGGAAGCACTGCTGTAGAGGGGTATCACTGAAAGCTTAACCTCTTCTGCAGACATCTATTGCTGTCTTCTGCTGAGGCCACGACCAAGGGCTACTACTGTGCATGTTGCAGCCACTGCAACATCTCCTGAACCAGTTTAGGGTTTGCTGGAGCTAGGATTTTAGTGCATCTCTTAGGCATGAGTCTGCTGCTTCATCAAAAAACTGTGAGTGTAACTCAGGCTTCACCTTCACCTGCCTTTCAGTTCTAACCCTAGCAACTGCACTGTCCCTTCCATACTCTGACATTTATCCTGTTCCATTGGGAAGTAGATTAGCAGCAAAGGAAGAAATACTGAACCTCCTTTTCATTTGGCATGCCTACTTTCCCTTGTAACAAAAGGCTCCCATGCTGTTGTAACACCACCATTGTATTTGGGAATACAGTATATTTGATTTCAGGTTGCTTTTTGCCTGAACATACAGATTTTAGCCGTACAAAGCTCTGATCAAGCTTCTGGCCCAAACCCAAATGAATGGGAGAAGTCTGCATCTCTGACCATACTGGGGATGGATCTGCATTTGACAGCTGGGGTAGGGACTCCATACTGCAAAACAGAGAATTTTGCCTTCTACTTTCATGAAGTATGAAGCTTCACAATGAACATTGGGTGTAAACCTCATGCAATTCACATGACTATTTTGTTTCCTTTCTATTTAGCTCCTCCCTCTGGCTCACCTGTTTGGAACTTACTACCTCTACACTCCCACCTGCTTTCCACCTGAGAAAGTCATTAAGATGAAGCAGAAATTAAGGCAAGTGAACTCCCGCTTGAAATAATATTAACTAATGCAGTATTTAGGATTTTATCGTAATGGTATCTGCAAATACCATAAAATAATTAAAGACCATGGCCTGTAGGGCAATACAGGAAAAAAAACCAAAAAAAAATGCAACTGCTGAAGCTTTCTAAGCTTCGCTTTTTGTGGATTATAACAATTCTGTCAGGTGGAAGAGACTGTTTGATCTAAGCTTTGAGACAAACTATAATAGGACAAGTTTGAGAGAAGAAACTATGGCTTTGCATGTTTTTTTTTCTCTTTTGTAAGTACGTTTGCTCACTTTTGTCTTCCTCCCCATCCCAAAATTTCCCACTTAGGGAAAAGGGAAAGAGCTGAATTTTCACTAAGGTTACTTCAAGAGGTACTAATAGCATGAAGGTATTTATTTGCATAAAATAGATTTAAATATCATTTTCTTTCAAATGCCCAGTGAATAAAGAGAGGTGTTTAAAACAACTGAGACTATTTCTCATGGCACATTTTAATTCAGCTTCTCATTCTTTTCACATGTGGCCAGGGATAACAAGAGGTCTGTAAAAGCTGATTTTTAGCCATCTGCTCTTCTTTCAAATACTGCCCCTTTTTTCATCCCTTCATCCCAGGCCTGAGAGTAGATAATTCCCTTTAAGCCTTTCTTAAAGCATTCACAACCACTGTGGTTCACAAAGTCTCCTTTGAAAGGCTGCAAAGAAGCACTGTGCAGTATAATCATGTAATCCAGATCTCGAGCCAGACAAGTTGGTTGTGTTAAACAGTTCCCTAGACTTAAAGTCCTACTAAAGTAGAACTGCTAAGGTCCTCTCCTCAAAAGGATTAACTAATACATAAGGTCACTTAAAAAGAAAAAGTATTTCTTATCTAAGAGGGCATCGTAAGATTGTGGCTGTTCTTATGTCCAAACACCTTACAGCCTGAATTAATCTAAAACTCTCTTATTCTGAGCATGATTTTATGAGTCTTTAGGCCCTTCAGGTGCAGAAAAACAGCATGATCTCTGCACTGCTGAAATTCCACTCCTGCCACTGGCATCCTGGCACATTGGGTCCCTCTCCACAATGAGGTCTTTCTCCTGTGTGATGTGCTCTAGGTGGCCCTGCTCTGGCAGGGGGGGTTGGACTAGATGATCTTTCGAGGTCCCTTCCAACCCCTAGGATTCTATGATTCTATGATTCTATGATTAATGAGATGCAAGGCAAGGCAAAGATGCACGAGATTAGCCTGATGTTTGTTCACATGTGCTCAGCAGAGAAATCAGCAGAAGATTAACATCATTAGATTTATCTGCCTTATAATAACTTGGAGGCATTCTAGGAGAGTTAAGCTTCTGAGTGCAGTAACGCTTAAGATGTATTAAAGATTTTTAGGGAGAGTTTTTTCCTTCCTGATAGTTCGCCCACACGCTGATAAAAGCCTCTCCCTATAGGCCACGTTTGTACCTCAGCTCTATTTTTCTCTCTCTAGGGCTTTTTTCCTGCCAGTGTAAAATATTGCTTAGCATTACTATCCCACCCTAGACAGGTTTAGACTGCTCCTAACCCTGCCCTCAGGCTTTATAAAAATATATGCAATACTATTGAGAAAGGTGATGTAATTACATGGGAGGAAGTGAAAGCTGGATGCCATGATGAAATATGAATATTACGATAGAAGAGAGCACTGTGTTGAAAGCCAAATATAGATGGACAGTATTTAATCTTACTGCAGAAGCTTTTTAAATTCAAAGTTTTCTTCTACCAGAAGAAAAGTGGAAAAAAAAATAATCTGAAGTAGAGACATATTCAGCAATAGCCTCTCTCCTGTAGCACCAATTGACCCCCTAAAACTTCATGAAATGCCCCTCCTGCTCGTCCCAGATGTCAGAATGCCCAAGTCCTAGAAAAACAGCTAGAACACACGTAAACACCATCCACAGAAGCACAGCAGAGACCAAAGCATCCTCAATACACACAACTACCCATGGAGACCATATGCAGGCTGACTTTGGGAACACACCAGCTTGGTAGTTCTGTCTCTAAAAGAAGCTGGAGCAGACAGGTGATGTTCTGAAAAAGATTCATCCTGAATTCAAGGGGAGAATGATCAGTGAAGAATTTCCTCTGTGGAATTTCTTACTGAGAGACATTTTCACACTGAAATTTTCTGACATTCAATTCACTGGCTTGCGCTTGAACTTAGAGCAAACTATTTTAGCATTTGAAGAAAAATAGGAAAGTACAGAAAGAGTGTGTTTATAGAGTTTTCAAGAGAGAATGATTATCTAACTCAAGCTACCTAGTTATTTGTGGAGATTTGCATTTGCAAACTGCATTTCAAGTCTGATAATAATGTTCCCATGTTGATAGTAACCCAGGGAGAAGTCTGCAACATAAAGCTCAGTGCAAGTTTTCTTTGTAGCCTCTTGAAGGAGCAATCTAATTACTGATGATTTATTAGGCACATGCAGCTCTGGTAATCATGTTTGCAGGTTTTCCTGATGAATCCTAGGAAAACTCAGTAGTGCAACTTTTGACCATCCTAAGAACAGATCTGGGAAATTCAGGTCTGCACATGGCAAACAAATTATATTATCTTGCTGGAGCCAGTGAAAAAAATTAGCCCGGTTTCCTATTAAAAAAAATTCTCATACATGAATCAGGGCATCACAAAACTTTTCAAACTAGCATTGGCTGTAGATGTCCAGTTATAGGGGAAAAAAATTACCAAGAGGTAGTAGTACCAATAGAGAGCTTTTCAGCACATGAGTTCAGTGTTTTCGTCTTCACAGAAGTCTATGTTGTCAGAAAACACAGATTCCAAAGGCTTCTGCTTTTGTAGAAATTAGAACACAATTTTATTGCCATTTTCTCTCTCTCTGTGCTGAGCAGATCTATCAGGCAATGGGAGTCTTGTGTTTATACACTGCATTTATACACTGTGAAAGATCTCACATGAAGGTGGGAAATGGATTTCATCCATTTCTTCCTACATGGACACAGAGCTCTAACCACATAATTTTTTCTCCTTAGAAAAAGGAGACGGAAGTGGACACCTTCCAGGTGGGAGAAATTGAAAATGTAGAGTGAACCTTAAAATAGATGCACGCAAGGATGGATATTTTGAGTCAAGTCATCTTCACCCAGTAACTCCTCATTCTGACTCCAGACTTGGGATAGCTGGGGGGAAGTTGGCCACCTCCCGACACTGTTTCCTTTAAGTGAAAGGTGTAGGTCTCTAAACCTGTGGAAATACATCAAAAGGAAAAAAGTTCAGTATTTCAATACCAAAGGGAAGAAAATAACATTGTGCTCCATCTTCTCTTCCTCATTACGATACCTCTGGCACTCTTAATGCATATTTAAGAGAGTCTCACATGTGGAAGCATAGATTACTTTGCATGAAGGATTTATTGCCTATCTTTCTTCATCAAGAAAAATACCCTTAAAGTCCTCTAGGTTTTAAACAGAATATCTTTAGACTAAAATTGTACATGAAGACTAGAACACCTCAGTATCTCAGTGTTTGAGAGTGTAAGCAAGCAGCAGCAGCAACGGTGGTGAAAAAACAAACTTTTGGAGGAATATTTCTTTGCTTTCTTTCCTCCTTCTCCTCTCTCACATGACTATTTCAACATGACAATTTTGAATAAAAGATTATAGTCTCTTCAGTTCATGCTGTGTTTTTTTAAGTGATCATGTAAGTACACCAAAGAATAAATAATCACTTAGCCATGAGCTATAAGTTAACATCAGCTTCCTTAATTAATAGCAACTGGTATGAAAAGTGAAAGGAGCCAGCAGGCAAAGATGTGAAGCTGGTGCTGAGCTAAAAGGAAGTACAGTGAAGTGTGTGTGTAACCAGAACATGCAGCCCTCCAAAAGATAGTGGTGTCTTCCTTTTCAATTTTTTTCCTAATACCAGCAGTTTAATTCTTTTAAGATTGGGCTATTTCTGACTGAAATTGCTGAGGATATGTTTTCCCTTTAATAGAGAACTCCACATGGATTTTGCTTCAAAGCATTGTATTTCTGTTCTGCTATCAATTTATCATTTATACTTACTCTATGGACTGAAGTATGTTTTAGCAAAAAAGAAAGTTTGAAAACTGATAGAGAAGATATCAGCATATACTGTACCGTTAGAGTATCTGTAATATGTAATTTTCCTGTCTTCCCAAATAGGCTAAACACAGTTTATTTCATGATTATTAAATCAATGGACATGCAGATGGATTTGCCTCTCATTTTGGGAACTAAAAATAAATGAACGCTGCATTGAACTGAACACAAGAAGAAAATTTTTCACTGTGAGGACAGTCAGACATTGGAATGGTCTCCCAGGGGAAGTGGTGAATTCCCCCATTTTGCAAAGTTTTAAGTCTCATCTCAATGGGGTGCTAAGACATATCATATAAACAATAATATTAGAAGGGTTGGGCCAGATGATCCTTGAGGTCACTTTCAACCTGACATTCTATGCTTCTATGTTTCTATAAATTTCATAAAATATTTATTCATATGTTTAAGCAAACCTGCTTGAGTGTTTTTTAGTCTCTTGATATTTCCTTTTAAGAACATAGTTTTATTCTTTATCAGTATTATTTGTGTCATGATTAGATAGCACTACTGGATCACTGAGATAATGCACATTCAGTCGCAGAAGCTTGTTCGTTTACTCCATCATTTACTCCTTGAGATCCTCATGTCACAACCCAACAAGATTTTCATGGCAGCCACATCTGAGCTGCAGCCAGAAGCCACATTACAAGGCTCTGCAGAACTTCTGAGGCATCTGTGCCTGTAGATGAAGACTCTTGAAGAGGATCTCTGGGCTTGATTCCCACCACCTGACCAAGGGTCTTCTGGGCTGGCTGTGAGGAATGCCCCAAATGTGTTTGTCCCCATCATCTGTTGTGTGCTCTGTGAGGTGGGTTCTAGTGGTGTGCACAGCACATGAGCTTGGCTTACAGGGAATTCCTGCCACAAGAGAGCACAGCAATACCCGAGGTGGCCATTTCTGCCCCAAGCAGCGTCTGATAAAAAACATTAACCATCTACTGGGCCCGTGTTGTCAGTCACAGTCAAGTGTGAATGACTGACTAAATGGTAGGACTGAAAGTGAAAAGAAGGAAGATTTGCAAGTAAGCCCAAAGAATGTGAAAGACAGGAGTGAATACTGCTTAAATCCAACAAACATATTAACCAAAAGACCATGGAAGCAGATCCAACTGCTATTGAACTTAGCTGTGAGTCCCTTAGGATTTCATGTGAGTATAAAACTGGCACAACCTCCTCTGGTATCAAGTGTGCCTTGATAACCACATCAGATCAGGGGTAAATATCAGCATTAAATCTGTGCATTGCACAACATTTCAAAGTAAGTGAAGATTTTCCAAGGGAAGCACTCACAAGGGGAGCATTATACCTTCTCTTCACCCCATACCTGCCAGATGATGTGGTGGGTTGGCTAATTAGCAATTGCTCCCTGGTGTGCAACAACATTTTCTGAGAAATTTCAACAGATTTCTCTATTTCACAGGTCAGTGCCCATATGACAAAAACATAAAGCTTGAAGGTTCTTCACTAAGCTAGTATACTAAGCATACCCCTACACCTCTCACCTCCCTGTCCCTCTCTCCTGGCACTACTCAGACTCTTGATAGGAGACTGTCTAAGATGTCCTTATGCCAAAAGTCTTCAACCATGTCACTGTTGGGTAACTTCCAGTTTTCTTTCTGGTGCAAGTTAAAAAAGGGCAATACAAAACATCATCAGCTCCTAAGGAAATGGATCATTGCTTTGTATTTCTTGTATTAGTTATGTATACAACAACGTTTGGAGGCCAAATAGGATTTGCTGCTTTTTGATATGTTACAAACAACTCATCATATCTGCTTTGACCATGTAGGTAAAGTTCTAGTGTATTCAAAGTAGCTCAAATGAATTAACAATATGGATCCTTAAACTTTTAGAAGTTTGCATGTCTGAGCTGTTAGTTGGAAAATATCCTGGTCCCTTTCTACCAAAAAGCCAGCTGTAAAATCCCAATTCTCAAATATGAAATGCTGAATTTTTAATTTTACAGGACATTATCTTACCCAAGAATCTAAATACATTATTGATATTATTGCATGATCTAAAGAATGAGCCATATAAAAGAGGACTGGACCATAAAATTTACTTTTAATGTCTTTTAGAAAAATGCTCAGGCGAATTGCATGTCCTTTATATTATCATTCTGTTTATTTCTGACTATTAAGAAATCCCAACATTGTCATCATAGATGAAAAAACAGTGCACCTAGATTTTATACCCTTCTAGTCTTGATGCAGCAGAAAAAAGAACTAAAGACCTTTATCTTAAATAAATGCAAGCAAATGGTCTTGTCAGTAAGCACCTTTTTCTGAACAGATGAATACATAAAATCAGATGAAACAACACACAATAACCTCCATTGAGAAGACTGAGCTTCAGTGGCAGGCAGTGTTTGACTTATTGCTCCCCACTGCTATTGTAGGTGGCAGCATTTTGCTGTAAACTACTGAGATTTCTTTTCAGCCAGATGGATTCACTGCTGAGTCTCAGCAAGACCAGAACACAGCCTGTCTGGGTATTTGATCAAAGGGATACAAGGCCACCTCAGCTGGGTGTAGGAACATTTGAAGTAATTGAGAGAGGGAGAGAAAGCACCATGAAGGTAGACTTCCCTTTGCCCAGCTTCTGTATGGTGGGAATATTTCTCGTATAGAAAAGAAAAAACGTGTTTTGAATTATGCAAAGCATATTGACCTGACAAAACACAATCCCCCTTACAACTCATGCAGGAAAACTTAAAGTGATTTTACAACCAACTACCTTCTTTGTAAACAATGCTTTTTATTGGCCAAGCATGGCAGTGTCTTCTCTATGCAATTTTCACCCCAGGGGAAAGCCACCTTCCAGATATGGCAAGGTGAGGCGTCAAAATGTCTTCTTGTATGAATAGACAATTGTTGGAAAACCTGTTCAGAAAGAAGATGAGTTAGGTTTGCCACTGCATCTTAAAAGGTTAAATGGTAAGACATTCACCTAAGAGCTTTTTTCACCCTTCAGTGGTACAAGATGGGAGTCAAGGACTAAAGCCCTACTGTGTGCAACATTTTTATGCTAGCAGTGCCTACTTGGAGTTTTCCAGAGTACATATGGATGCACTGACAATGAAATTGAGGTTTTGAAGTGATAGTCTCATCTAAGGCACTTTTCCAGGCCTCCATAAAGTAATTTATCAACCCACAGCATCCCACAGTCCACAAGTTGAAAATATCTGATCCGGAGTTCTCAGTCCTGTTACTGGAGCAGCTTCCTTCCTCCCAGAAGACAGCATAAACTCAGTATTCACAAATTAAAAGAGAAAAAAAGGATGCTGAGAAAAGTCTCTTTCTCTCTCGACTCAACTCTTTTTTGGGTTCTTCCCACTGGAGTCAAACAGATTGGGTGGTAGGACTAAGCCAGAAGAAACTACCCCAGTGGTAAACACCCATTTTAACTGCCTCTACTTACAGCAATACAGTGACACAAGTTCAGCTGGGTGGCTGGATGAAAAGCAGCTAAGCCACATGCCTGAGAGGCAAGTTGAAGAGAAAGAGAACCAAAACAGAGGAAAGAAAAAATTAAAAATCACAGCTAGAAGGAAAAGGAAACAGCAGCATTTGAAAGCTGAGGTTCCAGGCAAGGATCAGGATTCATTCAAAACTGGTGAAGATGCTGGAATAAGGAGAATCTTCTGTTGGATTTGACCAACTTGGAATGCCTTCTAAATCTGCCTTAGTAAATACTATTGTATCTATTTACAGGAGTATGCTGGTTTCTGCAGTAATTGCAGTCACAGTAAATTTGATTCCTTTTAGCACAGTCATCCCAAACTGTCCCTTTTTGAGATCCAAAGCTGACCGCTGCCCTGGAAAGGTTGTACCTTCCCTCTCTAACTATCAGCTTATCAAACTTCAACAAATCATATATACTGTCTTACATTTCTAATTTCTTCCAACTTGTCCTGCCAGCCTGCAACTCAGTGGCACCACAATAGCTCCTTATCACCTCCAGTGAATGCCAGCCTTCCAGTTGTCATTTATCAACAATTTTGTGCAAGGAAAACCAGGCTGGGCTTTTATCACTCCACTGGCATTTGTACAACAGCTTTGAACACATTTACTTGAATGTCTGCTCTCAGAGAGTAGAGACATTCCCTTGAAAGTACATTTCAATTTCATATGTATATGATAACAAGTAAAAAAATTAGACAATATCCATAAAATATTTCTGGTGAGGGCAAATAACAGTAGGGACATAAAAGTTTGACACATGCATCTGCTATTACTGTGACTGATTAGGAAAACTGAAATAAATTAATACACATCTTGAGTAAATGCTAATAGTTTTCTTGAGTTTTATTTTGAATTCCTTATTTTCTGTCTCTGTGATTTCATTGGAAGCCTTCCCCAAAGGCAAGCTCATTCATTTAATACTTAGCAGTTAAGTATTTCAAACAGCTTCAGAGACAGTCCATAACTGTGAAAAGAATATACTTAATCTGGATATGTGTACTTCATAAATTTCTCCAGGGCCATGCATTCCCACTGCAGTGTTTTGCCAGCTTAAATGTCAGCACAGCTGTCTTTATCTTGGCTCTTGGGTACTAGTGTTCCTCTTACAGTTTCAGGGGGGAAATAAAAAGGAGAACTTCAGTAAAAATCATGTTATGTTTTCAAATAAAACAGAAGCCATATCCAGGACTAGCACTCTGCTAACAAAGCTTTTCACGAATTTGTAGGTCTTTTGTAGAAGGCACCTTATTTCTGAGGCTTCTGAAACAACTCTTTAGGTCTTTTAGCACCAATAAACCTAAGTGACACACATAAAGGTCAAAATCTAAAGTCTTGCAGTAACTGTGATATCATTTTATTCTAAATAAATAGTGAAATCTTCATCTGAATAGTAAATTTAAAAACTGAGCAGAGATCTGCTCCTTTTGAGTGCACTGCTTGGCAGACAATAAACACATGATCTCAGTGTCACTTAAGCTCATTGCAGTGCCACCAGAACTACCTGGCCTTCAGGTGGACCCCCTGCATGGCACAGATCCAGTAACCAGGACATTCTGTCTCACTAAACACAGGATTTTATGGCTCTTTGTTCAGCCTGCAGAAGAGAAAGCTCCAGGTAGATGTAGCAGCCTTCTAATACCTGAAGAGGACACAGAAAAGCTGGAGGGACTTTTTACAAAGACATGTAGTGATAGGACAAGGGGGAATGGTTTTAAACTGAAAGAGGGTAGATTTAGGTTAGAGATTAGGAAGAAACTCTTTAGTATGAAGGCGGTGAGATGCTGGCACAGGTTGTCCAGGGAAATTGTGCATTCTTCGTCCCTGTAAATGTTCAAGATCAGGTTGGATGGAGCTTTGAGAAACTTGATCTAGTGGAAGGTGTCCCTGCCTATGCAGGGGAGTTGGAACTAGATGGTATTTAAGGTCTCTTCCAACCCAAACCTTTCTTTGATTCTTTGATTCTTTTATCAATGCTTGGAATGTTTTAATTTTTACACATAAATTTCTGTGGCAGATAACTTCACCCTTTATGCTTGAAGGATGAGACTTATTTCGTACTGATGATTTTATGCTATGGATGGAAGTAGCCTGTGAGCTCCAGTAGGACATAGCACATGGAGATGGGGATGCTTTAGGATGCATTAAAGCAGTTCCAGCCTAACTGGAAGACATCAAGGAAATGCCTGGATGAGGACATCAGCTTTTTGCCTAGTTTGTATCTGCAGTGCAGGCACAAAGGGCAGCATGGAAAATGGTTTAATGACGTAATTTTCTTTCCAGAAACTAGTAACTACCTAATAGACAAACTGTAGAGAACAGAATAATTGTGAGGAATGTCTGAAAACTGTGTTTATAACTTTGCAGTACCACAAGTGCTATAGTTATTGCTATGGCTTTCCTGACACTTACAAGAGATTATTTTGGAGACCATATTATTAAGCCTGAACTTCAAAGGTATTGCATAGGCAGGGAACAGTGTTGGGAAACTAATATATAGCTAGCCCACAGCTAATCACAAAGATCTTCAGTAGTTGTGCTTTTTATATATCCTAAAGCCTACATCCAGTAAATAAATTTAGACCCAGGCATTTTTTTTAATGGGGACATAATACACAAAACTAAAAAGAATTGATTCATTTTCAGAACACATGAGGTTGCTTTTAGTATTTTAATAGTATGAAAAGATGATATGTATGTAATGTTATTCTAAATGGCACAGACAGAATATGATGCAGGATTTCTCCAGGAGGAAGAAGGAGGGTCAATAGAGGCTCTGACCTTTCATACGTGCACACACCGTACCTTTTTCACACAGCACAGGTGCCAAGACTCAGCAGCAGAATACAGGATGGAGGACAAAGAAAACCCTTTTGCCCCAGCTCCCTGGTGGGTGTAGAGTAGCCTGGCATCCCTGGCTAAGGGTGTGGGGATCTACAGCATTCAGCCAGGAAGGATAAGGCCTTTGTGGTGAATGTCTCTAATTTTCTTCTCATTGTGGGTATGACTGGATTTAATTTTCATTAACCTGCTGGGAAGTTTTCAGACAGCTTTCCTCACAAGTCTCCTCTTTGATGACAAGGGCTAGACCTGTTTCACTGTTTTGTGCACCTGGAGGTAAACCGACTTGAAATTCACTAAAATCATGTAAGTAGGTAAGACTGAATTTAAGCACAGCATATCCTCATCTTCTCCTAGGTTTCAGTGACACATCTAAAAACTGACACTGTAAAGCACAGTGTTACTCCTTCTTTTGATAGATTTGTTGGTGGGTGTGCCAGTACCTTTTGTTCATGAGGAAGAGTAATTGGAGATCATAGAAGCATGAATCTGGTCTGCAGAGGCTATATGTACTCTGCAAATGTTCCTTTTGGGGAGAGAAAAACAAGTACATGAGGTATTCATAGCTTGGTCTCTTTGGAGTTAAGTCTGCCACAAGCAGACAACAACCAGGCAACTGTCAGATAGTCAAAGTTAAAGAAACATGGATAGATCACTATTTGGGTAGGAAGCTGTGTGCAAAGTACAGATCATAACACTGAAAGTATTTTTTACTCCTGAATAAACAACCCGCTTCATTTTCATAGCAGCACCAAATCAATACCTCTGCTTCCTGCTCTCAGGAGACATACAGCTTTACCTGATGTCTTACTAATGAACTAGGTATTTTATTAATGGCTATGTCTTCACCATAGAGCACCACAAAGAACAAAGTACCAATATTTATTATGACAAGATACGTCACAGTAGGACAGTCATTAATGAGTGGAAAGGTCATAATGCACCATTAAGAACAGGATAGAGAAAGGATTTATGTAATTTGTAACCATCCTCTAGGACCTGTTAGCCTTTTGCATGGTATAAGCTCCCAAACCCAGATTTTGTTTCTCAGAGAACAATGCCAGAAGCTTGTCCTATGGAGGAGGGATTAGCTCCTTTGCAGTTTGACAGCACCAACATATTATAGTTTTCATCTCCTGGTCCACAAAACCAACATCTCAGCAGACGTAAACCCCTGGATCATAGCCAACTCTGTGTTTGCATTCATAATTCATAAACACAACTGCAATGAAAACAACCCAATGCTCTGAATCTAGGAACCAGTACAAAAATTACCGAGGTAGTATAGAATCATAGAATGTCAGGTTGAAAGTGACCTCAAGGATCATCTGGTCCAACCCTTCCAATATTATTGTTTATATGATATATCTCAGCACCCCCATAAGCTGAGACTTAAAACTTTGCAAAGTGGGGGAAACCACCACTTCCCCTGGAAGACCATTCCAATGTCTGACTGTCCTCCCAGTGAAAAATTTTCCTCTTGTGTCCAACCGGAATATCCCCAGGAGCAACTTGTGCCCATTGCCCCTTGTCTTATCCATGTGACTCCATGTAATTAGGGAGTCTCCTTCTTTTTATCCCCCCCTTTAAGTATGAGAACACCATAATAAGGTCTCCCCTAACCCTCCTCTTGTGTACATATATATATATATATACAATTGGCATATATATATATATATGTACACACACACACACTTATTTGCTGACTGCTGGCACAGTGCCCAAATGAGTGAACAAAACAAATAATTCAGATCTGGCTATAGTGCTTTCTTAATCACACAGACACTCCTAATACAGACAAAAATAAGTTCAGTATTACTTTCTTGCATTTCTGATAGACTAGTGACTAGTATGATTTTTTTACAGTTTTAATATTACACATTCAATTCCAACTTCAGTAGAAATTCTTTTCAACAGAACAAATAAAAATTTTGACTATTCACCATTTAGAACAAACACAACTCTGTTAATTCATTTGTACTGTAAATGGGCACAGGAAATTTCATTTATACTCCCAAGAAGAATTTTAAAGGTCACAAAGGTGTCTTTGGTTTGTGCAGAAGCAATCAGGTGTTGCCAATCACAAGGAGGAAGGCATGAGCTCCTGTTAAGCCCACCTATGCCCAGTTAGGACTGGTCCCAACTGCGCATGAGCAGAACTGGGCGACCAATAAAATGTGAACTTCCAAACCCATGGGGAGCTCACTCTAGAGCAGCCTGAGGAAGAGGATAGTTGACTCCAGAGCACTAGCACTGAGATAGACTAACTGATTCTAAGGGCAACTTTTGGAGTGCTGTCCTTGCATCTTGGCAAAAACACCTACTGGACCCCAAAACACCGTGGTCCAGGAAAGGCTTGTCTGCAACAGGTTTGTATTTTGGTTTACCTTCATTCTTTGAATTGTATCTGTCTTTTCTTACACAAACAGATGGCCTGACTATAATTAAGTTGGGGGTTTTTGGTTGGTTGGTTGGTTGGTTTTTTTGGTTTGTTTTTTTGTGATATAGAAATTTGGAGGAGGAAGCAAATAAAAAAACTGCAAAAGTATTATTTGAGAACGATTGTCATGGATATTTGAAATCTGGACTGTGCAGTTTTAAAAAAGCACAGCTTTTTAAAGTCTTAAGATGTTGAACTAAAGGTAATTTCAGAGAAATTCTGTTTTGGTCTTTCAATCTCAGTAGCACTTATACAACACATGCAAATATTCTGAGGCATCACTTCTGGATTGAGAAATATTCATCTGGGGTGTTTATGGACAACTGTTTATGGAAAGCACTTTACCAAACAGCTCAGGAGAAATCAGTTAGAAAGAAATTAAAGAAAGTTTGGAAACCTGAGGATAGCTGAATATTAGATCAATCACAGTAAAATTTTATCTCAGGAAAAAGGAAAATTAAAGCACATACTGTTTTTAAAGGGTAAAAGTTTTGTGGATGGATTTGTGTTGCATCACGGTTAAACCAAAGCCTTTGATGTGGGAACATACCCAACTTTCAGATAGAATGATTTCACCCACTTGGATTATCCAGCCATGGTAATAATCAAAAGCATATCCCTAACATTTTTCTCCAGTGAGGAATTTTAACTGGAAGCTATCTATTATGTGTCTGATTGTGTATGCAATATCCCTTTCTCAGTTATTTAAGAGATGAGATTTCTAGCACTTCTCAAAACCAGGAAGAATTATATATATTCTTTTGTACCTTTCAGTCCTTTATATCTTTCCTGCATTTCTTTAAAGCAGTCATTTTCCTTCCCAGCTTTGTCTAACTAAGCAGACCAGCTGCCCTGTTTCACATCTCCTAGAAACTGCAAGCTTCTAGGAGTTTAACCATTAAATACCGGAGATATTTTCTTTATACAGGAAAGTACATCTTATTCAAAAGAAAATAATAATTTTTTTTTTATCCACCAGTCCCCAACACCTTCATAAGGTTTTGTATTTTCTGGACTTATGTAGAAAAAAGATTCTTTACCCATTTCTTTTGGCTCCTGATGGAAGAGATAAGTTCCATTAGTTATGTTTGACTAAATCACTGCCTACAGGACCTGAGCTCAGAATGATCTATCAGAAAGAGTCTGACCTGGCAAGTGGGTTGAGTATTAATTAAGAAAAAAATAAAACATGTCAATACTGGAACTAGTAACAGTTAATCATATCTCTATTTCACCTCTCCTCAATCCCCAGAATCATTGTGCTTCAACATCCTTCTCTTAGTATTGGCAATTGGTTCTTTGAAAATGGCATATAAATCCCATGTTGAGCTAGCAGGGCAGAAATGCTTAAGGGCATCAAACTTTCAAGAGGTCTGTGACATTTAGTGCTCTGTTTGTTACAGGAATCAGGTATGGAAGTTATACTTCAAAGTCCAAATGCCATTATAGATGAAAGCTGGAAAAAAATCAATCTGTGCTTTAATCAATGGGCAACAAATACAAATCCCAAGGTCCTGTGAAAAGGTAATTGGGCTGTTAGATCCTCAGAGCATTTCAGTGGGAAATTAATAACCTAAATATTTACTTGGGTCTGGTGCTTATAGCCTTCTTACCAGTTTTCAGACACCCTTTGCCATCTGGGCTTTACTCCACAGGTTTATTACCAAGAAATATCACTAACCATATCCATGTTTTCTTCTGACTGTGCAGCTAAAAACTCAATGAGTAAATGTCAAAAACCTGATTAAATAACGCCAAAAAAAATCAGACACACAAAAAACACACAAGAAAATTGCAGTCCTTTGTGCTTCATAAACACAAAACCAGTTCTGAAAGAAAACTGCAGCTGTGGAAGCAAAGAAGGATTAAGTTTCAGCTGTGTTGGAGCTCAGACAATTACAGATGGGGCTTATCCTGTGCAAGTGGTTAAGACAAGTCTGAAAACAAAGATCATGAGGAAAAAGAGAAGAAAATTCCTAGTCAGCCTGTGATTAAATACTTTCAAAGCAATAGATCTGAATCTTAGATGTGAATGAATGCCTTTAAGACATTAGGCTGAAAGAAGTAGAATTCCAGGTTCATTTCTGTGTTTCCATCTGACAGGAACTTATTTAAAGAAGGATTGTTTTCTAACTCAAGAGTGTCTAAAAATCTGTATTAGATATTAGCAACTGCTGTGTGACATAAATAAGACTCATGCAATCATTGTTCAAAAGTGGTGTAAAATCACATTACTGTCCATTTCCATCTCCAGAGTTTGAGAACTTGCTCAAAATATGGGGAAAAGATTCCTTGGAAAGATACACTTTCCCTTGGAAACACAGCTGAAAATCCAGTTCTGAAGAAGTTGTAAAAAACTTTCCCTTCTGATCATTCCCTATCCTTGACACTTAATGAAGTATAACTGTAGGAGCTGTAGCTAGCGGAGCACATCCTTCTCCTCCTGAAGGCAATGCCTGCCAAAGTGAGAACCCTAAAACTGCTGGGAGCCTCCTGCTCCTCTTCAGCATCTGAGAGCTGCCAAATCCTGCATCTTCACAGCTGGGTACTGACAGCACAGGACAGCTGAACCCCTGCAGAAAGCCTCAGATGATGGTGCCAAAGGACTTGCCCATCTGTACCATTGTATGTAGGCATGACAAATCCAAACGTGACATTAAGAAAACATTTTCTTTAACAAAGCATGAAAACTGCATTTACTCAGACATCCTTAATTAGAGCAGCTGCCAGTAAGATAAGTGCCTTGACTAGAAAAATAAAGAGATCTGCTATGCCTTTTGCTCTGCTCAACCCACTTGAGTGTGGCCAAAACATAAGACAAAGATATTAATTGAATTCATGTTTTGCAGATTTGGATCTATTCAGCTGTTGAGTACTCTCAACCCCAAATAATAGCTCTATTAATTATTACCCAGAATCCTGTGCTTAGAGGCACAGCTGCTTTTCTCTTTCAGTTATTTTTCACAAATTACAAAGCTACCTAAGTTAATAAAAGTGTAAGCACATACAACTACAATATCTGGAAGGAGTTATAGCTCATAAGCTGTGTGATTCCCCCCACCACTAATTGAAAACATCTGACCTACATTATCAATCATCTTTCATCTCTTAATAAAGCTACTTATATATTGAAAAACACAGATGTCCTTATGGGGTTGGGGAGATGTCTGAACAAGCAGCTGCTGTTCCTAGGATCTTCTGGAATACATATCTAATACATTCCCCAGACACGTTACACTTTGTGGTGCGTATATCTGACCAAAAGGATTATTACCTAGCAGAAAAGTCAGGTTGTGAAGTTTTCAGAAACCTTCAAGTTGCTGCTGGGAAGGAAAAGACTCCTTTGGGAAAACAAAGGGTGGTGTGGTGACAAAAGCTGACTCAGAGACAAACACAAGAGCTGATGCTACAACTGTTTTCACACAGTTTTATTTCTCCAGAGATGCACTGATATGAACTTGCAACTCCTCTTGTAAAATATAAGAGCAACCATCCCAATTTTGTCTCTGACCACAGAGAAAATGAATCACACAAACAATACAAGGTGCCACCTGTAAATTTTCTGTGGAAATGGCATAAAACCAGTGCTGCATTTCAGTATTTCTATAAAAAAACTATGTGCATTTAACTGAAAGGACTGAGAAGGTACATAGTTCTCTTGATCCCAGAATCCCAGAATAGTCGTAGTTGGAAAGTTATCTCTGAGATCACTGAGTCCAACTGTACACATGCACTCAACAAGCAAAAATCAACAAACCAAACAAAAAAACCCACACAGCAAGCCCCCCGAAGCTGGTGTATGGAAGGATGACCATGAGCCAGTAATGTGCCCTTGTGGCCAAGAAGGCCAGTGGCATCCTGGGGTGCATTAGAAGAGGAGTGGTCAGTAGGTTCAGAGAGATTCTCCTCCCCCTCTACTCTGCCCTGGGGAGGCCACATCTGGAATATTGTGTCCAGTTCTGGGGCCCTCAGTTCAAACTGACAAAAGCTGTATCATAGATCTTGCATTATGGAATGGGTGATTCTATGGAATTCATGCCTTTTGCACACACTTAGAGAAGGAATGCAAAAAACTGATCAGAAGTTTGCCAGCTGCCAGTAAAAAAATATTTCCCCAAAATGAAATAAATGAACAAATCAATCACTCATTGAAGGAAAATTCCATGTTCTCTCTCTTTTTTGTTTTGCTGTGTAAATATTTGCTGTAAAAGCAGTCATCTATTTTCATCAATTATTTCCCCTGCACCTTTACAAATGATGCATCTCTTTAAAACTCTTCTAGAAAAGCCCACATCCCAAAGAGCTCTGTTAATAAAAGGCATTGCAACAAACAGATCTTTCTGGTGTTACTTCATCCCAGCAGACCTTTTAGCTATTTAATACTTGTTCAAATTCAAAGCCATCTGAAACAGGGAACTCGCATACTTTTGTTGAATATAAAATAATCAGCACATTTTGATTTAATATATTAAGCCATGGACAAAAAGAGGGATATTTCCTCAAGCTTACACAGACCTAATTTGAAGTGATGAATAAAACCTTTTTTCATCAGGCAGAAGTGACAGAAGACTCCAGAAAAGTCCCATTACAACAGCAATGGAATTGTCAGAAGCAATAGACCTAATAACTAGTACATGACTAGTAAATGACAAGTAAGTAAAGCAGAAAAAATATAGCAAAGAACAAAATGTGTATAGCAAAGGAAAAATGTGAAAAGGATACATGCACAATAATTTCTTTAGTCCTTACTTTTTTTTAATTAAGGTTTTCCATTTTAAAAAATGAAGATACTTTAAAAAACTATATTAACGCTTTTCTTTGTTAAGTAGAATATGGCTTGAATACACTACTCTTTTTCTTACCTTTTTACATCTGGCTCCACCAGGTACTGGAATATACTTAGCCTTCTGTACAAATCCTCTGGGTTTATTGAATACCTCCCTCTTTCTAAGTGACAGTCTCAATCATACCAGACAAAAACTGAGAGAAGTTTGCATTAATAGAATAAGCTCAACATACCACAGTCTTCATTCTTTGAAGAAATATTTGCATAATTGCCCTAAATTAAAGACATTTAATTTTAAATTATTTTCTAAAAGATTTAAAAGCCTTTTTATTATCAGTTTTAAATAGTCTGATTCATGACAAATCCTTTATTGTATGTCACACAGGATTTCTCTTCTTCTTGCCAAGATATTAAACTGATTGCAACTTTTCTACTCAAGAAGTCTGCAGTGGGATGGGGGGGTGGCTTACTCTCTTACAGTAATCTGGCTACTCTAATTTCAAAGGTAGAAAGGACTAACCACTTTGACGTTTTGAAGATATTTAAAGCCTTCTGCACTGATACTATAAACAAAAATGTAGCATTCTAAAATTATATTTATTTTAGATAGGTCTTCAGGTTTCTATACCTTGATCAATTTCTGCTTCAAGACAAACTAGTCCATTTCTCTCTCAAGAACCAGTTCTGACCCAAAAAAGTGCATAAAAAGAGACACAGATTCAAAAGTTGCAGGATAAGTAGGAAGACTTTGAAACATTTCTTGCAAACTTCACCTGGTCACCTCTGCTGCCTTAACAGAAAATAAATTAAATAGTGTTCAAGAGGGACTGCATCCAAGCCCTTCATGGACAGGAGCTTTCCAAACCCACTGTCTTCACACAAGAATCAAGTGATGCTTGAATGGCACTCACATGCCACTGGGCTATTCAGGTATCTTCATGGGGCTGCCCCCTGTGTGACATTAGCCCCCTGGTCTTGCAGCAGGTGGGATACCACCCCAGAACTTTTGAAGTGCCTCTAGATGGTCAGATGAGTGTAGGAAAGAGAGCCATGCTCCTCATCACAGATTTTCCTGTCATATCCAGTCAAAACCCCTTTTACCTGATGTTTGAGTTGGGACAGCTTTAATTAGTGTACCACCAGCATCTGTGAGAAGTGATCAGTGACCATTCGGCAGCTAGGTCATGGAGATAAGTCAGTCAGGTGGATGAACTTGAATGATTAGAGGACTGATATGGAAGAAACTGGGAAATCTTCCCAACTAGGAAGAGTAAAGGTCTAGGATTTGAATTAAATTTGACATCACCTACTTTAATCCCTGTTAGACAGTGTTGGGACACCTTGTCCCAGACTGTGTCAAGCAGGACATGCCGTAGCAAAACTGCTACATATAAACTGGGTCAACAGCAGTTCACTCATCTAGATGCCCATGGAATAAAGACATTATGATATGTCATAAAATATACCTACATGCCAGCTTACACATGGTAATTGAATCCTCATCCTTCAAATTCTAACTCTCTTCCAGATAGGCAGTATCAGTAAAAATTATAATGAACACTCCTGTGACTTCTACAATCTATCCAACTCCCTGTTTTATTCTTTAGAGAAGGTTATTGGTTTTCACAGAAGATCCCAGCAAGGTTTCTGAGAAATCCAGATCCATTTTGTGGAGGGGAGAGATTATCTTGCATCTGGGAAATAACAACCCCAGGTACTTGTATAGGCTGGGGATTGAGCTGTTGGAGACCAGCACAGGGAAAAGGGACCTGGGGGTGCTGGTGGATGGAAGGATGACCATGAGCCAGCAATGTGCCCTTGTGGCCAAGAAGGCCAATGGCATCCTGGGTTGCATTAGAAGGGGGGTGGTTAGTAGGTCCAGAGAGGTTCTCCTGCCCCCTCTACTCTGCCCTGGGGAGGCCACATCTGGAATATTGTGTCCAGATCTGGGCCCCTCAATTCAAGGACAGGGAACTGCTTGAAAGAGTCCAGTGCAGAGTGACCAAGATGACGAAGGGAGTGGAACATCTCCCTTATGAGGAAAGGCTGAAGGAGCCGGGTCTCTTCAGTTTGGAGAAGAGAAGAATGAGGGGTGACCTCATTAATGTTTATAAATATATAAGAGGTGAGTGCCAGGAGGATGGAGTGAAGCTGTTCTCAGGGTTGACTAATAGGACAAGGGGAAATGGTTATAAACTGGAGCATGGGCAGTTTTGTATAAATATTAGGAAGAATTTTTTCACTGTGAGGGTGACAGAGCACTGGAACAGGCTGCCCAGGGAGGTTGTGGAGTCTCCTTCCCTGGAGACACTCATAACCCACCTGGATGTGTTCCTGTGGGACCTGCTGTAGGTGACCCTGCTCTGGCAGGTGGGGTTGGACTGGATGATCTTTCAAGGTCCCTTCCAACCCCTAACTTTCTGTGATTCTATGATTCTGTTGGTTACAAAGAAGTGAAGCAGAAGTAATGTCTTGAGTTGCTTTCAGATGTCTCCTGATTCAAACCATTGTATCAGACACCAAATTTTGGACACAGTTGTAATTAAATAAGCTTTTAAATATCTTCACCTTTGTAGAACAAGTATTATTTAAGTGTTCTATTTCTACATCCTGCTAATAAAATAAAGTTTCATCTCTGGGTACCATCACAGTGCAAAAAGCAGACTCTGGTTTGAAAAAGCCAATGTCATGTTGCCTTTACTACCCTATGGGTAAAACTTTGTGCTGATGTGATTTCTTTTTCAAGTTTTGCTCCTTTTACTCCACTTTTTACTGAAAACGGCTTATCAAGGTCAAGAACAGAGTCTTGATCCATTCCCGGGTTTAGCCTGTTAATGGATGAGTTGAAAGGAAACAGACCTGCTCACCATTAATTTCCAGAAATAATTTGGTGTATTGTGAATTAATTAATCCTTTTGTGAATGTTCTGGTTTTTGTTCCTAAGCAATTGATAAACAGACACACGAAAACCTTCCTGCTATATACAATGCAAATTGCACATTGTTTACCAAACTCAGACGATCTGGGACATAAATAAAGAAATATATACACTTTGAAATTGAGACAATTTGGTAAATTAAATATCAACACCCTTAACAAGGCATTTTTACTGGCTGCTGCTCCAATATGCAGAGTATTGTAAAGCTGATGATTTCTGCATGACCTCTGTAAGCAGAGCTGTAACTTAGATGTTCTGCTACAGCTTCAGCTCAGCTCTCAGAAATAATGGAGTGCCCTGGAGATTTTTTTTCTGCAAAGAACAAATTAATTAGATTTTGTTAATCAAATCTAGATTATGATTTGCTTCTGCTTTTGTGCTATTTGTTTGGTTTTAAACCACCCAGCATTTACCCTTGAAGATTAATTTAGAATATTTAAATTCTAAATAATAAGTGATATAAACTCATAAATTGATAGATTTTGCCTAGTAATAAGAAATCATCCTCTTCAGCAAAAAAATTATAAAAAATAAAATTACTCCATTTTTGGCCATTATCTTTTCTTGCTTGCTACACTCATTATCAGTTTAAGTTTCACTTCTTCTTTACTTTCCTTCACAGAGCTATGAAATTATAATAAGCAGGAATGATTAAAATGCAGCATTGAGTTGGATGCTATTAGCACTCAGTACAACAAATGTCCATATGTTTCCTCAATAAAACTCTGCACAGCTTCCTAAATGACTGCTGATCAGTGGGGAACAAGAGTGTGTCAATGCCTGGAAGGAAACCTGAACTTTCAAGACTATTTTATCTACCCTTCCAGGAACCAGATACCTCAATTTCAGACTTCTAGCCCCAAAATACACTGCTACAGCAAAATTAAAATGTTAGTCACCAATGTAACAGAAGAGACTTTCAACAGAGCAGGCTTTGCCGTAATAATTCCTACATGCAGCATGTGTATAAGGCAATGTAATTCCATAAAAATGTTACATTTTACTTGAGAATCAAACAGATGAGTCAGCACTGCATTATTAGTTATACCTCCAATTAAAAAACAGCAGTCAATCCATTATTTTCTGGAAAACTTGTAGACACTGGAGTAACAAAATTCTGCTTACTGACTAATAACTAGTATGCCATTGGCTACACTTTGTCTTGTAAGTTCTTTAAGAGATGACCATAAGGAAGACACAAATAGTTGGCATAATCAAGATATCTGTGATTTAAAGGTTTTCTCCTGTAGAAGTAAAAACCGTTTGGGCAATTGATATTTGGTTGAATCTTTGAATTTGGTTTTGAAAAAAACAAAACCCAACAGGAATTCAAAACTTGATGTGAAAGTACTTAAGGAAGTTGAGCCCAAAATTTGTCATGCTGTCCTCTTCAGCTAAATGTTACCTCAGCAATATTGCTCAGATTGCAGCCTCATAACAGAAACTGATAATCTCATCCCTGTGGCTACCACTAAACACAAAACTTACACTTTGCTTATTGTTACTTTTTCTCCAGCCGTGACCAACACTGAGAATTCCAAGGAAAAAAATCAGAAACTTAGAAAAATTAATTTGTCTAATATCAAACAGACTTATTACTCTGAAGATTTTCACTGCAAGAGTTAGCAGTAGATTGACATCCTGGCACCGCACCACCAAATAGTACAGCACTGAAAAAGGAAAGATAAAAATGATGCTTAGTGAATCATTCAACTTACAAATGCTGACACCTCTTCCTGCCTGTCAGACCAGAAGAAAACATCATGATTACATCTAAGATGCAAGTGACGGCATCTCATATGACACTGGAGTAGAAATGTGAAACATGTCAAAAACTGCTCAGGACAGGTCTTCATGTTTTTCAATTCCTAATCTAAATTACTGCCACATGCACAAGAAGCATCTCTCAGATCAGCATTTAAATCACCTGACTATCTCACCAAAAAGGACTTAAATCCCAAGCTACCTGGCTGCAGATTTAAAGTAACGTTACTATGTTGTCTCCCATACATATAACTTTGGAACCTGCAAAACAGAAGTACTTAAGAGCCAAGATATCAACATGTGGGGAAATAAGTTAATTAATTGTGACAAATAAGTGACAAATAAGAGTGCAAAAGAAAGAGCAAGAGATTTTGACTTAGTCCTCCAATTACCTTTGAGCAACATATGATACCAAAAAATCATCCCAAATCCCTATACCAAGACACCAGAAAAGCACCAAGTGAAAATGGAATCAGAAGATAAGATTGATACAGGTTTGAAGGGACCTCAGGAAGACACCAGGCCCAGCTCCTGCTCAGAGCAGGGCTTACTTTGATGCCCTAAGTTTCACAGAGCCTTGTCCTGTCAAATTTTAAATTTCTCCAAGGGGGAATTCCATAATGCCATGTATGCAACTAAGTTAGTGGACCCATGCCCTAATGCAGCTCATGGTATTTATGAATATAGACTTTTAACTTTCAGACTTTTTTAGAGTTCTTGAACAATTTTTACAGATTCACAAACACCTTCAAACACAAGAAAATGAAACTTTACAAATAAAACTTTTGCATGAATTACACTTAAGATGCTTCATGGAGAGCTCATAAAGATTTTGCAACGTTAATGGCATTTTTTTAATAAACTATGTGAGGAGGACACTCCTTTACCACCACCACTTCTATTTAATTCATACGGATATTGCCTTCTGTTACCATTGCAGCTGGCCAAGGCTGAAACTTCTTCTTTTTTTATGAGAAAAGGGGTTGTTTTTTTTTTATAATTACCTGCAACTTTTACAGGAAACATTACGGGAGAATGGAGAATTTGGTTCTTTTGAGATAAAATTTTCAGAATTTTCTGAAATTTGGACTCTTCAGCTGACATGCTAATTAACAAATGGAAAGCTATGTGAGTCACTGGGGCCAAGCTGGCACAGAACATCTGCGGAGAGAAATGTCCACAGAAATGTCATTGAAATAGATAGACCTGGGGAACATGCCAAATCTGAAAATAATCTTTTTATCCTATTGAAAATTTCTAATGGGCTCAAATTATCATTACAGATTTTTAGTACTTGCACTTCTTCATTACAAGTGAGAATTACTAAGGGTCCATTTGGAACCTGAACCAGACTCCGAATCTGTGAAGGTCTAAGGAGATTGTTTATTTCAGAAAAGGTTTCTTTTTCTGTGTTTTATTTTTTTTTCAGATTACAATATTTTGTTTTCCTGTAACAGTACATCTTCTTCATTTTTACCAATGATGCAAAGTATGTTAAAAGTTGATTATGACAGGTTGTCAACTCCAGAGATGGAAAGCAGAGAAGAAAATAGGTAATTAAATTTTTAGTTTATTTTATTTCTGAAAGAAGGTATAAAATCTGCTAGCCTGTGAGTTAGCTAATACAAATAAACTGACAAGCTGCTTTTTTTATTAAAGTGATTTTTTTTTTCTTGAAAGTGTTTGCAGAAAACATAATAGGACAAAACAAAGAAAACTACAGGACTGCAGTACTTGACTCCAATAATCATGTTTTCTTAATTCCAGATACCAAATGGGCAATGACCAATTGCATTTATATTTTGCCAAACAGTACATTGGTTTTTATGAGTCCTGTCGAAATTTCTTATTGCAGTCATGAAGCACCTTTGAATTCTTATTATTTACCAGTGCAAACAGCCATTAGAGCAACTGGAAGGAAAGAAAGCTGATTTCTGTAAAACTCTCATTCTCAATATTTAATAACAATGAACTCTTACAAGCTACCATAGCAGTAGGCAGAGAAATGTTCTACCTCATTACTTTTACATGAAGAAATCTATGGGACCTGATGGGATGCATTTCAGAGTCCTGAGAGGATCAGCTGATGTAGGGGTCAAGACAATCTCCATAACACTTGAAAAGTCCTGGTTGTCAGGTGAAGTCCCTGGTGACTGGAAAAACACTATACCCACTTATTAAAAGGGCAAAAAGGAGGACCTTGGGAACTGCCAACCTGCCAGCATCAACTCTGCCTGAGAAAATCATGGAACAGATCTTCCTAGAAGCTATACTAAGGCGTATGGAGGACAGGGAGGTGATTTGAGACAGCCAATGTATCTTCATCAAGGACAAGTCCTGCTTGACCAGCCTAGCAGTCTGTGATGGAGTGGCTACATCAGTTGACACAGGAAGAGCTATGGATGTCATCTATGAGGAATTCTGTAAGGTCTTTAATGTGTTGTAAAGTTGTAATTTGAGTACTTAAAGGGTGCCTGTAAGAAAACAAATTTTTTAGTAGGGCTTGTAGTGATAGGACAAGGAGAATTTTTTTTTAAGTGAAAGAGGACAGATTTAGCTAGATATTAGAAAGAAATTATATATACAAAAAAAAACAAAAAACAAAAAACAAACCTCAAAAAACAAAAAACCTCAAAAAAATTTTAAAAACCTCAAAAATAAATAAGAAACCAAAATCAAACCATCCCTAAACAGAAACCTAGTCAGTATTTAAGTCCAGGTTTTGTTGCTGCGAATAGCTATTCAACAACCAGTGCTGTCTCTCACAAAAGTATTTCTGTGGCATAGTTGGTGCAGGAATTGTTTAACCTACAGCTTCTACCTCTTGTTGCTAGAGAGATACTGATTAATAATTCAGAAATCAAATCCTGCTGACATCACATGTAGCAGAAGTGTAGCTGAACTCAGAGAGGAAGTACAATTTTTGTCACTCTTTTCATTTGCCTCAACAAATAATTTTCACTGATATTGCACTATATTCCTCTCTTGCTACTTCCTTTTTATCTTAGCAATATTTTAAACTGAAGCAGGGTTGAAAACCATCAGCAACAATGAGGAACTGCACCTATTCTCTGCCTTCTCAGTAGTGGTAGGGACCACGTAACAATTTAATTGAGTTATAATTGAATATATGTGCATGTCCCCACTGCACAACTGAGACCACAGCTTCTGCTGTGGCTGCTGGCTGGATGAAGCCAGTTCTGTTGACTAGTGACCTTCAGTAGAAGGTGAAATTATTCAAAGACACACACATTCTAAGCAATTAATATTTGCTCCGTGCCCTACTATTTGTTTATCTTTTTTCTATTAAGAATGATATATTCGTTCAGCTCATAATGGATAATAGCAAGGCCCCCTGGACTCTCTGTGAAGCTTATAAGTATGCTTTCTCTTACTCATCCCCTATTACACATTTTGCTACAAGACAAAGCAGCCTGCTGGTTAAAATAATAGCAGTAATAATAAAAAAGCAACTCCCTCTCTTCATTAGGAGATATACAAGTTAGCCAGGCAGCAGCGTAGTCTTGATTTAGAGGAGCAGAAAGGAGATGTTTCTGCATTAAGGAAGCTGTGAAACGGATAGGTTGGGGGTTTTCTGGGAAGGAAGGATTAAAACCTGTTGGAGAGAGCAATAGGGGATGGAGAGGATGCTGACCTGCAAAGATGGAGGCTGGACAATAGGGAGATAAGTGTCTCTGAAAGAGGTGAACTGGGAAGTGAAGCACAGTGAAGAAAGAGTCATGAAAAAGAATGAAGTGAAAAGTATGAGAGGAAAATGGTATCATCCCAGAGCTAAGTTTGAATGCTGGGATAAGAAAGGGGTGTGAAACAGAGTGACAAGCAGAGAAATAACTCTCAAGTGTCTCTCAGTTTTACCCTCTGAAAGGGAGAATGGAAAAAGACAAAGCCATTGTGAAGATTTTTACTCATTTATGCAACCAAACTCCAGCCTTCCTCCACCAAAACTTTCTCCAACATATTGCATTTCTGCCACCTTCAGGGGTATTTCTCTGTTTAAAAATAAATAATTATTTTATTTCTTTTTTAACTAAAATATTCAATATGGAGAGAAGGCTTAGCAAACTGAGACAGAGTGTATCACTTTCTCTGCTTACTCTGGTCACAGGTCACTACTGGGAAACTCAATACCTCCCAGCAAATATAATTGGCTCTGTGTGGATCCAGCTTCCTCTTTAAATCCTCCTGACTTTGAATGAGAGAGCAGAGACATATCCTGAGCTCTAAAAGTAAACTACTATACCAGAGCTCAGGGAAACTGAGGAAACAGGGCCTGCCAAGTCTTCTGACATAAAGTGGGATTTGATAATTTCTACCCTTCCATTATTTTTCCTTGCTCTCTGATGCAGTTCTTTAAAATTGGTCCACTGTTACATCAGCAGTAAATTCTCAACAGACTCAGCAGAAAGCTGCAATTTTTGAAAATCCTTAATGACTTACAAGGGCAAGTCTGATTTATTTTCTGTGGGACCTCTGCAGTCTTACAAATATGCATTCTCACAAATATCATCTTACAGTCTTTAAAGCTGCATTTTTTTGTTCTCTGCAAAGCAGTCTTCATGAGTGGAGTCATATCCAGAATACAGATAAAGAATACAGAATGTGGTTCTCCTTTTGTCATATGTGACTGACCAAGCCCTCTAAAAGACCATACCTCAAATCTAGAAAAGTACATGTTCATCACAGAAGATCACAGGGAGCAATGTTTTTTGCAAATTCTGTCTGTAAGGATGAAGAAATATAAGCCCATGTATACTGGGCATGTGTGAATGCTAGGGATGAATTCACACTTTCAGAGATGGATGTTGGATAACCTGTGTTTCGTTTTGCACAGGACAGGGCTTGGTGTTGGAGCACTGTGAAAGGTAGTCAGGATACGATCTGGCATCTTCCTGTCAGATTTTAGTTAATGGACTGGTTAGAAACTTGCAACTAAATTCTTTCCCGTATTTCCTGTATGCTTCACCTGGTTATTAACTAGAACTGGGAGCCCTCTTTTTGGCTTCATATTCGTTTTATACTACTGAGTTACAGAAAGAGTAGAAGAGGCAGGAGTGGATGCTGCATCAGCTGCTGTGAGCTGAGGCCACAGGCTAATGGGATTCTCCCTCTGTCTGGATGGCTTTGACAAACACAGCTCCTAGATTTTTGACTTTTCCTTCCTTTACTGAGCTTCCTTTAATTTTTCCAAAACACTTTTTCTGTCTTCATTTTTATTCTCCTTAGAGCTTTTTGTGTATAATGGAATATGTATAATGATGTGTCAGTATTAAGCAGAATATTTTTTATGTTCAGTTGCTGCATTCAGGGGTCACCTATAGGTAAAATCTACCAATCTTGTTTCTCAAATGAAAATGCTCACACTACAGAGAGACTAATCAATGATTGTTGCCTGGCTTTGCAAAATGCAGTTGATGCCTTCAGTGCAATCAAATCTTGTCCTCGCTGCAATCTTTGCAGATATTGCAAACTTAATGTTGAGTCTTGTATATGCAATTCTGATCTCATCCCCAGTGGCATATCTTATAGGGTGTTTCAAATCAATGAACTGTAGCAATACAAAACCAGAGCAAATTATATTAGAAATAAACACTTGTTATAAAAAAGGTTTTCTGTATCTCCCTCTGCCATGGCAATGTTGGTGTTTTTTTCTATTTACCTGTTTTGTTAGTATCTTAGAGCTCGCACCTCTGATTAATTCTTTACATCTTTTTCCACTTTCCTTCCCTGGATAACATAGTGGAATGCAGTATTCCTCCTGGCTATGCTGATTCAACTGTGCACATTGTTATTTTTATCCTGGTGTTGAAGAGGATTTGATAACCTAAGGGTACATAGGAGGCTATGGCTGCAGAGAATACTCCTTTTTGCAGAAAAACCTAGACAGTTGGAAAAAATGGGGTATCTCAGTATGTTTTTTCAGGTCTGAACAAGAGCTAGCAAACTTCAAAATAATTAGTGTTTGGGAACACTTGTTCTGACTTTATCTTAATTATATTTAGCTTAATTAAATTTAATAATTAGATGAGATAAAATGCATGGTTAGACATGTTAGCAATGGGAAGGCAGTGAGTTATTCAGTCCTTCTGGTGAAAAGTTGGCAAATAATTCCTGTATAATGCTAAATTATCATTTCAGGAATGGGTTACTTGAAGTAAGACTCAGTAAAAGTGTTTGCATGTCATAAAACAAGTACCTTCACCAAGTCTGTATGTTTTAAGTACTCACAAGAAACCTGAACTGTTCTCCTGTACTGACAATATTAACCCAGACCTCATTTCCCAGACCTTCTCCTGCTTTGTTCATAAACCCTGTAGGCGACTCCTGATGACTGAATATTCCCTCCCTAACTTACTCATCTTAGTCTTTATGCATGCCCAGTATATTTGACAGGAGATTTTTATCATAAAGATGTTCAGGTTTCTATTAGTTTGCTCTTGTGGAGAGGTTTTTTAAGCTTTAGTCCTAAGCTATTTGATATATGTTGGTCCATGGGGCACCTGCTTCCTGTGACTCGTTTAGAGTTTATATTTATGCTTGAAAATCCAGAGAGAGAAAAATTTTGCATAGTCTCATTTTATTTCAAAGTAGCTAGCAATTGTTTCTTATGAGATTTTAATATATGTGGTGTATGAGATGGCATATTCTAAAATGTTACTTACCATTATTGAGAGGTTAGTTTTTGCGTTGGATGTTTGCATGTAATAGTTGGCAGCATGTTTAGAGATGTAATCTCTCTTGGCAGAGGTCTCTCCCCATTTGGTTAAAGTTATTTTTAATTGATAAGATAAACACTGTAAAGGAAGTTCTTTTGTCTTCGTATGGTTTTATTTAAGACGGTTGTTTCACAGCTTTTGAGTGTGCTGTGAATGTGGCAAGATTTGAAGAAAACGATTCATTTTGGTCTTTGGGTGGCAATATATTATTGCCATTTCTATGTTGATGCTGATATATGAATAATTGAATACTGGAGTAATTCAGATGTAGTCTAATGGATGATGGTGATTACTGATCTTGCAGGTGGAATCAGTGACAGTGTTAAAGATGCCTGGGTAGTATCCTCAGTACAGCAGGGATTTCATAGACTTTTAGCTATTAGTTCTTGTCATCTTTTTTTCCTGAATA
This sequence comes from Florisuga fusca, assembly GCA_038090715.1. Classification (NCBI taxonomy): domain Eukaryota; kingdom Metazoa; phylum Chordata; class Aves; order Apodiformes; family Trochilidae; genus Florisuga; species Florisuga fusca. The sequence continues at coordinate 13,084,544 of JAAWXA010000005.1, forward strand.
TTCATTTGGTTAGTAGCTGGGAAATTAACCGTACTCTGAAATTAATCTCATTTATTTAGTCCTGTAGTCCTAATAAAGTCCTTATCAGTAATGTATGCTACAACTATGTCACATAGTAAATACTAAGCAGCCTCACAATGTGTGATTGTACCTGATTTTTAAATTTAAGAGCAACCACTTTTAAAATGTTATGAGATTACAGTAAAACATAAGCATAATGATAGCTTTTGTACCAATGATAATGTGCCAAAAGTAGAGCCTCACACAAACCCAATCGAATAAACAAGAAGAAAAAATAGTTGTCTATATTGCTGATTCTCATTAAATGGGGTTTAAAATAAAATGGTATCATGAATATATTCTCTAATGACTTCCAGTACATAGCCTGTCTCCACCAGCAGTATAACTCTTATCTTTTAAGCTATTACTAACTCATCAGGATAAGTGAAGAAATCAGAAATTTTCCCAGTACCTGTAATTATAACTCACAGCTGTGATTGCATGACTCCCTTCTGTGGCTGCCCTTGAGATGACTACATGCCTGGATTTATGAAGGAGCAGCAACCCCTCTGCAAATACTTAAAGCTGTGTTTTGGATTTTAATGTATGTTACTGTAACCAAGGTTCATTTCATCTCTCTAAAGTCATGCTAAATTTTCTGCATGCAAAGTTTTTTCACTATAGCCTTTTTCAATATTTTTGCTATTTTTTAGCCTTCCCCAGGGTTTTCCTTGGTGACATGTGATAATTTTGCAGGGACTTTTCATTTCTCGACCATCACTCAAAAGCAAACAAAGAACCCAACTGATGCTCACACAAGGTTCATTGCTTGTGAGCATGTACCAGAATTAACTGTATTAATCTCAATACATTCACGGCTCTAAGGGCAGTGCCCATCTGAAATCCTGGTGCATTTTCTGAGTATCACTCTGTGAAAGAAATGGTAATGATAGATAAGATAGATAAATATCAGCTTCTGGCCATGGTTGTGCTGCCAAACCTTTGCTTGTTCCTGTGAGAAGTCAGTGCTGACAGATGAATTCCTTGGGTGGTTGTTCCTTGATTTGTTTTAATCAAAATAAGATGATTAGGCTTAAGCTCTTTAATTAGAGGGTCTTCATTACAAAATCATTTAGTCCTAGCAGTTTTGCTTTGGTGTGAGGATTTACTCCAAGGATCAGGTTAATTAGCAATAGCAGGCATACATTGTTTAAAGACACTATACTTATATTCCCACTTTCTCAGTCCTAGACGGTAACTTGAAATAGCTGTCAGAAAAAGCCTCCAGCAAACTCCTTTTCTGATCATTGATGTCATTCCTCCTAAAGGCGATGCAATGAAACTTTAATAAGGCACATTGCTCCATCCCTCCTGTACCTGCCACCTCATTCCCTCTGACTCCACCACCCATGTTTTCCAGATTTGCCTTTCCCTCACTTTGCACCTAATTAACACTGCTGTGAAAACACATCCAAGTCTGAGAGCTTAGATCACTCAGTGATCCTGGTCCTACCAAAATGACCATCCTGCTCAGTGACAAGTGATGAGTAAGAGGAAACAGGAGCAAGTTCCAAGGATGTTGTTTGATGAGGCACTTGGCAAAATCAGTGTTTCCCAGGAATGTTTTGTTTATATCAAAGTAGAATTGTCTAAAGAAAAACAATAATTCATTTGACTATTTTTCCAACCCTTTCTTTTTTCCCATTAGCTGTTCCTATCTTCACCTTGAGATTTTCTCAGCTGTTTCAGAGGTCTAAGCAGGCTGTATGAGGACAACTACAGAGACATTTGTCTCTCAAGGGCAAGGAAATAAATCTGGAGATGACAGATACAGTGACAATCTGAGCTCTGATAAAGAAAACATTCTGTTCTCCCCAGTCTCATTATTTTCATTATAAAGTACTTTTATTTTAATAGAGGGACATGTTTTTTTCAAAGAAATATACTCTTCAAATAGTTCATGTAATACTCCCCAACCATTACTTTTAATTGTACTACAAATAAATAACTTAGGAATCTGTAAAACTTTCTTAGCAAAAATTTATGTACTAACATTTAACATAGTCATTGAATAACATTGAAATAGGTGAAGTTAATAAAAGGCAGACAGCAGTGTCAAGCTTAGAGGGGGAAAGCATTCTCAGAGATGTCAGTAATAAAGCATTTCTAGAAATGTCAAACTTTCATCCAAAAGAAATGGAGCCTTCCAAGGAGATAACATTGTTTGTATAAGCCACTACTTTAAAATACAGAGTTAGCTACATGACAGTTTGAATACCTGTTTGTTTGGGGGGTTTTTTTTGGTTTGGTTTTTGTTTTTTTTTTTTTGTCCGGGTATTAACCTGAACAAAAGGGTTAAGTCCTGACCTTAGGGAAGATGAGCAATACCCTAATACCAAAATCAATGATCCAAAAATGCAATTTCCTCCAATGGAGAAGGTTATTTTAAAAAAATGCAGTTCATGAGGTATAGGAGTGAACATTTCACTCATTAGTCTTTCCAATTCAGGAGTCATGCTGAACATAAATCTTGCATTGCTGCCATGGATAAACTACACTCACTAAGAAAGTGGAGATATTGTTATTAATGTTTACTCAACTCTGTTATGTTTAGTATAGAAAAACATCAATTTCCATATGTAAAAAAAATAGGGCTAATCTAATCTTTTTCTGATGAAGAGTAATAATTTTATCTGACAAAGAAAAAGAGCTATCTATTCTCTTAGGAAGAACATTTCACTTGCTGTTGTTCATCAGCCTATAGCTTTCATAGCCCATAGCTGGAAACACAGAAGCTCTGGCCCCAGCCTTGCTGGAACAAAGTATGTGGGGAAAAACTGACGGAGAAACACTTATATTTCTGCCCAAAGGTAATATCCCTTAAAAATATTACAGATTTTGTCTGATATTATGCTCATTGCAATTTTGGCAACTTCTGCCTTGACAGGACATCTCCGATAGTTTTTTTTTCAGGAAAGATTATAAAAGTGTTGCAGGAGAGATAAACAACCAAATATGTCTCTGTGAGCTTCCACATTGTCCAGTCTACTAATACTATTTGAAAGTGTTCATGAATTTCATCTAAATATTTTCTTACAGCATCCATCTCTCCTTCCCACTGCTAGGGCATTCCATAGACAGTGTTTGGGTTAATTTTCAGATGCTGGAATTGTCATTGTCATGGTAAAAAAAATGCCAATAAATTAATGATCTATAAGCTACACATTGCCTAAAGGGGAAGAAATTAAGAAAGCTAAAGCCTAGTGTTTTAAACTTGATTATATAGACTTCAACAGCAGAAGGAGACAGGCAAACAGAGGGAAGCTTCAGGGTTTTTATTTTGACAGCCAAAATGGCATTTTTGATCTAAACAAAATATAGCCATATAAGAGGTTTCACCTTCACCACAAACACCACCCTCTCCCCTCTGAAAAAAAGCAACTCTAAAACCAAAACAACCTACAGTAAAAAGCTTAAAAAAATGTGTTTCGTCCACCCTGCTAAAGATCAGCTCAATATCTGACCACCTTCCTGGGAGCTTGTCCTCCCTTCACAACATAGCTTCCGTTTCTACTATAGCATCAACCAGAGTTGCCTTCTCCACAGTTTTCTTCTTTCCTCTCAGAAAACATACAGAAGACAAGTTTACCTGCTCCAGAAGGAAAAATGTACTCAATGTATAAGACATTTCACAATGTACAAATATTACTGTCCAAGGCAACGTTAAAATTTATTTTTGTTTTGGATCCATGAAACAAAGTCCAACCATAGACGGGTCAGGTACAAGCAGACTTTATTTGAAAAATTGACAGAGATGAAAATTATACAGCCAGGCAAAAGAGGGAGAGAGGAAAAGAAGATACAAATGAGAGACAAAAGTGGAGAAAAAGGGTAAGAAAGTGCAAAGAAAGAATGAGAGAGAGAGAGAGAGTCACCACCAGGGGTCCAGCTGTCCGGCGAGTTTCTTGAAGACGCTGATGATCCAAGACAGGGCCCAATGCAAAATGGTGGTGGGTCAAGAGACAACCAAACACCCACAGCATGGACAGCCATATATACCCCTGAGTCCTTTTTGCTCTGAAGGGGCAGATGTCAAGTCAGCTGCCACAAAAGCCAGGGGCATTGGCATCAGAGCCATTGCAGACAGGCTGTCTGGAGAGGAGCTGCCATATAAGGGTGCAGTCCCCAACCCACTCATAAGTTCTTATCTCTTTCCAGGAGCTGCTCCCACTCTGTTCCAGCCCCCTCAGCCAGGTACATTAGCAAGTACAATCAAGGTGGCTTCCTCCACCCTGGCCAGAGTAATTGTGCCTCTAGGGACATCCCAGCATTGCAGGCTGGCCCTCAGGAAAGGGGAGTAGTCTCCACCCAGTAGTTCTTATCTCTTCCCGAGGTGTCACCCCATGCTCAGTTCTGGCCAACCAGTTCTTCCACCCTAGCCAGGGCTATTTTCTTTAAAATTGCTCTTTTGGGATAATTGCAAATCGATGAGGTCAGACTCTCACAACAAGCTGCAGGTGCTTGTTCATATGAAATTATGGAGCCACAGCTCAAGCCATTACAAAAAGGCTAAATATGAAAGATGGTGAGCATTTAACAAGCAAGATTACAGCCTTTAGGGTGGATTGGATGGTCTTTACACAACAGTTAATTTCTGATTTTACAGAATTTGTGATTAATTAGGTGCTAATGAAGTATAGGCTTCCCCAATAATTCTAATATGGCAAGAAGAGACTTGTCCTGGATACTGCTATCACATTCAGAGTGGGTGAATCCGCCATCAGTTCTGCTAGTGCAGTGCTCAGATTGCCTGGGTGCATGAAGTCATGGCCCCAGGTGGGACACTTGGCTCATCTTCCTGATGTCAGCCCCAGCAAATGGGGGAGGAAGATCCCAGAGGATAAGCCCGGTAATGAGGAGAAATACTGGAACTGGAAGACTTCACATTAGCAAGGATCTAAAAGTTCTGCCAGCTGGTGCCAGACATTTAAGGTACTGATTAATATATTATATATATATATGTGTGTATATATATATGTACACACGCATATACATAAAACACAGACATTGTTATTTGTGTCCAGCAGTTTCACTTCAGTTTGGGGGCTTGAGAATTACTGCTATTTCACCTAGTTAAAGCACAGCCCACTAACCCTAAGAGTAATGAAACAAAATTGCAGAAACAGGGCAGGATGCAGTATTATGCAATGTTTGCAGGTGTATGCATAACTGAGCATTCATTATATCTCATTAGAAGTGATTCCTACATCTCTCAACAGGAGTCATATTTTCCAAGCCACAAAGATCTAAATCATAAAAAGCCATATCAGAATGGGTAACTAGTTCCTCTAGTTTGAGGAACAAATGCATCCAAATGGACAATTTCAAATCTGCTTAGAAAAGGGGATGGTTGTGACCACAGCCCTTCCTGCAAACACAGAAACAATTATTTATTTTCATTTTTATAGGCTCAGACCCTAAATTTGCTTTCTTAATTGTCCTAAATATTTGAACACTGGAACATATAGCTACAACTTGCATGGGTGAGGAACTTGTGCATTTTTTGTCACAGTTCAATGTAAATATTGCTACCCTAAATTGCTACCCTAAATGAAAGGAATTTTATAAATTAAAGGTGCCAAGAAAGGATATTTGGGGAGTTTGATGTAATCCTATGCTAAACCATTTATAAGTAAGATACTCTCCTATTCTTGAGGGATAAAAATGCTGAAGAATTTTTCTCTTCTTTTATTTATTTATTTATTTATTTATTGTTACTAAGGTTTTATGTTTGGACAAGAATACGTGTACAAAGAATAAGGTAACACACATTGGCTGATATATTGCAGTGACACCAAAGATTTCAAAATTAACCCTGCTCAAAAAATAAGCAATCTTCCAGCATCCAATTATGTGCAATTCCTAATGTTACACAAACATTACTTGCAGGTTTCTGTAACATTTGAAAATTTCTTCACTACAAGATACTGTCTTCAAAATCCTCAGATTCTGAAGCATTTCTCTACCCAGACAGGGTTCAATGCTCTAAGGGTTTTTGGATGCTTTTAGCTCACTGTGGGAAAGTCAGACAGACCAGGAAAAGTGGTCAGACCTTCAGAAAGCAACCAGCAAAAATCAGCAGTTTCATCTGGGAAGAAGAGGGGAAGTTAAGCAGTGAAATATATGGATGAGCTCTACCATCCAGCAGATTTAGGACCAGAGAGACAGCACAAACGACAGGGTAGGGAAGAACAAAATGATTAATTGTAATGATCAAAAAAAGTCTAGAAGCATCTTAAAAATCTATTAATACAGACCAATTTTGCAATAAAATATAATGAAGTCCATTGCATATATGTGAAAGATTGTTTGATTGCTCAGGTTGTTGCAAGCCCTAGTGACAGCAGGCCAGAAGTTTCAGGGGTTCTTCTTCACATATTTTTCTTCACAGCCTTTGTTTCCTCCTAAATTTTTTGCTCTTCTCACTAAATCCCTTGCAGTTCTCAGAAGTCTTTCATTGCCCAATATACAGTGGGGGTGGGATGGGGAATTACCATCGTGTTGCTCTTCTCTGCTGACCTGGTGGCTATTAGGTCTATGCCTGTGCTCACATCTTCTTGTTTAATAATGGCCAAAAGGGAAAATGAGTTGATTTCTTTGTCTAGAGGGACATATTTGATTTTGAAACTGCAATTCCATTTTTAAAGTTGGAATTGACTAGATAATGAACTCATCTAACTATATAAATGAAAATTACACAGTAGTTTATCAGAATAGATAACAAGAACTATTAGTACTGAAAAATCTGGTATCTGCTATTCAGTTAATCCACTGGTCTGATTTTCTTCAACATTTCTGAATCCCATATACACTGTGCAAATATTTTTTTATGTAAATTATTAAGAGTCAATAGCAAGTTTTTGCCCCCGTATAGGTTGTGAGAATTTCCACAAGAAGCTTTAATAGCAATATTTGCTTTAAAAGGATTATTTTTCAATCCATTCTAGAAGGTCATTTCATTAAATTTCAGGAAATCTTACAAATTACAAGCCTTCAATGTGAGAAGTTTCTTGGGTAAAGTAACTTCACCATATATTCATAATCTGTCATGCACCACTAAGAGTGCTGTATGAAGTCACCCGCAGTGGAACTACAAGAATGGTTGTTTCAGAGTTAAGAGAACAAGAAATTCTCAAGAAAATTTATTAGCAGACGGCAGTATATAATTTTATTTTATCTTAAGTGTTTTGCCTTTGAAGTTAAACTGCTTGCCACAATTATACTTCAAGGTTCCGACAATGATTAGTCATGGATCTTTGTTGTTATTTCACTGAATCACCAAAGGAAAGCCTGTTAGATTGATTTCTGCAAAAGATGAGTTTTTGTCAAAGATAAGTTTCAGAAGTAAAAAGAAAAAAGTAATTTTTCTTTGTATGGAAGCAAAGGTATTAAAAATACACAGATAATTTTGTTCTAACATAGGAGTTCTTTTGTGTGTAAAGAACAGCCTTTTACAAGTAAATGCATAGGGAGCTAAATACATTAACCACATCATTCTTTTTAATAGGATTTGTCTGTTTCTCCCTGTGTACTGCAGTGAAAGTTAACTCCATCAGGACTCACCTAAAAGGCTTCCCACTAAAGACAACATTGCACCAGGTGGAAAATCCAAAATGAAGAGGTCTGCTTCAGCTGCATCAAAGAGACCATGAATTTTCCTGTGCTTAATAGAGACCAGATGAAAGGGAGAAGCATAACTGCAGTACAACATTCTGCTCTACCTAATTAGTGTCATAGCATGAAAAGTGCACTAGGTTATGTAAGTCTTCTTAACATTGAAAAAATCTTTCCAGTATTCTCTACATAATTATACGATAATCAAAACACAACAAAGGACTATCAAAATCTGCAAAAGATTTTTTTTCAACTGTTTCTGTGAAACCTATTGTAATGAATTCTTAGCAAGAAGCAGAGAAGATCCTATTTGCACTTTCTAATTAGATTTTTCATTATGAAAATAAGGGTTTATTGGAGAAACCTATTGGGCCAGATTGAAACCAGGATAGCATGAATAACTGCTATTATAAACCTGGTAAGACTCAAACCCATGTTGGGCACCAGTGTAGGAGTCAAGACTTTACTGAGCATAATATCACTCTGTCAAAAAGAAGCCTGGAAATAGGTTCTGGAATTACAATTTTGATCACTTTGTCAGTATTACCAAATTTAGCAGATTCTTACAGTACCATGTGTTTCTTCATTAACTGAACCTCTTCAGTTGCCCACTGAATATAGAAAAGACTTGAGTTTGAACTCCTAATGTGGGACCAGAAAGGACCCTGATGGATGAGTCTGTACTTTCAGAGGCAGATTGCTTTTGCTCATACAGTTCTCTCTTTCACCATTCTGTGCTCCTTTTTCACTGAGGATTTAAGCATGCTCCTGATTTTAGCTAAGCCATCCCACATAGGATATTGGTACAGAACAGTGTCAGGGGACTTAGAGGGCATTCTGTCTTGAAGATTTTGAAAACAAAATAAAAGATCCTTTGAAGACACAGTCAACAGGGAGTTTTCAGGTGTAACTAGGGCATTGGTTGTCCTACTAGAAGTTGGGTTTATGTTTTTACAGGTTTAAAAAATACAGATATAGCGTGCTGCAAATGTAGGCTACTCCATCAAGCAATAGGGGAGAGGGGCGTGTTGAGGGAATATTTAGAAAGGACCACAAGCTGCATCACTAAGGAGGACGTTGTCCTGCTACCGACCACACAAATATCATTTTTAGAGAACAAGACACACAAAACCCATTCATGTATTTAATTTCAGTCAGTAGATTTTACTGAAGCCATAAAAAATCGAGGAATGTGATAGTAGCAAATGAGAAGGTCAGAGTAAGTAAAGATGGGGAAAAACAGTTTAAAGGGGCTGTAGGAGATTTTGAAGCCCATTCACAGCACAGAGTTTCTGAAATCTTCAGTGCAAGCAAAAAGAGATGTGATGTCTGATTTCTTTTCTTCCTCATAGGGAGAAATTTTGTAGGGGAAACAAAGGGCAGGGCAGCCTTCACTCTAGGCAGTCAGTTATGTGGTATTTGAAGAGCAATGAACTTCATTCTTCACACCCCTTCTGTTGCTGCCAGCAATTTCAAATTAAATAAATCAAGACAAACAGTGAAGGAGAGGTCAGTGATGTGGTCTTTTGTCATTTCAATCACTTATATTTCCCATGTTCTGATTAATTTAAAGTTGTCCTGGTATCTTCAGATGAAGGCTTTTTTTTCATGAGTGTCAGCCCCCCTAACTAGTGCTATCTCCACAAGTAACAGATGACACCACAGAAACTTGTTCCATTTCCTGAAGTCACAGCTCAGATTCCTCTTATCTGTGTGTCCATTTTCAGAAGGAAAATTTGCATTTTTAGGTTGCTTCAGCTATTTGTTCCGGGATTCTTTAGTACAACCTGCTTCAATTCAGCTATTTTTGAAAAACTGGAGTTCACAATTAATCTGACAAATGAGTGCTTTAGTAATAAATACTTCCTATGAATTAACTCACCACTTAAGACCAACTCCAGTGACTGTAAGGAAATGACCCCTTAATAGCAAAATCATGAACTAAACCATAGATCTCTAACCTATACTGAGAAAGAACTGAGGCAATAAAGACTTTGGAAACTTCTAACGACATTTTACTACCTAGTGTAGTATGACCTAGCTAGTCAATAAGAGAATTGCATTTGGAATGGGGGCTTACATAATGTAGTTCATCTAAAATGATTTCCTAGAACTTACTGGCTGAATTTTGCACACTGGATTTGAAAACAATATTGCTCTTCGTTTCTTTTTTTCAGGCTGTTATCACAAACCCAGAAAAACTGTGAATGTTCATCACAGACTTTTTCCTTTCTGTCTGCTATTTTCTAGCTTGAAGAGTTTGCAACAATTCCTCTTTGAATTCAGTGCCATATTCAAATGGGAAAATAAAACTTGGGCATACATTTATATTACATTAATTTTAATTCCCATTCCATGTGCTTTTCACAGCTGCTCATTTTATTGCATTGCTTTTCCAAATGAAAACTCCAGCTGCTCCAGACTTGCAAGCCATATAATACATGTTGTATAAGCCTCTTTCAATAGACTGTTCCAGAGGCTCAACTGTTGTTTTCCTCATTTTCCACCCCTAACCAGGGAATCTAGTGTTTAGCTTCAAGTTGCAAATGCAGTCTTTAAAAGTCTGAGTAGTTTTTTCTCAGATTCCTAAGAAAATGAAACATTTCAACCCGGTTTGCCTTTTTTGTCTCTCTAATACCTTTTAGCTTATGGGTCAATTTTAAAAAAGTTCAGCAGAGGCAGATGTTTCCAGCAGAGCTGGCTTCCAGAAGGTAAAAAAGATGTTTTGGTTAAGAAGAAAGACTTTGACCACAGCATTAATTCAACCCTTTTCAGACATCAAAGAATCCATGTTCATGCACAGCCTTGAGACACAGTCCTTATGATGTAAGAGTTATTGATCCTGGTGTTGAAGTACTCTTACAGATAAGTGGTCCAGCTGAAAACCCTGTAGCCTGGCTACTGGCCAATGCCAGTCAATATGACAAGGGCAGATGTGCCAGTGTTTGCAGGAAACCTACAGTTTACCATCTCCCACAGAGTAGTTCCATAATGCAAGTGGTCCATTACCCCAGAGATGCTCAGCATTAGGGTCTAGTCACAGTTTTCCTCAGACATAGCTTTGGGACACCAAGAAATTAACAAGAAAATAAGTAGTTCAGGCTCTGAATTCAGTTAATTCCTGAAACAAAATTAGATTATTGGCAGGAAAACTGAATATGAATATAGTATGCACACTCCTATTTCTTGGGAAGTTAATGAAAGATAATTTTGCTTTGTTTTTCTGTTAAGACTGACAACAACATCTCCTGGGATGGTGATGGGAAGCCAGTTGCATATTTAATGATCTTGCTCGTCTCCACAGACCTCACCAGCTGCATGCCTGTATTTTATTTCTCACTGCTGAATAAACTTTTAAGAGACACTTGCCAAAGGACTCTATCAGGTTGTGGCTGGGGGGTTGTGGGTTCTTTTGTTATGCAACTGGCTTCCCATCACCATCCCAGGAGATGTTGTTGTCAGTCTTNTTTTGTTTGGGGGGGGGGTGTTGGAGTTTTTTTTATATACAGAGGAAGATATTCTCTCAGGATTTCACATTCACTTCGTCACCACCAGTTCTGGCTGACTGTCTATTCCCCATGATTTTTCACAGCAGACCCAGTCTAGCTAAATCTTAAAGCTTTCAAAGCTTAGAGCTGCTCAAATAAACACCTGCAATCCTGCAAAGGTGATTAGGTCCTTCTCAAGATGGAAGGACAATAAATAACGTATTAACTGTTTAATGAGTTATAATGCAGTAAATTTATTTGGAATGTTCCTCAGTCCCCTCCAAGCTATCCCCTTTCTATTGCAATATATTAACTTATCCTATTGCTAATGAGCTGACACAAGATCAAAGCTAAAAGGCTGGTCTATTTAAAAAAAAATAAATAAATAAAAAAGAATATGCCTATTAATAGCCATTGCTACAGCTATGAGTCCCAGACTCATCTTGTCTTTACATCATTTGAAGACAAGCTCCTTTAATTTCACTGGGTGTTTGTAATTTTCTATCTAGGGTAGCTGATTTCTTGTCCTTAGCTTTTGAGGCTCTCCCACAAAGGGTTAAGATTTCCAATTGAAACAGAAGTAATCCCTCCCAGAAATGACAGCTTACAGAGAAAATAAATGTATATCAAAAGTGATGGAAAGCTCCGAGAGTCTGACTACTAAATTGCAAAGCCCAGAAGACACTGATAATACAGCTCAAACACCCACCTGCTGAACAGGGTGAGCATTCCATTGTGCTCTTTGCTTATCATTTTGTCTGTAACCTGTCATCATTGATGTCTTGATGCAACTTGCTAAAGGAGAAGATAGGAATCGTTATGCCACTCATTACTAACAATTACCTGATTGTAAGAAACATTCATTTGTGACAGCCATAGATTTTTTTTTCACATGCTCAAAATTCAATAAAACTCCACACCCCTTCATTGGTCATCCACATTGCTGTGGTGGTGATTAAATGTAATTATCTACTTGATGTGGGTTTTTTCTCTCAAGTGACTGCATTTCAAAATTCAGAGATTAAGTACTTCTGCAGTAGTTTTTTGTCAATTTGTAATACCAGCTGGGCAGTAAATTAGATGCACTTTCACACTTCAGTATTGTCTCATGTCTGATGCTGAAACTGTATTGATGGGCTTTGTGCTCACTTGAAACAACCAGGAACTGAAATGTTGAATACTGTAGTTTTGTTATACATAATCAAGCCCATCAATGGAAGTGGGTTAAAATGCAGGGGAAGTTTTAAGGGAGAAGGTGAAGACAGTAATATTTTGTCTACCTTTAGGTAATTTTTTTCTGTGAACATTAATTTAGAAAAAAAAAATCCCACTGATTTCATAGAATCATAGAATTGGCTGGGTTGGAAGAGACCTCAGAGATCATCAAGTCCAACCCTTGATCCACTACCCCTGCAGTTACTAGACCATGGCACTGAGTGCCACATCCAGTCTCTTTTTAAATATCTCCAGGGACGGAGAATCCACTACTTCCCTGGGCAGCCCATTCAAATGCCTGATCACCCTCTCCGTAAAGAACTTCTTTCTAGTATCTCACCTAAACCTCCCCTGGCACAACTTGAGTCCATGCCCTCTTGTCTTGCTTGTAGTTCTCTGTCAGAAAATTATGCTCTATGTTTCTCAACCAATACTTTTCCAAGGACTACCCTACCAACTGCTAACCAAATCTAAATCCTACCCTACCAACTGCTAACCAAGTCTAAATCAAGATCATACACTGGGTCATACCCAGACTCTGCTTAGCATTTGCAAAAATGGCCTTTCTTCCACTATGGAAGTAGTGTGTGGGACTCCTTTGAGCTCCAGGCTGTCCCTCAGGTTCAACCCATAGAAGGTTCATCTTCTTACAAATGAGCAGTGCTGCCAAGTTAGTACAGAGGCAGAAAAATGCGTAGGAGGACAGTCAGGTTACAGAGTAAAGGCCTGTAGCATGGTGTAGGGTTAAATTCATGCAGAAGAACTCTGGAAAATGGACCCTGTGGAGCAAAGGTACATCATGGACAGGGCCATGTGCTGCCCTGGCTCTCCCACAGTGTCCACAGGGTCAGTGGATGCCCAAGGCACTGTCACAGAGTAGGATTGACCTAGTCATGAAGGTACAGTTAGATTCACAGGTCTGGATTAATAAAACATGGAGGAAATGTTAAAACATCTATATTTATATACCCACAGTTCACTTTCTGTCCGTATCTAGCAAAAAACCATCCAAAATAAGGACAACTAAACCATCTTTACAATCAATTATTACCGGAATGAATCTTCACCAGACATGATGTAGCACTGTGAAGTAGGCAAGAGAATTTTGGGGAACCCTCCTGTCTACTGTCCTCCTGACTTCTGCATCTCCACCCTAGGCTATAGCCAGACTGCTTTAAGGATGAGGATGCTTCTTCCCACAGGTTTTTTTCCCAAAAGTTCTGTGTCACTCCGAACTACTTACATTTTAGTCTGAAAATGAAACATGTAGCAGTAAAAGACTGGGAAGAAAAATACGGAGGTCTTCCAGGCCTGTTTGGCACTACTAGGCTTACTGAAAAATGGAGGAACCTTGGAGAGCTGACTGGAAAGTGTCCAGCTGCTGAATTCACTTGTTTTTGATCTCTGTCAATCATCTGGTCATTACAGTTCAAATATTCTGTGTCCTTTGAGAAGGGCCTATTTACCTTATCCTCTGCTTTGAAGAGACCAATCTTTGTCATATCAAAAGCATCAAAACCAAATGTCCATGCATAATGTTTTCATTATGGTTTCGACATGGGTAATATAGATTCTTAAAGCAATTTCCAACCATTTTCATTTCTCACTTGCTGCAGGACACATTGCTCATATTTTCCTCTGAAGTGAAGCAAAGCCATTTTAAAACCCACACTTATGACGTCAGGATTATGAAATCAGAATCTTTGTAGTGAACCTCTTACCAGTACTTGTAAAAATACAGTTTGCTAACTCAAAAATAAGAGATCATCTAAGCATCAAAGATTTCCACAAGGACAGAAAAAACAAAGGTTGTGGGCCTTTACTTTTTTCAGAACTCATTGTCATGATACTGGCCCTCTGCTTAGGAGCCATGTATCATAAGGCTGTCTCTAACTCAGAATTACATATAATGTGAAAAAATAAACCAAAAAACAACAAGGTGAAGAGCTTGGTATTTCCTAGTTGAACTGAATTTTATGTCCTAGAGGAGAACAAATATTTGAGAGAATTTTATCCTAAATTTAGACATGAAGGACGAAGTACTCAGAGTGCATAAACTTGAAGGTGGCCTATTTCTTGGTTTAGAAGTCCCGTACAGAAATACATGTAAAAGCTCTGTGTCTTGGGTACAGGGAAACACCTCATATGAGCTATATTCTGCACACACACAGGAAGTTTGATCTGATCCTGACTACTTATGTGCAGCAAGTCAAATGACCTCAGTGCCTCTCAGATCTACTCTACTTGCACGACAGAGTTTAATTCCAATTTGATGCATTAGGGTTCTTGCAGACCCAAAGGAAATCTATATTTGACATGTGCATTACTTCCATATGTCTGTACAGAACTACCACTCTGGTCAGGATGCCAGGAATCTGGAAATCCCAGACAGGTGGCCAAATTCCTCAAACTGATAGCACCAAATTTCTGGGAGGAGAAAGAGAGGATACCTGAAGAAACACAAGTAACATAACTCGAGCCACACACCTTGATGTGCTATGTTCTGCTCATGGTATGCTGTAGTTCTCTGCCATGATTTGACTTTTAGTCCTTGTAAGTCTGGAAGAACTCAGTCTTATATGTGTTGGTATACAAGAAAAAAATAATACCACGTGGTCAGAATAATGGGGTTTGTGCTACATTTTCTTTATGGAGGAAATTCAGTGTCATGATAGAGGAAATGGCTACAATAATTTTGGATATAATTGTTGATGCGGCTCCTCTGAACAAGTTTGTTTATCCTTTAAGAAGGAGCTGCAGGATCTTCACACTGTGTAAGAGCATTTTGTACTGAAATTTCCTAGTTCTTTTACAGAAAAAGTGAAATCAATGCATTGAGAATACAGTCAGACAAACAGAGACATTGTTAAGAGAAATGAATGGTTCGCGGGGGAAAGTATGGAAGACTACATACTTAAATGACAAAGTCCTTTAATTCTATGAGGACATCATGTTCCTCTTGGTCTGGTGAAAGAGAAAGAAGCCAGGAAATGTCTTCTTAGACTTAGTTAGATGCTAGTTTCTATGGAGACAAGTTTCTCCAGTCATTTTTATTTGCAGACATTAATAACGTCGACAGAGAGGCAAGAGTTTAACCCTGGATTGAACCCCATATTGAGCACATTCTGTAGGGAGAAAAATGAATCTCTAAATTAGGTATAAGAGCCATTATACAATCTTGTTAACATACAATCTCGTTAACTGGACTCTGGCAGTACCAAGTGAAAAAACCTGAAGAGTCATGGATCTTCATACCTTGTCTCCTCTTATTCAAATGTCTCTTGCACAGAGACCTGAGGGGGCAGCATCATCTGCACCCTGGCTACCCCTGCACAGCTGATCACACATAATGCTAAGCATTAATTACCCGACCTCTGGTTGCACCAGCACACACTGTGGGATCAATGGTTCCCAAACCTAAACCAGAAGTTGGCCATGCCAGAAGAGGTGCAAGCAAAGGACTAAGCTACCTTTCTGAGTGCAATTGAAGTCATTAGATAAGAATATGACGATCCATGTAATTTTGGGGACTGAACAAACAGGAAAGGACAGCAATTGTTTTTGAATAGCAGGCAGAATCAAATCTACCTCGGAGGGATTTTTTTTTCAGACATTCCTTTCTCCCATCCCTGCACATACTTTGATTTCTGATATATTATTTTAAACTGACAAAATTATTTACAGTGAACATTTAGCTATCAGATATGTCTATTACATTGGCAATAGAACATGTAGATTGTACTACTAATTTTCTAGAGTTTCTTTTGCAAGGGTTAAGGAGAG
This sequence comes from Florisuga fusca, assembly GCA_038090715.1. Lineage (NCBI taxonomy): Eukaryota > Metazoa > Chordata > Aves > Apodiformes > Trochilidae > Florisuga > Florisuga fusca. The sequence continues at coordinate 13,100,704 of JAAWXA010000005.1, forward strand.
AGAGGAGCTGATGTTGTTTAAACTCTGAATTGCTCAATGGCATTTAGCACCAAGACTTAACACTTGAAACTTCCATTTCATTATTTTTCTATTTAGTTACATGGAGAAATCTACCTTATAATGAATCGAATCTCCAAGGAGGCTGGAAAGAAGAAATGACTTAGGTGAACATTTTTAAACTCTTCCAAAATACTCAAAGATTGCACAAGATCGTATTCTCAGTCTTACCTCTCTATTCAAGAGATGCAGGACTCTAAATTTAGCTCCCTTGCACCAGTTACAAATTAAGTAATCCTATACATTACCCAATTTGAAGAGCAAAGTACCAGAGAAATTGGCCCACTTCTGGCTGGACCTTTGAAGTATTCAACAGAATTCCACTCCTCCATGACCCTGAAATGCACATAATTACCATACTGCAATACTCAGAATAATTGCCAGAGATAACACAAAGGCCTGAATGTCCTGATTTTTAACATCATAGTTAGGTCTCCTTGAAATTCACTTTGTCTCACTTCATTTTCTCCATCAGAGTGCTGGGAAAATATTTAGTACCACTAGCCTCTTCTTGTGCCTCAGAGTGCTTCCTTGCCTGTAAAATATGCCAGTTCCAGGACAAATACCTGTTACTGCAAGTAGTTATCTGAGTATTTTGGCACTGATGAGTAGGCTGAAACACTGAAACATAAAATCTTGTCATCAAGATGTCCAGAGAGCTGAAAAATGTGCTAAGCGCACACAGGACATTTATTACTTTAAAAAGTTATTATACAGAGAGAATATACAGCCATCTTTTCTGATGTTAAATAAGCAGAAATACACTGTTTTTTTCCATTTTTCCACATGACATCTACACAGCATTCTTAATGTGTAACATAGAAGTACCAAACAGACAGATTTGATATGCAGTGTTAAAAATCTTTCCAGATATCAGAAAAACACATGACACCTTTAAAACAGAAGAGAATGGACACAGTTCACACTTTCACCACCACAGGACTTTAACGAGTCCTATGGACTAAAAAGTACTATAATGAGTAAGTAAGCAAACCTGAGGGAGGTAGATCAAAGGAAAACTGAAGCTTTCCAAGGCTTTTGATACAGTATCCCACAGCCTCCTCCTGGAGAAACTGATGTGTAATGGCCTGGAAAAATAGTCTGTGCAGTGAGGGGGGAACTGGCTGATAGACGGTACCCTGAGGATAACGGTAAATAGTTCATCCTCCAACTGGAAACAGGTCACAGGGATAGATATTGAGCCCAATGCTGTTTAACATCTTCATAAGCAACTTGGATGTTGGGATCAAGGGCACCCTGGTGAAGTTCACTGATGAAACTGAGATGAGTGGAGAGATTGACACCCCAGAAGGGAGAGCCACTCTCCAGGATGAGTTAGACAGACTGGATAAGTGGCCTATCAGGGAATTTATCAGGTTCAATATAGAGAAATGCAAGGTCTTGCACCTGAAGACACAAAACCCGGGAGTGCAGTTCAGACTGGGATCCACTTGGCTAGAGAGCAGCCTTGTGGAAAGGGACCTGAGGGTCCTAGAGGACAACAGACTCAACATGAGTGAAGAGTGTGCTGCAGCAGCAGAGAAAGCCAAGAGGATGCTGGGTTGCATCAACAAGGGCATGACCAGCAGAGATAAAGAAGTCATCATCCCACTCTACTTGGCACTTGTCAGACCACACCTGGAGTATTTTGTTCAGTTTTGGTCCCTGCTGTACAAAAAGGGTGCAGACAGATCGGAGAGGGTCCAGAGAAGAGTCACAAGGACTGGAGCACCTTTCATGTGAGAGGCTGAGAAATCCGGGTCTGTTCAGCCTTGAAAAGAGAAGGCTTAGGGGAGACCTTATTACAATGTTCTGGTGCTTAAAGGGGGGGTGTTACAAAGAAGGTGGAGACTCCCTATTTACAAGGACTCATACAGACAAGAAAAGGGGCAGTGGCCAAAATTACTTCTGGTAAGATTACAACAGAACACAAGACAAAATTATTTCGCTACATGGACAGTCAGACATTGAAATGGTCTCCCAAGAGAAGTGGTGGATTCCTCCACTTCGTTAAGTTTTAAGTCTCATCTCGACAGGGTGCTGAGACCTATCCTATAAACAATAATGTAAGAAGTGTTGGACCAGACGATCCTTGAGGTCACTTCTAACCTGACGTTCTATGATTCCGTAGAGTCATTCTGTAACTGCCTAGTGTCTCCAGAGCATGAACTCTCACTGAAAGTTGTCCCATGGTCACTCTCATCTATCTGGGAGAGACATCTGAAAATCGCTGTGTTTGCACAGCAGCTTTTCCCTCACCAAGGTCATTAAAAGCAGCCCTCTTTCTTGCTGGTCAAAATTATCTCTTTCTACCTAGAAATCCAATTCCATGAAAACTGGACTAGCTTCATATCCCTGAGGTTGCTGCTGCTCTCCAACATTTGACTGAAGGTGAGCAGCAGGACCAGAAGTGAGGTTGAACAGCAGACTAGCAGACACAAATACAGCATAAACTTGATGACCTTAAGGAACTGACTACTGAGTAATTAGAAAAAAAACTGTTTTTCTCTATAGCTTACCAGCCTGGATCCCTCTGTTAGAGAACTTGATACAGGGGTAATATATTTGAGGAGCTAATTTTGCCTGATTACTACCTGTATTTTTTCTGTGGTTACATTAGCTATTTACTTCCTTTTCTCCCTTCACACAGAAGATGTCCAATGGTTTTCAGATCCATTTTATCTAATGTACCCAGGTCACTTGGTAGCTGAAATCCATTTAATTGCTTGAGGTTAGACTTAAAAATTACATTTCTTTTTTTCTTTTTTCTTTCTTTTTTTTTCTTCTAAATGGGAAGGTTTTGGGGTTTAATCAGGAAGTTAATGGAAACAGTGTCACCTGGATTTCTTAACAAAAATATCAGAAATGAGAGAGAGAATCAAGGAAGAAAGTGTGCTGGCAACTTAGAGGATGAGCACCCATAAAACAGAGCAGAACAGAACTCAGTATGGAAAAGACAGCTGAAACTACAGCAAGTAGTTGTGAAAAGGCTGAGGTGAGGCAACTGCCAGAGGACAGGTTGCTGAGGAGGAGGACAAGAACGAGGAGGAGGACAAGGAGGAGGAAGAACAAGGGAGAGATGATCTGCATCAAGCACGTGTCTTCAGAGGGAGGAGCAGGGCTTTGGGGACACGGGGTGCATGCAGGAGGGACACCCATGCTGACTGTGGAGAAGCCCTGGTGCAGTGGTGGTCCCCCTGTGCAGGAGGGGTCATAGGCCACAAAGGCAGGGGGAAAAGGTGGAAAAACAAAAAAAGAGTTGGAGAAATAGCACAGCTGAGCTGGCAATGATGAGCAATTTAACACTGAGATGGTGGTGGATGAAAAAGATACTCAAGAAGGATGACAGACCTCAAGGAGGTGAAAATTCACTGAAAAAGGTGGAAGAGGGGGGGTGGAGAAAGAGTTGAGGGAGAAAAGAGAGTGCAATATATTTGAGCATGGTCTTCATGCCTGAAGGAATCATTTTCATTTTCAAGATATCCAAAGAGTGGAGAAAACTGGAGCTTTTTCGTGATAACATACCTCTTTCTACAGATTTATAAACAATCAATATTTCCACTCAGAAAGACTGTCTCTCAGTATCAGCTTAAACCGTTTTAAAATCTACTGTAAAACACAGCACACCATCTATAGTTGATTACAGGAAGAGCAGAAAGCCCAACACCCAGGGGGGGAAGGAGAATACTGTCACAAACAAAACCCATCACTGGTCCTCCCGACTCCACTTCTCACAGTTAACAAACTGCTGGTTTCCTGATACACATGCAGCTCCACTTTGAAAATAACACATATCCAACACATCAGAGCTTTCCAAAACCTGTGGCAAAGCAATTAGAAAGAAAATTGACACATTATTGATTGCAAACTTGGCAAGGTTTCATGCAGATAGTTGCAATTATTATAGTGCTCCCCTTCTCTCTGCACTAATTTTCCACTTGACTAACCAAGAAATCAGTTTGGATTCAAGACAGAATGTGTTTGACAACTCTGTTACCCAGTTGTGTTCTGGAATTCAAATGCATCTGATGTGTCAGGGAAGACTTTTCCTGATGCTCCACTACCTAAAACATAAACTATTATTATTAAGAAAATTAAAAGCTAAGCAGCATTTCTTCATCTCAATGAGTGCGAAATGAATGCTGTATATATTTAGAAAACTAGTGAGCCTCTACACAGCTGAACCAGTTAAAAATGTACTTTTTTATTTCTTCACTACCAGAGCTCCTCTCAAATGGTGTTGCATAAAAACGTGCTGAGGAATTTAGTTGTAACTACTTAGGACTGCATTTCCAGTACTCTCAGGATAATCAGGAGGCCCTTTGTCCAGCAACCTACAAACTGCCATTTGCTGTTGCTTTGACTGGTTTTGAAATGAAAATAACAACTTGGTTCATGCTGATAAGCTCATTGTTTCACCACCCTGAAGGGATCCTGGTAAACCCACCTGCCCACCATAATGAGGAAACAGTGACATCAACATTTACCAAACTGTACGGAGCATGACAAGATTTTGAGGCAGTAAATGCTTAGATCCAAATCACAGAGTATTTTTCAACAATAGATCACACTGCTCAGAGCCCTCTGAAAAAAATTGTGTAGTGACTATATTTTTTGATACTTGCAGATAGGAAAATTTTTTTGGTGGCTGCTGAAAACCTGCAATTAGTCATTGCATCTTACTCTATCCTCACCAGCAGAAAATTCTTCATGAGCACTGAACAATATGTGTTTGGGCACGAAGGTAATGTAAAACAAAGGTTTTATAAGAATAATCCTTGGTCCTTGGGCTTCTTCACTGACTCTATGGTGACTTGCAACATGCCCAGGAGATGTATGTTGCACTAGCAGGGCCTGAGAGGAGTGGGTAAACTGAACAGAAATTGGAACTTTTTTTTATTGAGGAGTGAATTTTCCCAAGTACTCACTCTCTCTGATCCCTGGAGTGCCTTGGAGCTCATGACACTATTACTAAGGCATGACCCTAACCAGAAAGATGTCCCAGCAGCATATCCCACACAGCAGCCACTCATGGGCACAGGGAACAGAGAGAACCTGGCCCACAGCAAAACCCCCAACCATGCCCAGTCCATGTATCTGCTTTGTGGCACCAGCTGCCTCACTCTACAATCCATCTCCTTCTGGTGTGCCACTACAAGATAAACAGAGGCAGTCAGCAGTCCCCAGCCCCTCTGGATCCAATAGATGTACCACATCAAGGAGGAAAAGGATGGTCATGGATTCCCAACCTGTAACTCCAGTAGGCACTAAAGGCTGAAACACCAAGTGGAAAATATAGCAAATCAGGACAGGGATGTGGTGGGTCCATGTGACTTCTTTATCAGTGCAGCTATTCTACCTTTACCCTCATTTATTTTGGTTTACAGTCAGCAGGACACACAGCATGTGCCAGCTCAAGGAATGCCACTGCCTGAAGACTCCCTGACTCTCCTCTCACACCCTTCATGTCAGTGACAGCCAGAACCAATTCCCAGGCCAGGCTATGAACTGCTTGGAAAGGCAGGACAAAGTCAATTCCTAAAGGTCTGCATCCTTTTTGTCCCACTGCAGAAGCCCCCTCAAAGCAATCCTTGTCCCTCTCTCCATGCTACAGACTAGAATAGCAGCAAAGGAAGGCTTTTAATACTGTCATTTATTATCGCAGAGCAATGCCCACAGAGAGTTTTCTGACTCAAGCATTGAAAGAGAAGGGTCTTGCTTTGTCTATAATGCTGCAGCTGTACCAAAAAAACAGAGATATAGTCTGCTTACTGTTCATGTGGGACAGTGTAGCAGTGTTTGAAGAAGCCTGTGTACTCTCTCAAATAATAGTATTAACAGCTTGTTCAAGCTAGAGTTCTTGATAGAAACATCATCAACAAACACAGGGTGTGAACTCACTTGTTCTGTGCTGGAATTTTGCTGTTTGTTGTATTTTTTGTAATTTTTTTTTCAGTTTTCTGATAGTAGTTGTTCTTGCTGATGTCACCAGTGTTCCCTGTGATATTGTCAAAGGAAAAGAAGAAAGGAACCAACAAAGCAACCATATATACAGCAGAAAAAAGGATAAGAGCTTCCACCTGGCAGTTAAAGCAATTTTTTAAAGCAAGTGGTAAGAAAAAGAGGACAGAAGCAAATAAAACACATTCCCTCAGAGGAGATTAAACAGAATTGTGCTGCAGATAGAGCTAAGCAAAGGGGGTTTCAAGCACAATAAATCAAAGCTTGAGCATCTGCTGCTCCCCTGTGCCTGCATGCTTGCACCCTCCCACAGTATCTGGACACTGCAGATGTGTTTTAAATTCAGCTGTTTCAAAGCAGCCATGATTAGTTACTCACTGAAATCTGACAGTTTGTCTTTAATAGCTTTTGGTTTTCTCCAAGATTGGTTTAATATTGACTTATATTAGCATTTATTTTATCGTGATTAAAAAAGACTTGATTTTACTGGATGACTGTAGCAGCCACATTCCTCCAAAATATTTGCAGAAATATACAACTAACCAAATCATACTTCAATGTTCTTTTTAACTTACACTTGGAGGATTTTCTTTTAAACTCAAGAAAATTATTTTCTGTATCTAAACAATTACCTATTTTGAAAATTTTGTATCAATTAATTTTTAATTACTGTTGTTTTAAGTGTTACAGGTTAAAACAAGGAACGATTAATTCCCTTTGGTTGAAAAAGCACCATATTTCATATGCACTGTAGCTAGAAAATAATATGTGCTGATTAAAAAAATAAATGTAGATTCAAAAGTTAACTGCTAGAAATGTTTTAATGGCTGCTTTCTGGGTACCAGATTGTGGATTCTTGATTGATAATAATTATTGTAATAATTAGGTATTTCAGTTTGGTAAGTATTTCAATTGCTCAGATTCCTCTTCACCAGGTAATGGTCTGCAGCAGCATAAAAGAGTGCAAATAGCCCCAAATTTAGCTAGGAAGGACTGCATGTTGCTTTGAGTTTTGCCTATGAAGAGTTAAATGTAACTCCAGTAGGATCAGATTCGGTTTGAAACACATAAATGTGTTTTCATTCTATCAGGGCTTCAGATCCAGAGTGGAAGTGAAACCTATGACATTAATTCTCTCCAGTGTATATGCAGGCTGCTTGCTAGCTAAGGTGCATGGGGGTAGCTAATCAAAGTTGGAATGCACTGCAAAATATAGTGACCAGCTGGAGCTGTACACGTTGCAGACAGCATTCTTTTCCTTTAGAGAGAAGTTTAAGTGGAGACAGCTGCACAGTCCAGCCCTGCAGAAGTCCTCTCCAGCAGCAAGCTGAGCAGGAGGGCAGCTTCTTGTGAGACAAGGCAAGAGCTTCAAGAGCTGCATTTGCAGTGTGAAGACCCAGTTAGACTTCTTTTTAAGAGGGGAAGGCTAATATTTTGCTTTGAATGTATAAGAATGTATATGCACAGAGATCCTGCTGTGAAGAAGCCAGCCAAGTGTAAAATGTTTAAAACCTGTGTTACATGACTAGGATGCACTGCTGAAGGAATCAAAGTTACTTCAGGGTTTAAACTCCACGCCCTGAAATTCCAACACGGGTTCCAGCACGCTGTAGTGTGGTTGGGGGATGGTATGACTGATCCAGAAATTATGCAAGTCACTAGAATTGTTTCCGATGATTTAAAAGGGTTTATATCAGGCCCTAGGTCTCATAGGCAGCAGGCCATGTCCAGATTACAGATCAAACATGGGATAATACATCATGTATGTGTATGGTGGGGAAGCAGCAGGCAACAACATCCTGCTGTAACAGGAGAAGGAGCTGGTGGGCCAACTCACACAGCTTTAACCTCTCCTGGATATTTAATATTGTCTTAAAAAGTTTTGAAGGAAGAACTGTTATCATAAGAGACTCATAAGCATCTGCCACTTGAACATGAGTTTTCTCTCAGGCATAGTAACATCACAGAAGTAATTCTGGGTTTAAATTATTAGCACGGAGTTTTCCTCTGACTCCCTCAAGCACAGGCATTGCCCAATGAATTGCAATGAAATGACAAGACAAATACAATCCACCTGAATATGGACTCAAGCCTAAATAAAGTGTTAAAATATTAAAATTTACAATAGCATCCCTAAGAAAGTGAAAGGAGAAAAAAGAAAATTCACCCCTCATCAAATTTTGAACACTCAAACCTTATTTTCTATCATTTTCTGCACCTTTTATTTCCATATTATCTTGTGGTTCAAGTCAATGGTTTTGTTCTACCCAATATTATGCTAAAATGATATTAGAAGGACTACAAGGAAGTAAAAACCTTGTGCTACTCATATATTTGATGAAAGTATGGCTTAATGCTCTAAGCCATCTTCTGAAAACTTAATCATTGCCACAGTTTGCCACTTCTAGCTATTGCATTTACAAACTTTAATGTGTTCTTCAGAACTTCTGTAGAAAAACAGATTTGTATCATTTAGACAACAGAGGACACTTACTCTTAGAAAAACACTTTTCTTTCTGCTCATAGCAAAATGAAAGAGCAGAAATGTAATGTTGGCTGAGAAGTACTGCTTTTTCTCAAAGATAAACAATATTGCTTTGTTCATCTTTTAGCAAGCACTTCCTTACCAAAGTCTCTACTTCTGCCTCTTTAAATCTTTATTCAAAGATTTCAGAGTTCTACAACATCTCCAAATTATGGATGAGAAGGTGCCCAAGAATGTTTTCAGTTGTTACAAGCTCCTGCCTGATCGTCACAAAAAAAAAAAAAAAAAAAAAAAAAAAAGTGCTAAAATCCAAAATTGGATCTGTGATTGCAAAATCCCTCTTCCACCTCTTCCACCTCTTCCACCTCTTCCACCTTTAGCTATACCAGCCATTCCTAAAAGCACCAAAATCTCACCAAAATCTCACTGGGAAGTTTGCTCTGCATGTGAGACAACAGATGGGATCCTAACAATCACTGTTTGGGATGATAATACATCCCATGTAAAAAAACATAAGCTGTGTGGTAAAAAGAGATGGTATCTTCCACAAAAAAAGTGTTTATAGTGTACCATGTTGACTGTATCTGATGGATGATATTACACTAAAATTTATCTGCATGTAAAGTAAAAAAAAAAAAGAAGTTAATATCACTTTACCTAACAGATATTTTGGCCTCAGATCTTTGTTAAAATAGGTGAGTTTTACCTCCATTTGGTAAAGGTTAATTTCATGCCAGTGTATGCTGAGTGAACTGAATATATCAGGTGTCCCAGAAGTGTTTTGGCCCTAGCTTATTTCTACAAGCCCACACCAGGTCTCTTGTCAACTTGCAGTTTCTCCTCATTGTGTTATGTAAAGCTGAACTAGTGATACCAAAGCAAAAAAGAGAACACTATGGCCTGCAGCTATGTATTGCCACAGGAAAAAAAAAAAAAAAAGAAGAAGAAGAAGAAGGGGATTCACAATCTTCCTAGCTCAAGAAGAACTTTGTGAAGCCAAGACTAAAAGCCATGGATACAGCCATATGCAGGTCCTCATTTTGTGTCAGCTCTGTTGCTAGAATTTTAGCAATTCCCATGACTGTAGTCTGACAACTTTAATGAACAAATGCATAATTAAGAGAGTGCAATGCTATTGTGTGTTTTAGCATTTAGCCAACACATTTTCAGAAGGAATGCTGTTCACCAAGCCATAATGAGTTTAAATTCATGTAATCTATTTGCTTCCCTTTTCTTCTTAAGTTGTGCTACTATCAGGAGACCGATTTAAATGACTATTTCAAACAGTACTTTGCAAATGTTTTTGTTATTAGCAAGGACTTGCCCATGTGTTTGAACAGTTTGTGATTTGGGCTGTGTTTGTGTACCATTTGTTTCAGCTATTCATTTTTCAAACATCTGCTGGGTCCCACAGTATTATTTTTCTTCAAAAAATATAGTTGCAATTTTAAAACCAGGGACTACAGAATAATGGATTTACGTGGAAAATTTTTGAATTAATAAACATGAGAAGTGAAATCTTCTGAAATTTTCAAAATTCACAGTTTTATGAATGCAATGGCTAAATATGAGTAGTTCAACTCCTATTTTTTTGCTGCTTTGGTTCATGAAGGTGTTCCTGAATTGGTTTGTTCATATCAGAGCAACTCTTATTAAATAAAAGAGACACTTGGGCAGGAAATCTGTTAATAAGCCAAAGGAATGAAGTTGTACCTCTTCAAATTCTCAAACATTTTGCCAGTCCAGAGACAGAGGTTATCTAAAGTAAAATACACACAAGGTACAATTGCTTTGGCAAAATCATACGAGTATGAATTACATGATTAAGCTATTTACTAAGAAACAGAATACCAGATATAAGAGAATTTGTAGTCAATATTAACCTAATAGCCTCCAAAAGGGTCACTGTATGCACACTGATACTATTAGATATTCTTCTCAGCATTTAATAAACTTTGAATAATGTGGTTTTAGGGAAAAATCAATCTGTATACAGGATGATGGACACAGGATAATACATTTTACAGCAGAACACAATTTCCTCTTTTGTTGTCTCCTATCTTCCCAAGTGCATCCATTTTCAGAGACATAAATAAAAGTTAAAATGTAATTTCCAAAAACAGGGAGCAGGTAACACCTTAGTTAGGAAATCCTATAGTCTCATCTCACTTGTAAAATCCTTTTGTTTAGCTTTCAGTTACAGTATTCAGCACCACCATTATCAGTGCGTGACTGCACTATATAAAATCTTGAACCAGTCCAACTTTAATGGGGAAGAGGTCACTTAAGAACATAAGCACATGAAAAAAGTTAATTTTCAGTGGTTCAGTGGTCACTCTTTTACTGTTACTCTAAATAAAGTGCTTGTTAAGATTAATAGCAATGAAGCTAAGACAAGCTAAACTCAAAAATATGTAAAATCCAACACGTACCTAAGTTAAATATAAACTAGGATTTTACAATAAAGGACTCCAGTGTTAATTTTACTGTTTGCACCCAATGCAGCTATTTTGAAAAATGGATAAACACACCATGATATCTCTGTTCTTAACAAAGCACAACACTTTGTTCCTTGAATGCTGTTTATCCTGTTACAAGAAGTTGAAAATGTCTGTAAATCCCTGTGATTCATCCTACAATCAAAAAAGGAAACAAACTTGACCCCGAAAACTTCTGTCCATGAGGAGATGGATGAAAGTTTCCCAGCTGTGTCATATGGATGCTTTAGTGGTGATTGCTCAAAAGCCATTTATGCCCTACTCTGACTCTGAAAGTCATGTTACGAGCCTTCTCAGGATCTATACAGATTTATCCAAAGATTTCTAGAAAGAGTAGGCTTTTATCTAGAAATAAAAAAAGCCTACTTCTGTGAGCAGGTAAACATGACTTTTCATGATGAGCAGAGGCTGCATAGCGCCTGGGAGCTGCATGATGGCTAATGAGTTACACAAGAATTACTAGAAGAGCTTCTATAACTGAAGAGCAATCCAATGTAATCCATTTTTGCTGTTGCTGAGTGAGTTTATCCCAAAATATAGCAAAATGACTCATTTCTATATTAGCAATTGAAGTGTGAGAAATTACTGAGATTAATAGGCATATTAATTATAAAAAAATACCATCTTATGTTTGGAGGAGGAATGTCAGGCCTTAGTGCCCTGCAGGTGACAGTTGATACCTACAAGGATATAAGAGAAACTCTTGCAAGGAGAGGAGCTGGTGCTGAACTCCCTTTCCCAGAGGCTGCCCCAGTAAAAGTCAATCCATGGACAGGAAAACAGAAGGGGATGAGACAGACTTCAGTGGAATTTTATACACTTCTCACAAAATCCTTTCTCCTTTCCTGACTCAATGGAAGCCCAACAGCCATTAGTACTCAAGGGGCAAAAAGTAGTACCCAGAAGGCATAGAATTGTGGAGGAACCAGAACTGCTTTATCAGACAGAAACGTTATCAGTCGCGGGGTGATGTGGTAAAAATATGTCACCCTGGCAACTTGAGATAAACTCATGAGAAATGTAATATGCTGTCCATGAGGAAGAAAATGAGAATCAGATTAATATTGAACCAAGATGTTTGTATTCAGGTTCTCAGTGCAGGTAAACAATTTGCCAACTGATCTGAATAGATAAAATATTTCTTCCTTCTCTTTCTAGAGTGACCTTCATGTTTTAGCCATCAGTGACATATCAGCATGTCAGACAGGTTAAACAAATAGCCAGAGCAACTGGTGCTGATTAAATTTATTCTGGTACCTGGAAAAGAATAATGTGGTATGGCTGTTGTATATTTTCTCACTGTTTAATTTGATTTCCTAGTCTGATTTTGTAACTGATAGAAGAAGGAGGGAGACAAAAGGTTTGTAATTATATTCGGCAGAAACTTTGGGAAGTGTTTCTCCTTTTCAGATTTTGTATTTCCTTTTGTTCTTTTGAGTTTTGACTGTCAGCCTTTGTTCTTGACTTCTAGTTTGCCTCACAGAGATTTGGTGGTTTACTGAGAAATTCACTTTTCCCTTTTGTGCACTCAGTGTTAGGCTCACATGCTAGGTTTTGTTTCAGTCTAAGCAACACCCTGAATTATATATCATTTCAGTGCCACAGTAGCTGAAACCGAGGCAAAGCTTCTTAACCCTGTGAGATGTGACACACCATCTTCCTGTCAAATGCTGGTTCCATGCAGTATCCTGGTAAAATCCAGGAGATCAGTTCAGTCATGCCAAAGCCCACATGCAAATTGTCAGTCTATGAATTTAAACTACCGATTCATCATTGTCATGATGGGAGACTTTGAAATGTAAATTATAGAAATTTCCTAAACTTCAGGCATAGATTTTCTTTACTTCTTTTCTTTCCTGACCTTTGGCTGTATTTCAGTATCACCCTCTAGCACTCATTATGCATTCACATCTGCATGTTTTGTACATACGCTGCTTTTATAAAGTCTGTATGCATTTCTGTTAACATTTATTCTTTGAAATTCTCAGCAATTTTAAATCCCATTGTTCCACAATAATTATTCCTCTGCCAGTTGTATAGACAGTGGCTTGTATAGCTTAGCTGCAGTGGATTTCCATTAAGGTTGAACAAGAAGGAATACTTTGATGGAATAAAAATAGGTAGCTAAGCAAGTACAGCACTTCAGCTAAGCAAATATTATTAATTATTATAGATCAGGGTATTCTTAAAGTAATTAAATAGTCAGACTTAAAAGCCACCAAATGATAGATTATGGTTGTTTGTTCTGATTTTCTTATACAGGTCATGAATTTTTGTCCAGCAGTTTTCAAGCCTACCCCAAGAACTGCAAAATCCAATCCAAACTTAGAGTTTTAGTGAGCAAAATACCACTGATCTTTTAGGAAAGCTGAGAAACGATGGAAACTGTAACACAAGACCTTATGTTAGAAAAAGCATCTACCATTTTTCACTTTAAAATTTATTTAAACTCAAAATTTATGCTGTAATCTCCAGTTCAGGAAAGTTCAGGATAGCATTTGAGACCCTGTATAGGCATTGATTTTTTACACTTAATCCTTATTGCAAAAGTACGTTTTTTATCCTGTTTACATAGGATTTCAGTTAGGACATTCTTACAGCCTTGTCGGACTTGAAGTAGCACAAATTTTCAACTCAATTTCAACTGAAATTTTCAATTTCAAAACTAATAGCACTCTGTACTCAAAAGAAAACACCTGCATTTGTCTTTCCTTGGGAATTGGGGTTTATTTCCTTAAAAACTGGGGTGTCTAATGTTCAGCCTAGGCCATAGCTTTCTCGAAGACACTAACTGATTGCCACTGGCAGGGAAAAGCCATGCATAAGAATATAATAACTGCAGCTGATTGAAATAATGGTGGATTTTCTAGATCTAACTGACAGTGTTTTAAACAGACTTTGTAGATTTTTCCAGCTTGTAAATTAAGAGACAGACCAGGGACTGCAGCCTGCAGCAGGGCACATCAGCTTCTGGACTAACCCTGCAGGTCCCAGGGCTGCTTCCAGGCACCAAAACACATCTCATGTCTCCAGACACCTTTGTTTTCTGCCCCCAGAACACACTGGGGAATAATCTGTTGCTCAGCTCTGTAATCAGTCCATGACAGGCTCCTTGACCTTGGCTGTATTTAGTGGCTGATGGAAGGCCTGGCAGGGACCCACCAGTCCTCAAATTCCCACATGAAGTTAGTGCAGAGGCTGTTCGGGCTCATACCTCTTGTCTGAGGACCAATGCACAAAAAAAAGAAAGCCAAAAACCTTTTTTTTAGACTTGGACACCTATTTTATTTCTTTTGCCTTGCAAAAGTCAGCATGAGAAACCATCTCAGCATTAGAATCAAGTAGGAGCAGGTTTTGGATGTAAGAAAAAAAAATCTATCTTTTACAACATCTGACAGTCTGTTAACTCTATTAACACACCATCCTCTTGTTTGAAGCTAATAACTACAGTTTTATCACTAACAGTAGGACAAGCTCATAAATCTGAGCAGTGACTTCAATTGCTTATTTTAAAATAGATATGAAAATTCAGATTTGAGTACACACTAATGCAAGTTCTTTATTATCCTACATCCTCACAGCAAGAATCTCCTTTACACTATAAATTAATGAATAATTTAGCCTGGAAATCCAGGGAAAAAGTACATCATGTGTGCTTAGCGTTTTATTTAACTTTTTGTCTTGTCATGTCTTACAGCACAAGCCAACTGGTAAAATATTTTGGGGTTCTTTACATGGCCAGGGCAGGGAATACTATTCTAAAAGAAAAAAATGTCTACCAGAATGTTTAAAATTGCTACACTTGTACATTTCTAGAGTCACTTTGCAGTGGACTGATGCGTGCCTGTTCCCTCTGTAGTTCCCAGTGATGTTCATGTAATTTGCAGAAAGATGAAGAAGTGCAGATGTACTCAGCCAAAATATTCATAGGGAAAAGCCTTTTATAATTTTTTTCCCATCTCCATGTGGGAAACCCTTTTATTAGTTGCAGAAGTAACATTTGTATTGAGCAAAAATTAAAGAGTCTCCTATTTCCTGTAATTTGGATTTCAAAGTTTCACTATTTCAGAGACATTTGAAGTCAGGAAGTAGGAAGCCAAGTTTGATCATATGTTATTAGGTAATTTTGATTGATCTGTGCCATCACTAGGGAAGTACACATCAATTACCCTCAAAGCCCTGTTTTCTGGAGCAGTCTTATAAGAAATTCAAAATAATCAATGTTCATATAAAATGTTATAGGCAGAACTGGAAAAATTTGATGTTTTTTTATGAAGTACCAAGTGTTCTTTTCTCATCACCTGTTATTTCTTTTAACATTATTTTTTGCTTTATTATTTCTCCTGCTCCAGGGCAACATACTCTCCTGTGATTTTTCTTTCAGCCTGCTTCTCAAAGGGGAGCCACGCAATTTGTCTGGCTCTTTCCTAAAGCTGATCCCTGAAGCCTTCCTACTTTTTTCCTGTGTACACATTCCTTCCTCTACTTTGCCATTTCCTTCTCTGTAGATGTATTTCCTTCAGCTCAGTCTGCCAACAGGGCTGTCTTGCTCTGACTGAAATATTTGTCTGGTATCATTGTGGAGAAAGATACACAAGTGAGATTGTGGGAACTCAAAAAGAGAAGCATTAGAGCAGATCAGACTTCCTAGAGTAAGTAATTCCCCCTCGTGCAGAAGGCAGCTGAAGGAGGGGTAACCTGAACTGTGCCCCAGTAATTTTGCTGAGTGTGAGGAGCAAAGGTAAAAAGTATGGCTTCTGCAAACTGCTTGCATTATGAGCTGCTATACTGGGATTATCTTCTCATACTTCTAAGGAGATCCATTGTTAATCTTGAAACTCTTGAGTAATGACTTAATTACTGTGTCACAATAACTTTCTGAGGAGAAACCTTATAATACAGGTGCCTATTGTCTAGCAGTATAAGAGCTGATGATGGGAAGGTTTCTTACGATGCTTTTAGCTTAATATTAAGACTATAGTAAAACTGTCAAAAATGATGCAGAATAAGCAGAAGCATTTCCTAGTAGGTGGCTGGTGAAACACAGATCATTAACTTATTTCCTCTATTGATACTGTTACAAACCAAAAATTAAATTCATAGAATCACAGAATCATTCTGGATGGAAAAGACCTTTAAGATCATTGAGTAAAAACATGAACTTAACTCCGATAAGTCTGGTGATAAACCACGTCCATAAACACCACATCCACATGTCTTTAAAATACCTTCAGGGATGGTGACTCCACCAGTGCCCTGGGCAGCCTGTTCCAGTGCCTGTCGACACTTTCAGTGAAGACTTTTTTTTTCTAACATCCAACCTAAACCTCCCCTGGAGGAATTTGAGGCCATTCCCTTTTGTTCTGTTGCTTGTTACTAGGGAGAGGAGACCAACAGCCACCTTGCTACAACCTCCTTTCACGTAGTTGTAGAAAGTGGTAAGGTCACTCAGCCTCCTTTTCTCTAGACTAAACAACATCAGTTCCCTCAGCCACTCCTCATAAGACTTGCACTCTAAACCCTTCACCAGCTTCATTGCCCTTCTTTGAGCATGCCCCAGCACCTCAGTGTCCTTCTTGTAGTAAGAGGCCCAGAACTGAACACAGCACTCGAGGTACAGCCTCACCAGTGCTGAGCACAGGAGCACAATAATTTCCCTTCTCCTGCTGGCCACACTATTCCTGATACATTCTAGGATGTTGTTGGCCTTCTTGGCCACCTGGGCCCACTACTGGCTCGTATTCATCTGGCTCCTGCTCAACACTGCTAGGTGTTTTTCCACCAGGCAGCTTTCCAGCCATTCATCCCCAAGCCTGTAGCATTTCATGGGTTTGTTGTGACCCAGGTGGAGGACCTGGTGCTTGGCCTTGTTGCACTTCACACAATTGACTTTGGTCCATTGATACAGCCTATCCAGATCTCTCTGTAGAACCTTCTTACCCCCAGGCAGATCAACATTCCTGCCAAACTTGATGGCAGCTGTAAATTTACTTAGGATGCACTCAGTCCCCTTGCCAAGATCATTGATAAAGATATTAAACAGAACTGGCCTCCTCACTGGGCTGTGAAGAACACTGCTTATGACCAGCCACCAACTAGATTTAACTTCATTCACCACAACTCTTTGGGCCCAAGCATCCAGCCAGTTTTTTTATCCATTGAAGCATACATCCCTCCAACCTATTAGAAGACAGCTTCTCCAAGAAAATGTCGCAGGAAACACTGTCAGAGGATTTACTAGATTCTAGGCATACAGCATTCACAGCCTTTCCCTCATCCACTAAGCAGGTCATCTTGTAATAGAAGGAGACCAGGTCAGTCAAGCTGGAGTTACCTTTCATGAAACAGTACTGACTGGGCCTGATCACCTGGTTGTCCTGTATGTGCCCTGTGATGGCACTCAAGATGATCTGTGCCATAACCTTCCCCAGCACCAAGGTTAGACTGACAGTTCCCTGGGTCTTCCTTGTGGACCTTCTTAGCCTGATAAAAAAACTGAAAAAGTAGAACTAATGGCACAAACTTCCAGCAAATAGGTCTCATCATCCCACGGTGACATCGCTTTTAGAAGTTCAGTAGATACAATTGAAACTGATGGAATATCCCTAGAACTGTTTAAGACATTTCAATAAGTACAAAATGGTGTCTTGACCAGTAGAACAAGAATGACTGAAGGCAAAAAGTCAGACAGAGATAACGAGACCATACTTGCACAATAGAGAACATGATGCACAGAGGCATCCTGAAATGAACCCACAGATGCTGACTGATATTCAGCTGGCATAATGGGTTAATGCAGCCTTCCACTGGTTAAACAGTGAAGTATGTTGTTGGAGCTTCCATATTTACTATTGTGACTGCTACTGAAAGTTCAAGAAAGTTGTTGGTAACATAGGAGAACACTGAAGAAGAATACAGGAATAATTGAGGATATGGAAAGCATGTTTTCTGGAAATATATCAGCACTTGATGCAATTGGCAAGTATTTATTCAGTTTAGCTTGCAGATCAAAACCTAGTGGCTTATGTACTTGAGTACTTGAGGTGACCTTTGAGAGGAAGGAATCTTCCTTCTCTTACAGACAGCAAATACAGTACGGATCAGCTCATGGAAACAGAAATCAAAAGTTTACTGCAAAGCCTCTGTCTCCACCATAATTCTTATGTCTCCATTTCACTTCCACATGGGATCCACATCCAAAGAAATAAGGCGTCATGAAGCTGTGCTGGTGGATATAATTCCTAGTACTCCTAGTTACATCCCTGGATTTTCTCAGATGATCATTAGTGCAAGTCTGCACAGAACTGCTTAGTCTAAAACCTACTGCAGGCAATGAGTCTTCATTTCAGACCCCTGAATGAAATAGACATAATCACAAGAAAAATATAGTAAAACTTGTAAGTGGAATAAATTCCAAGCTGTTTTACACTCCTAGCATATTTAAACTGATATTTTTCAAGGGTACTGAAGTGGGGCTTTTAACAAATTCAGATGAACAGGCTTCAGCATTTTCAGTTTTATTCTCTTTGTGAGTCTTAAATTGTGTTGTTCTTGAAAAAGATTGGTGAAACAAATAAGTGGAAAGATCTACCTATATGCTGCCAAAATACATTTGAAAACATGACATCAAAGCTCTTAACTGAAATTAAATATTACCATGATTTATTAACAGGAATATATATACCATGTTCTGTATGAAAGTTAAAGAGGAAGCAAGGATAAAATATTTTTTTACAAACTTTAATTCTCTTTCTGTTTTGTACACATGGGTGGGAAAACTTTGTCTTAGTGAAAGATAAGCAAACTACCTGTGTTAAGTCATGTATATAATTTAACCTTACCTCTGAATTAATGTGCAACACTTTCTTATTCTAGCTCTTTGAAAAGGCTTTATGGTCATACCAGGTTTTAGATTCAAAACACCAATATTCTATTCAGTTACAGTCACATCTTACTTGATAGTACTAAGAGGAATATATGTAAGCATCTAAAACGTGGCCCATGCTTGGAGTAACCATATTAATATTGCAGACACACATTATTCTGCTCAGGTAAACAGAAAATTTCATTGCTAATTGTTCATAAAGGGTTTATTTAACTGGAATTTACATTTCTTTAAGTGACACTTCAAGACAGAGAATGTCTAAGTTCTCATTAAAGTACATTTTATTAATAATTAGTTAGTACATATCAATTAATTTGTCAAAGGCAATTTATTTCCCTTCAATGTATCCTTTTTGTATAACAGCTTGTCTGCATAAAGTTGTTTCTTCTGTTCTGAAAAGTGGTTCCTAGGAGATAAAGAAAAAAATATAAGAAAGTCTAGAGTATAGTCACTAATGCCAAGCCAACCTTGTTAACACCAGAGTGAAAAGAGGAAATCTAGCACAAAGAAACCAGTTACCCTCTGGCCTTACATTAAAATGTATGAAACAGGATCATACTTCTCAATATTGCAGCACAAGCACACATTTCTGCTGCAATGAGCCCCTGTTCTTCAAATAAGGTAATACGATGTCCCATTCTGAACCATTTCACATAGCTGCATAACTGGTAAAGGCAAGGAGATTTATTCCATTAGGAAATACTTCAAATCCCTTTTGCAGCAAGAAGTTAGATCTTCCATGACCACAGGAGATCTTCATGTTCTTAATCTGTTCCTGTGAATCAACATCTTTACTTTTTATAACTGCACAGAGCAATCTTGGATCCTAATATCCATTTTTATATCCTACATTGCAACTGGAGACATTTATGAATCATCAACCCAGATACTATTTTTGTTCTCACTATTTTTTATTAACAAATTAATATCCAGTACAGGTCAGCTGCTAGATAGCCAAGAAGCTACTTCATACAGCAAAACAATGGAAGGGCAAATTGCTGCTGATCAGGGAAAGGTTCAAAGTTACCATTTCACCAAGCCTGTGCACTGAGATGCTCAAGAAGTGTGATTAGGCAGTACTGGAGCAGTGTGGAAAATAGTGGCTGCCCACAGGTGAAAAGTAGAAAGGGGAAGGGGGTCTGTTACGGTCCGAGGTAACATGAAATTTTTTTTGTTTGTTTTGGATACACGAAATAAAGTCCAACCATAGAAAGGTCGAGTGCGAGCAGATTTTAAAACAAGGCTTGTTAGTTGCTCTGGATCTCATACAATCAAGTCTTGCATATATCCATGGATGGAGATTGCATGTCTGGGTGACTTTCTCTAGTGTTTGGCCACGTTCAGTGGAAATATTCAGTGGAAATATCCTAATACCTAATGCAAATTCTCATAATTACAGCCTTTTTCTGTTCCCCCTCATTCTATCACTGTGAGCCTCCAAGAAGAGTCTGCCTCCATCATCTCTACAACCAGCAACTACATAGCTGCAGACAGCAGTAATATCTCCCCTGAGCTTTCTTTCCTTTTGGTCGAAAAAAGTCCAGCCTCTCCCAATATTCCATGTGCTCCAGCCTCCTCTCCAAGATCTTCACAACACAGCAGGCACACCCCAGAAGTAAAATCTCCAATATAACTGTTTCATAGAATATCATATTCCCTCACCCAGGTGACCCAGCCCCTGATTACATCCCACAGAGACAGTAAATAATGCTGAATCCTCATTAATAAGATCCACACCTTACATGTGAATTTTTTTCAGTATTTACTCTCTGCAGGTATTTTGGGTCAACTTTGGGGAGTCAGTAACACCTAGAGGTCTGAATTTGCAACAGGCTCTCCCCATTGAAGTGGTTATGGCACCAAGGGTAGGAGCTCAAGGAGCATATGGTTCAGTGTCAGGTAGTCCTGGAAGAAGCAAGCACTTGGAACTGATGACCCTTATGGGTCTTTTCTAACTTGAGATATTCTGTCATTCTTTGAAAATGCAAGAGTCACAGCACAGCTAAAGAAAAATATCTGCTTAAGTTACTCTTCCTTCCTCAGAAGTGTTTAGACAGTATTCTGTATCTCCCCTCAACCTCCTCTCTCTTGGCTGTTTGTGGTTTCCAACACCTCATACTTCCTGGACCTGCTTCTTTCCATTGCTTTACTGTTTGTCAATAGTCTGTGCTTGTTTAAAACAGAATAAAACCCAAAAGCCTAAAGCTAGTACTTTAATCCAGCTGGACATCAACTAAACAGTGACAGTTCTTGACATGTGGTGACTCCAGCAAATCCTTTACAGTTTCTGCAGAAGACAGCATTAGTTTCATCAAATGGATGTTCATTTAACAAACCTAAAAGTGTTATTTGATGCACCTTGAACACAGGGGCACATGGGCTTACGAACACTGCATAGTGATTTTTCTAATAGCCAACACAAACCAAGAAAGAAAGATTTCTTTTTTTCTACACACAGTTCCTTTCATAATTGTTGTCCATTCAAATGTGACCTAACTTGGCCACATTCAACCACAGGTTGTATGTCATGCTCGTTCTTTTATATATATGCAAAACATGTTGTTCCAAGTTTGTACATTGAAGTATAAAATTATTTCTGTTCAAGGGTAAAATTATTTACTTAATTTAAGGGCGAATATGGCTTATATGGCTTACGCTTTGACTCTACGTGTTTTCTCCCCTGGCACTGAACAACTATTGTTTGCTTTTGATATAAGTGCTGTCTCATGTCAGTGCATAAGTAATCTTAAACGATTAGGTGTTCTGGGGTTTTGTACAAAAAACATAAGGACAGAAGTGAATACGAAGCAATTCACTACTCCAGCGATTTCCATTTAAAAAGACACATTGCCTGTAAAGCTGCATTAATTTTAATTCAAAATCCACTTTAGTTAAAGTATGGAGTTTGAATTCTTTTAACTCATGAGTACAAACAATTCATCCTTGTATTCTTACACGGCAATTCTGCCACTCATTTCCTCTGTTGTATTCCATAATAGCTTTTGTTTTCTCTATTGCTTCTCCCTAGCAATTTATTTCATTTATCCTTAAGTGCATACAAATATTTGATCACAAAACTCAAACAGAAGCTCTGCCAATTACAGAGAAAAACTTTGATGTGCCTGATTACAGAGGAAACAAAAACAAATGTGCATACTTACAAGAAAGGATTCCAAGCAGAAAGACAAACAGACAAGATAACAATCTTCTGGTTGTGAAGTCACAACAAATTTAGAGAGATGAAGAGCTTACATATTATGAAGGAAGTATGAAATAAAATAAATATAATGAAATGAAGTGAGACTGACTGGCAGAAGAAAATATTGAATGTAATTTGTATTTAATTCAGGGAATTTCTTCCTAAGGAGGTTTATGTAGATGGCTGATGTATAATACTACAAAGTATAATTGTTGGAAAGAAAGACTTAGATTGATAACAAAATTTAACAATTCATCAATGGATAATGTTGAGAAGGCTTAATTTATTTTTTCCTTTTTTATGAAATCCTTCAGTAATTCTTCAAAAACAAAAAACTGTTTCTTGAATATGTAAAAAAGCAGAACAGATCCATAATAATTTCTTATCCTCAATGTGCTACATGCAGGACCCAAAGCTATTTGATGTTTTAGGCTTTCTCTCCATGGATTTTAATGGTGATGGGAATTCTAACATCCCTTGAGCAAGCATTCCCGATCTGGGGCATATGTTGCCAGTTGGGTATGGAGCTTGTCCTGTTTGCTTCCTAATACTTCTAACAGGTTATATTTCAGTAACAAAATATAATATTTACTGTCCGAGTGCCCTTTGGTGCTTTGCATGGAAGCTAATATGATGTATAAGGTAAGTTAAAGCAGTGAAATAGAAGTTAAAAGTTGAGGTGTGACACAGTAAGAGATTTATGCATAAATACATAGAAAAGGTGCAGATTATTTAATCCAAGGAGGGGAGGGAGGGCAATAGAGCAAAAAGGTCCTCCTGAGTCATGATAAGGAAAGAAGGCTACTTCATGACAGAGGATCTTTGTCATATTCACAACACAACCCATTAAAACTCACTGAAAAACTCCATCTATTTATTGCATTGACACATCTTGACAGGAGTCAGAGATATTCTTCTTCATTTCTCACAAAAAATAAGTTGTCCAAATGTTCATTTAACAGCAAACAGAATTCATCTGCTCTGGAAAATTAAACAGTTCTGGATGCAGTTTTTGGCTGGTAGGGTTCCCAGGTGCCACAAGCACAGCCCATCAGTTGTGGCTGAATGCTTGGCAAATGCCAGACCACAGCAATCAAATGAGCAGAAAGACTCCTTTTGGCTGGTGATTTGACAGATAGGAATACTTTGGGTTCAGTGGGGGCCTTGTGACATATTCAGTTCTGGCAGCTGCTGGAGGCAGAACTGAGTTATCTGACTGAGGCTGTCAGCTTCCAGTGTTTTATGACACCGTTGGGTGAAGAATGAGATACGTGAGCAAATTACAGGAACACTGTAAGGGAAAATTCAAGGCAAACAAATTAGTGATATTATTGGAATTTCTGACTTTTTAGGTCGTGGTATTAGGTATTTTAAAATCATATTCTTTATATGAAGCTTAAAACCACGTGCCTCATCGGACGGCCCAAGTCTTCATTCCCCAAGCTGTCCATCGGTCATGTACTTAGTGGTCACAGTGAGGATTCACAGCTTCTGCACTGAGACTAATTTGTTTCACAATGCTATAAACTAGGAATCATTTAGTTGATGTCAGCAGAATGACATCAAGGCAAATCACGTGATGGGAACCAGGTCCTCCATCTCTAAGGATTTTTTGACTTGATGATAATCACCTCAGAGATCATCAAGTCCAACCCTTGATCCACTACCCCTGCAGTTACTAGACCATGGCACAGAGTGCCAAATCCAGTCTCTTTTTAAATATCTCCAGGGATGGAGAATAACCAAATAAGATGTACCCAGATTCTCAGAAGTATTTTTATGAACTGTCAGTTATTTAAAAGCAGAAACTAGAAGCTAAGATTAAAAAATTGTCTCTATCCATGTTTTATTGCACAGCAGATAAATATTAATGAAATCCTTTAAAAATATGCATTCTTTTATGAAGTTAAAAGTCACATTACCTGTCATACTGGAGAACACTACAAATTCAAATCACTTGAGGTTTGAGTGTTCTGTTTTTATGGCTTTTACAATTTTTTGTTTCTTGCAAGTATTACAGAAACAATATTTGTTTTACAGAGGAACAGGTCACCACTAAACAAACACTGCAGAAGTGTCTGTGACTCTCTGTTCAACCCCTTTTCCCTGACCCTTGCTCACCCAGCTGCCACCTTCTTTTCCCTTGGTTCATGCAGATGAACAGACTTCATAATACTCCCCAAAGGATTTGTTTAAGCCTTGAAGAGCTTCTTCCAACAGCACCTGGGGATAATACTAGGAAAGCAGCTGACTTTACACTGAAGCTGGTAAAGAGTGCTCATCTATCTTCTCCTGAGAGTTTAGATTAGGGTGGAAACTTTATAGCTCTAAAGGGGAGATGAATTTATTTAACTTTCATGCAGCATCTCCATCTCAGTGATTTCACCAAAAGCCTTATTCAAGTGGCTCCTTCAGACTTGAAAACTGGAACAAGCATACTTTGCCCAAGACACCAAGACAAATTTTAGAAATGCAGCTGTCAATTCTATTTTTCCTGTTTCCTATCCACCAGACTGCACTTTTTCCTGTTTTTTTGGAAATGCTGCAGAACAGAAGTAAGATGAACCCCTTATGTAAGGCTAATTGTTGTCCTCTGGGTATGTACAAACAGCAAAAGGTCAAAACCATGTCATCTCCCAGTCAGGTTGGTTTGGAGATCTGTATCTTCATACTTGTCCATTGGGAATAGATTCGCAAGCATTAGGATCAGTCTACAGGAACTGTCTTTTTTTCAGGCCTTTTTGAAACTTCCTGATGAGTGATAAGAGAAGGAGTAACTAAGGGGAACAGAGCTGTGCTTAGAAGATTGGAATCCAGCAGATTGTGTAGAGATCTCAGCAGAGAAGCAATACAGGCAACTGTGCTTGAGGGTCTTCTTGCATTTTTAAAGGCACTAATGTTTTTATAATGGCCTGAAAGTAAAGTAAGCAGCTGCAATACGTTTAACCAAGATAATAGGGGGTTATCTGTCCCAGTATTTTAAAGTTCTCATTAATTACCGTTGATTGCTTTCAGGATAACAGCAAAATTTTGGCACTGTTCTCTCTGCTCTAGGCTGTGTGTGAATGCATAGAGTAGAATATTCAAATTGGAAGGGACCTACAATGGTCACATGGTCCAACTTCCTGACCACTCAAGGCTGACAAAAAGTTAAAGCAAATTTCTAAGGGCATTGTCAGTCTTGGGCATCAACCATCTCTCTAGGATGCCTCTTTACAACATTTGTCCTCAGTGCTTCAATAAAGAAATGCTCCCCAAAGTCCAGTCTAAACCTTCCCTGGCACAGCTCTGACTCATTACCACAGGTATGTGGGTGTCTGTCAAAGAAAAATGTTGTTTAGTGGTGACCTGTTCCTCTGTAAAACAGTCCTCTTTACAATTGGGATACACAAAACTATTCCTCTGCTAGTTCCACAGTGAAAAATGCAAATCTTTACAGTTCATCTGAAAAGAAATTATTATATAAAACGTCTTCCTAAAACAGAGGGATAGATTCACTCTCTACTTCAACTTGAAAGATGTTCACATGCCCTTTATTATTTAAATTTATTTGAATTCCACCATTCGTTGAAAGTACAACTCAGGAAAGTATGAATGATCGTTGCATAACTCTAATAACAACCATTTTTCCAGTGTCGTCTTTAAAAAAATGCTGTAGCCTGATCAGCTGTATAATATGTGAACCACGTGTATCACCCACTTCTGGTGGAAGAGGAACCAGTCCCACGTTTTGCAAATACAGCAATATCTTGTCCTATCCTATTCTGTCATACTCTCAGTTCTGTGCTGCTTATAATTTTCTCTCATTATTTCTCTCAAGGAGATACTGAGATTAAAGTCCTCTGTATTTTAAGCCTCAAAATCCTAAATTGTTTGAGAAGATTAAAAGCACTAAGTTGGTAATGCTTCTGAAAAGCTTACTACAGATTTGCCAAACTTTAAGCCACAGCACCATGCAGCGAAGAGTTTATCCCATTTGTAATCCTCACCCAGCAGTTTTCATAGACTCCCAACTCAGTGTTCCTGTTGTCTACAGGGGCATTCACAACCAGGTGTTAATTTTATTCACCTAGCAGATAATGAAAGTGTATTTCCAATCCAATTAAAACAACCCAAATCCATGATTTGATAAGGCTGTAATTAAGGTTTGTATAATGAGGTTTTATTCTGAGTTTCAAACCAGAATCTTAATGCTCCTTTTGCACTGCTCTGAGGTAGGCAATAGATTGCATTACCAAGGAAATTCTAATACTTAAATAAGCAGCATAGCTCACAGTGGGATGGCTGGGTCCTTGTGTGACCACAGGTTCATTCTCCATGCAGACATCTACACCTCTATTGATAGTAACCTGAGAAAGAGTGACCACAGTGTGAGAATACCAAAGCTATTCATACTGTCTTGTACAGTTCCAAAAATCCCCCCTTTAAGACAGCTCAACATGTAGCAACAAGGTCATGATTGAGAAGCTAAGAAAGCAGACTTTTTTATGTGCAAAGCTGTTCAAATTCATAACAGAGGAAAAAATGCAGGTAAACCAAGTGGTGAGATTGCCTGTGTCACATCAGAACACTTCACAGCAATGTCAGACATGAAATAATCCAGGAAAAAAAAAAAAAAAAACCACACACCAAAAACACACAAAACCCCCTCCAAAAACCACTTCTCCTCCTGGAAAGAATGTGGAAGACTTGTTTTTTACCAAAGGTGTCCATCATCACCTGATCATGGTATGCTTCTTCTCTCCCCTCTCTACCCCAGGTATCCACAAAGTCTTTGCTATGCATCAAAACAACAATGGAAAAGAATAAAGTAGACACAGTATCTTAAAATGTGCAGATGCTTTGGGACACTGCTTGAGGATATAAGGAATAACATATAGCACTCACCAGCTGGAGTGATCTCCCTATCCACTCTGTTCCTCTGCTCAGCCAGGCAGGTCAGCTCTCAGCACTCAGCTTGGCCAGGGACCAAACAAACATATCTCTTCATGGAGAGCCTTTTTCTCCCTGCTTACAGCTACTCTCACTGGTGGCGTTCCCAGCACCTTCTTTCTTCCTTTTTCCCAACCTTTTCTTTAATTTTCTACCTTATCCACTGCTTCCTCTAATTATTCTTTACATTCTGTACTAGTAATTTGTTTTCTCATTCCTTTACATCTTTTTACTCAGTGGATGCTTCATTTGTTCTTTAGTTTTTCTAAATTAAGCTGTAAATTCCTTAAACCTACTATTTTGAAGGAGTTTTAAGTGTTCCTATTTTAAATTAGAAGACTTACAATGCAGAGATTTAATCTAAACAAGCGTCCTGGTTTGGGTCAGGATTTCGGTAATTTTCGGTATTGTAGCTTTTTCAGCTAAGTTTCTTCTAAGTAGCTGTACTTGATGAAATTAACATCAAGTTTCTCAGTCAGTGTCTGCTTCTAGGACTGGTAACACTTGATGTTCATAGTCACAGCCAGAGAACTGTATGCAGAACCAAGGCCACTGCTCGGTTCTGAGGAACATCTTATGCTCTGAAAAGAGAGTAAGAGTAACATCTGCAACACTCTTTTAGGGGGCAGCAGAGCACACAGGTGACCAAAATTGTCCAAACAGAGTATTCCATCCCATATGCATGATACTCAGTATAAATTTGAGGAATCACAAAGGTCAGGTTCTTCTTTATCTGTGGCTGGCATGCTGAGAGGATTCCATCCATTTGTCTGCCTTTGATCCTGATCCATGCCAGCCCAAATCCATGTGTTCCTTCCTCCAGCTTCCACCTGCTGCTGACTCCATGAACCCACCCTGGGACTTTCCCAGGGCTGCTCTGCAGCCTTGGTGGTGATGTGAGTGTTATTGAGAAAAGGGGGGAGGAATGTGGTATTGGGGTTTCTTATATTTGTATATGTTTACTAATTTTTCTTTTTCATCATTGTTTTTTCATTAAAGCTGTGTAGTTTAGTTTCCAACCCATAAGTCTCTCTCCCTTATTCTCTCTACTCTCTCTATTCAAGAGGGAGATTAATAGAGAGCATCTGTCCTTTGTTTAATTGCTGGCCCAGCATTAAACCCTGACAACAATGTGGAAGAACACTGTAAGTTTCAAATTGGATGAGGATAGAGAACAGGACTGCAATCTTGTACCTGTCAGACCTGTAGCTTGACCAGAAACTGTTTAATGGAAAAAGTCCTGCAGAACCAGCTTTTGCACTGCCTAGTTTAATGTATCCCTTTTTGCAGATGAGGGGATAAGAATTGGGTGTGTTATTCCATGTGTGAACATGTGGCAGATTTGCTGGTTTTCCATTACCTTTCAAACCTTCCTAATGTTTTATACACTTTTTTTACTGCTAGTGACCAGTGGCAACACTTTCATAGACAAATCTACCAAGTTTCATTCTCAGTGCTGATACTCACCATAGAACTCAACACCGTATTGATGAAGTTGCAGTTTTTTTCCCATGTTTGTCACCTTTTGGCCACAGTAAATTTCATTTCACCTGCCCAGTTGTTATGAAAAATACATCTGTAATTCTGTGGTCTGCCCCAGTCTGTCCTGAATAATGACTTATCATCACAGACTTTGCCACATGAGATAAGAATATAGTGCTAAGTAAATACATGTATTGACAGTGTAAAGAAAAGCGAAGGCAAATTTGCACATGGTTGTCCCTGCATAGTTGTACTAGAGGAGTTTTTCAAAAGATAGGATGTTTCAGAAAAAAAAAGAGAAGGGAAAAACTGCCATGCAGAGGCAGACAACAAGAACTGCCTCAACAAGACAAGAATGAAGAAAAAAATATTTCCATTTGTTTTATGGTAACCTAGAGGATCCCAGTAAACCTTGGTTGCACATTTTAGACATTTTTTTAGACATTTAGACATTTTTAAAAGAGTTCAAGAATTTAGAGTTAGTCATACTATTTTTTATCCAGGGATGGTTTGAAGGTAAAGTATCTGAAATCAGACAGTAATGTGCCTGGTTAGATACAACAGTATTAAGTAAGTAACATGCTGGGAATCTGGATGCCACTGTGAATCAGACCTCCAAGTATATCCCATACCTAAGGATGTCAAAAGGAAACTAAAAATTATCAAAGATATTAATCTAAGATGGTGACTGAGGAAGAATTGTACAAAACTGACCACAGGAGCTAATCCTAAAGCAGCAGGCAGCCCAATCCAACACTTTCAGGTGGTTAGCCATGGTCTAGGACAGTTCCCTCCATACCATTTTATTCTTTGAGGATATTGTTTTCCATACATTTCCACAAAAACAAGAAAATCCTGGCCTCCAGCAATAACCAAACCACCTGCAGAAGCTGGGGAGGTCCAGTTCCTAGAATCTAAAGATTCCCTGCAAGCATACCGTGGGACCAGTCCAGGGAAGCACCACGATGTTGCAGAAAACCCTTTCCTGGACCACAGTGTTTTGAGGTCCAGCAGACATTCTTGCCAAGGTGCAGGAACAGTACTTCCAAACGTTGCCCTTAGAATCAGTTAGTCTATCTCCGTGCTAATGCTCCGGACTCCAGTAACCTCTTCCTCAGGCTGATGAGGAGTGACCTCTGCTTCGTTTCTCAAAGCCCATCTTCTCCTGGTTTTTTTTCAGGGTTTTTTTGGGAATCACATCAGGGTTACCAAAAAAACAGGAGACTGTTCAGCCTCAGACCGATCAGGAGTGACCCCTGCTCACTTCTCAAAGCCCACCTTTTATTGGTCCCCCAGTTCTGCTCATGCGCAGTTGGGGCCAACCCTAATCGGGCACAGGTGGGCTTAACAGGAGCTCACGCCTTCCTCCTCCTCACTGGCAACACCTGATTGTCTTTACCTGATTGCCTCTACACCATGAAACATCATGTGTGTGGAAAAGCCAGGCTGTACATTCCCAGAAACTGAGACTCCATAGTGCAGGGGCAAAGGCGAGGAAGAGCTGCTCCCCTGGGGCATGCTGAGGGTGTGCATCTCAGTGAAGTCATCCTTAAAGAAAACAGCTATTAAAAGTTAGCCATTTTAATGGTAGCATGTGAAACAGAATACGTGTATAATCACGTATGCAAGACACACACAACAAATGCTACTGTAAAAAATGAAACAGCAACTAAATTCCCTTATATGAGATCTTCACAGCTCTCACAAGAACAACAGCTGCTTTGTTTCTGTTTGCTTTACTGGGGCTTTGTTGCCGGAATGTACCAGCATGTTTTAAAATCATTTTCTTTTGTCAGTACATGATAATCTTAGACCATTGAGCACAGTTACCTTCCACTATTTACCTGTGACGATGAATGTAAATTGCTGATCTTCAAAGGGAAAACAAATCAGATTTTAAGGTCAGGGTAAAGAATTGACAGTAATCAATAAGAAATTTAGAAGCAAAGTAATTGGAGAAATAGGTGTAGTTACTGGCAAATGCATAGATAATTTAAATTGCCTCAGGCAGTCATTTTATTGGCTTTTGAAAGACAGAGGAATATCAGTCAGAGGCAAAATGATGTTGCAGCACTAATGGCAAGCCAAATGCAGCTGGACATATCAAGATAGCTGCCAGAAGCACTGGAGGCCCCCATTTTAATTGCATGAATATCCAAATAGTCAGGTTTGGCACAAAGTTTTCAAGGAGCATCCTCAAATGTCCACTTTTAGAGAACAGATGCAAATTACAACTCTGGGCTTTATTCACAGCAAATTAGTCATACGAGTGTTGCATAATTTTTCTTCAGACAAAGAATGAGCAAGTGGGGAAAGAAGCTCAAGCATTGTCATTTGGACAAAGTTTGAATGCATAAAAGGGTAAATCTCTAAGGAATAGTGGGGTCAAGAAAGCAAAACCCTTAATAAAGAGATTAGAATAGCTGCAGCAATTCCTTTCTCTGGTCTGAGAGGCTACTGANTGTGTCAAACTCAAACCATAATGCGAGAGGGTAAACTTTACCCACTGAAAATCACAGTACAGTGGCTGATTTGGCCTAGGTAAGGATGCAACTGTGCAGTGAGTGCTCCTTTGGAGAATATAAAAATACAGCAAGTTTAAAAAATTTACAGTGTTTGCTGTTTTCATTTTGACCTTTCACAATAAGCATGTTAATAAGGAGCTCATTCTGTTTGGTAAAACTGTCTTTTTGACATAAAATTAAAAGCAGGTTCTTTTGCTGGAAGTTGTGTGTGAAACTGAGGAAAAAGCCACACCAGAATGAAGGGGGAAAGAGCAAGGGAAAGGTCAAGGGCAGTTATATTCATAGAGCAGCAGAAGGTAATTTGGAAAATAATGTCCTGAGGAGTCAATCAGGCTCAGGTTCTCCTGCCTGTATTCCCATGTAGCAAGAAAGGAGCTGTGGGAGTTAAAAAATCATAGCAGTCAAGAAGAGTCGACAGCTGGTAAAACCCACCTAATGCAGGCTAAAGCCACCAGCAGCTTGAGGTAGCAGATATTGTTTATTTGCAATAGAACAACATATTTCCGAATGATTCAAGACTTTAAAGATGCATTGGCATCTAAACTATTTCTGTAATACTTTCAGGTATCCTCATCTCCATTTTGTTGAATTCCCTTGACTGAAGTTACAGGCTTGAAGCTCCTCAGTCCAGAGACAGCATTTGCCAATGAAGATGTTTGGTAAAACACAGTCCAGATTGTGGCTTTTGAAGACTATTTGTACTAAAATAATGATGCAATGGAATATGAATAAACAAGTCTATTATCCTGAAGTCTTGCCCTGCTTCTACAGTAAGGTTTTTAAAATTCTATTACTTTTCTTTTTTGACACTGTTAATGAAGATTCCTAATGCATAGATGATCAGTTAAAAAAATGGAATTATGCCTTCTTGCTAAATGAAGTTTTTCTTTTGTGATCTCTCCCCAACTCGTTCTACAACTTCGTTCATCTCAGATTACAGAAGAGAGGTTCAGGTTCATTTATTTTGACCGCAATTACCATGAATAATTGTCCAGTTCTAAATTCCTGAAAACTGCTTCCCTTCACTTTCAAAATACTTCACTCCCCTCTTCAGCTTTCCAGGGCACAGTAGCACTTAATGTTGGATGATATGTTGAGATTTCTTGGTATAATCATAACAAGACTTTCTGTTAGCTAGTTTAGCAAGTACTTATATTAGATGCAATCTTTCTCTGAGACAAGAAAATGTACCAGCCAAATGTTGTTGTACCAGCCAAAAAGCTTATGAATGCTTAATGCAATACATGTTCTCTGGTAGGATGATAAGGAAGGAGAAAGATTCATCTCTGATTAAGACTAAAAATCATTGGTTTTTTGGATGTTCCTATTTCATTTTCTGAAATGCAGTGATGCATTGAATAAAAAGGGAAGAATAATTTGTTGTACCAATAAAACACCAATTCATTTTTATCATGGCTACTGTTGGCCAATTGGGTCAGAGTGTCATAAGCTGATGAAATAAGTAATCACTGAGAAGTTTAGTGAAAAATGTCAGAAATGCCTCCTAGGCTGTAGGTCTTAGGGGTAATTAGCCTTTCCTTATCGCATTCATACATACATTAGTCAAAAAAAAAAAAAGATAATACTAATGGCTTCTGTGAGGAAAGAAGATGCTGAATGTAGTGCAGTGTTGAGGATTTTTAATAACTGTACATTCTCTACCTGTGGAAATGTGAATACCATGTAGGGAAAATAACCTTCTTTGCCTCTTCTTGGTGAACAGAAAAAGCTGTCGTAGAGTTACAACACTCATGTTACAGAGGAGCCCTCAAGGAAAACTAATTCTAGGTTTTCTTTAGCTCTTTCTGTATCTCAATAAGGTACAACAGCAGCAGCTTAATAAAATAACTGCCTTAATGAGACAGGATAGGAAGGGAAATACAGACAAGGAGTAAATCTTACATGCCTTTAGATGCTGGGCACCCTGGATTTGTGTAGTGTTGGATGTAGTCCAGATGGATTTTCCCACAGCACAGATCCTGTCCCTGAAGAGAAGCTCTCCCTTTTGATAATTCCAGCTAATGAGCAAAGATAAGTTAGAGACTACATTAATAACATAGGGGCATCTCAAGACCTAAGTGCAAGTTGGCCCAGTGGAACAGACATAGTATACTCAAGATCACTTGAGTATAATGCCTTCCACAAGACTCCCAGTACAGAAGTTGAGCCCAGGCTGGGTTATCCCCAGCCCTCACAATCCTCCAACAACCTTTCAGCACCCATTACTGCCTTGCATCCCCCAACACTATGGCCCACATCTTGATAATCAGCCTTGACATAATGTTAGAAAAGCCCACACTGCTGAAGCATGCTGTGGTGGAGTCCTCATGCCTTCAGGTTATACCATGTTGACCAAAACACTCACACACCAAATAATGTTTTAGTCCTGAGCCACAGGAGAAGTTCTCAGACACATCATGGACCTATACCCCATGCAATGCCAGGGGGAACGGATGGTACTCTCAAGGCACAGGCACACTTGTTTGGGGTTGAATGACTTGCTAGCACTTGTCACTGGGCAATGTTTTCTGAGACAGCACCCCTTGATGGGACAAGAAGAGATAAGGACATCACAGACCTGTTTTTCAGCTTTACTTGCATTGATAATGTTTATTCCTTTACATACACTGCTATCTGGCTTAGGTCCACACTGCCTGTATGCCTCTGAACAGGATGAAAATATTAGATTTAGTAGAAATCGTATTTGTTGTCATATAACTGATCTTTATAATTACAGCATACACACTGGAATTGTGGGTTTTCATCTCTACTCAGCTTAGAAATAGTGCCTCTCAAGACACCACTAGCAATCAGGTTGTGTGAATTACTTCCTCTCTATTTTCTAAACCAGAAGGGCATGCAATACTGATTCTAAAATACTAGTGGCTAAAACCAGAAATGGGTTAGTTTATTTAATGTCTAATATTAAATCGTTATTCATTCAAGAAATTGTATTTTGGACCAAATCTCTCACTCATGTAAACTCACTGCTCCTATCAATAGACTACAATAAGATCTTTTCTACTTTTTGCCTTGGTATCATGACTATTGGCATCTCTTCCAGGCATGCAGGTCCAAGTACTCCTATCAGTGATATGTGCAGCCTGGTTATTAGACCACTAGTCAGAAATGCAGAAAATTAAATTTTCTCATTTTGTCATCTTCTTTCACCTACTAGACTGGTTTAATCATTAGCTGTTATGCAAAAGACTAGTGTAAGTACTACCACTCCCAAAGAAAAGTAGGCAGATGGGACCTTCAGTGTATGGGAAGGTGTTTCCTATGTACTCGATGAAGAATGATGAGGAATTACCCACTCTGTGCCTTTACACACTCCGTGTCTGTTGTAAACCTTTAGCTCAGAACACAGAAGTAGCTTCTGCTTCCAACGAGTGAGTAAACATGTTAAAAAAAAAATAAATGCCTGAACACCTTAAACATTCCAGAAACAAGATATCTCTAAATTCATGTATTGACTTTATTGTATACCCTAGAGCAAAAAACTAAGGTGGTTCTTTATCCTGCAGTATATTTTTCTCAGATTAATTGTGGAAGATGTGGTGTAATTCTTTCTGGTTTATTTTTCATTAATTATTAGCTGTTACAAAGTTAGCAGTTAACAGTGTCACAAACAGTCAGACAGAATCATGGTCTCTGGACAGCTAAATCAGCCAACTTAATTCTAAAATGAAGTGGCATCCCAGACATGCCACTTTTTTCAGTGTCTTTCCCTTGAATACCTTCTAAGTTTTGGGGGGTATTAACAATTTTCTTCAGAAATCTAGCTTTTATCTTTTAGCAGACAGACCGCCAAACTGGGTTTTGAATTCCATATCAGTGGCCACAAATACAATTAGCAGGAACCAACCTGTAGACCTACAAGTCTTCCACTATAGCTTATTTGAAAACAGCCCAAATTCATTTACATCTCTGACTTCTGACTTCTTATTGACTCATCCCTCCTTCTGTACATGACATTTTTAGTTCCTCCCTCAAACTAGAAAAGGTTTGTCAGTGTTTGTCAGAAGAGCAAGCTAACGTAAATTCCTGCCTGACCCTACAAGAAATGTACATAACTTTAATCCTGAGTCTCAGGCTTTGATACAAAATGTTTCCTACAAATCAATGCATTGTCATGGGTTTTTTTCTTGATGTGATCATCCAAGAGATTTGAGGGTTGGAGGACTTTTTTGCACTGTTAACACTAAACAATAAAGTCTGCTTTTTTTCTTCAAAATGCCTTTTATATATGCCTATCAAGACTAGTGAAATATCTGTCTCACATATAGTTTTCTGTTGCAAAGGTACCTCTTAATCAGATGAAACACATCTGAGAGTTCTCCCCTACTTAAAGATCTCAGACTGAGTGAAGAATATGTTGAAGTAATTAAAATGACCCCAACTTGTGAGAAGAGCATTTAAAGCTGAATATCCTTAAAGGAAGTACAGAGTGGAACCCATTTCATGAAGTGTCTTTCACAAGAACAAAATAGTTCAGTGCCCTCAATTAAGCCAGCCAAAAGGTTGAACAGAAAAGAGAAATATCTTTCCAGCTTGCTGCGGATGCAGAAAGGGCTGGCTAAATTAGCAGGGGTGTTCGTTTGGTGAGGGGCC
>JAAWXA010000005.1:13136360-13171588 GCA_038090715.1 Florisuga fusca
TTTTTTTTTTTTTTTTTTTTTTTTTTCTTCTTTTTTCTGAACAGCATTTTTTTCCTTTAAAAATGGGTAAGATTGCAGCAAATGACAGGTATTTTCAAGAGCACTGTGAAGAAAACCTTAGGAGAGGTTTTCCACCTCTCAGCCTCTATTATCCAGCCATACACTTACACTGTCTGTGCTGTCACCTACCTTGTTGTTGAGGAGAAGAACATGTAAACCCAAACAACTATTCCTGTGAGGCAAATGGCACTTCTTTCCTCCTTGATTACAGCTGAGGGAAAGTTATGTTTATTCAAATGGTCCATTTCCACAGTCTTTCAGTTTACATCTCCAACCACCTACTGTTTCCTGGGGTTCAGGTAGTTGTGGCAGACCTTGTTACAGACCTGACAGCACGTTACTGAGACTCCACAACCTGGTGAAGAGAATGGTGAAAACTTTCACAATGTGTTATCTATTAATTGCATTCAACCACCACAACAGTTTAAGGTAGAATACAATAAAATATTTAGGAATTCAAAATTACTGAAAACAGACTGGAGATATCATGTTCCCTGCTGTGAAGTAGAACTCTCAGTTGTGTTTTAACATTAGGTAGCATGTATCACTTCTTCTTGAGTGAGATAACACTCAGTTTTTAACCCATATGGGCAAAATTGAATCCTGTATATTGTCCAAAGCCTGCCCACTTCTCTTGCATTTTACAGTACACATGATGACTTCTAAGAAACTTTTTTCCCAGTCAGATATTTCCAAAATGCTCTGAGCTAAATGGCTCTTTCTTCTTCAGCAGGTATCAGAAAGCTTCCAAGAATTTTGTCTTGGGCCACTGATATCTTTTTCTCTCTGGCTTGTTGGGTTTTTTTCCCATTCTGCTATTTAATTTTCTTTTATTTATTTTTCTCTTTCATACATGTCTCCTTCCAGAACCTTGTCTTACAATTTGGAGGAGGCTAATCTAATTAATGTTTGCTCATTTTTCATGGATTACAATTATCAAGGTCTATGAAGGCAATTCTAACATGAGATAATGTATATCACAGTGATGTTCTTTCCAAAGCTATGCTGAGTAAACAGCTTTAGCCAGAAGGTCCTCCATTAGTTCAGGTAACATCACTAAAATGAAAGCAATCAAGCATTAAAAATAAATAGTAAGTAGAATTGCATCTCCAAGGTTTTTAGCCCCCCAAACTAAATCAATAACACACTTCAATTATATACCTGCAGAAAATACTAAAACATCAGAGACAGGAGGACCAGATAAGATGGAACTGAACTTCTGAAATGATTGTATAAAACTAACATGCAACATAAATATCCATTTGTTTTGAAACTGTTTAGATCTTGATTCAGAAATTGATGTATGTTCGTTCATTGTTTGTTTTAAACTGTTTATAAAATGAGCTTCTAAGAAAAAAAAAAAAATCAATAAAAAGGAGTTTGGAAATATTTTACCAGGTTTTCTAACTGCATACCCTCCACCAACTGCTGAAGTTTCAGTGACACAGCCCCTGGGGGTGCCTGGATGAGAGCACAGCCCTACAACACTGCTGGCTCCTCACTATCACAAGAGGCTCCTCACTTGCCCACTGAGATGATCAGCCACCCTGGAGCTGGGGGATAATTCAGTTTTAGTGACAAAAGCTTACCAAAGAAACAGTGCTGGTGATGAGCTTACTGGTAATGATCCCCATAATATACTGTGTTTTCCAAGTCAGAGTCACTAAATAAGAGTTATACACTAGTTGATGAACAGCTGGTTCTGATGAAGAACAAGTAATCAATCATTTCTACTGGATATTTTTCAGATTCTCAACTGAGAAACTGCATTCAAATAACTGTTAAATAAGCCAGTCTCAGTTTTGTCTGTGACATATTTCAACCTGAGAATATGATTTTGAAGAGCAGATTTATAGGTTCTTTTGCATATTTATCTGAATAATTAATGACATCTCTGTGTTTCAGTTCAAAATGGAATTTCATCCCACAAACTTGACCAAAAAGAAATAGGGGCCAGACTTCTAATCAGTCCAAAAGAACAAAATTGTTACCCTCTCAAATGGTCTGGGAGCACCAAGGCATTGCTAGGAAAGTCTTCTCAAAAAAAATCAGTTCTGTTTTAAACACTAAGTAACACTGTAATTTATGATCAAATGCACTATTTAGCAAAAAGGTGGGATTCCTTTCTACTTTCAGAATTTCATGAGTTTGTGAACCTATTCCAGTCCTGCTCAAATACTGTTCATGTATGATCAAGTTTATGGGACAAAAAGTCTACAATCAGCTTCAGAGATTAAATTCTTCCACAAAGCATCTTCACAACTAGTCCTTCACAGTATTAAAATATGATTTTTTAAATCAATGAAGTAAACTCTGTACTTATCATAAGAACGACTCCAGAACTCATATGCACAGAAAAACAAGGGCTCTGCCAAAGAGTTTATGCTTACACAATCATTGTGTTAAATGTAAGGAGTAAATTTTATGTATTTTCAAATGAGTCAGGGCAGCTTCCAAGTGACTCAGAAGAGCACATCCTTGTGACACTCACTGTGTCACTCACAGCCTTGTGGCAGTGACTGCTCACAAAATTCATCCATTCTTCCTCTTCTCAGTAGCAGTGCTCTGCTAATGAGTTTTGAATAGCAAAATACAATATTAGTACTACAGCATTTAAAAGGCAAATATCTAGGTCCAGTAAAGCAAAAGCATGAAGAACACAGTCTGGTTGTTTTATTGAGTCACAATCTTTGTGATATTTTCAAATCATAAGCAAAAATTAATTCTCAAGTTTTTAATTTTATGGAGCAGTGTTCTACACGCGGGCCATTTGTTTGGAAAAGGTTCTGCTTCATGAAATCCCAAACGACTTCCATTCAAGTAGAAGTTAATCTTGAAATTCAGGGCTTTTCTGAATCAGAGCTGTAGTCAGTACAGAAAACCTTTCCCACTGGAGAAAATTTCTATGTTTCACCCTATAGAAATCTTCAGCCATTGGAATCCCAGAGCTTCCATGAATATGCAAAAGATCTGAGAAACAAATAAATGAAGAATTAACTGAAGTAAGAACATAGAATCATAGAATCATCATAGTTGGAAATAAACTTCAAGATCACTGAGTTCAGACATCAGTCCTACACCACCCTAACCACTAAATTGTCTCCTGAAGTGCCACATCTACCTGATTTTTTAATATTTCCAGGAATGATGACTCCACCACCTCCCTGAGAAACCTGTTCCAATGCTTCATTGCTCTTTCAGTGAAGAGATTTTTCCTAATGTCTAATCTGAACCTACCCTGTCTCAACTTAAACCCCTTACCTCTTGTCCTATCATTAGTCACTGGGAAGAAGAGGCTGAATGTGGTGGATTTAGTTACTCCCTAAAGGAAAAATGTAAGACAAGCAATAGAGCACTAAGAGGGCTTTAACAGAGGTTTGGATCTGGACTAGATGATCCCTAGAGTTTCCTTCCAGCTCCGATGATTCTGTGATTCTGTAACTAACCTGAACTGCAGAAACTACATTCATTACTTAGTCAAGTTGTAATGGAAGATGTACTATTGCAACAGAGAAGCAGAATGGTGGCAACATAAAAAGGCTTCTGCACTAAGAGCAATAAAACAGTGTTTTCTTTTCAGCCTTGTGGTTGATTTCATCGCATATGCACTGAAC
Source organism: Florisuga fusca (assembly GCA_038090715.1). Classification (NCBI taxonomy): domain Eukaryota; kingdom Metazoa; phylum Chordata; class Aves; order Apodiformes; family Trochilidae; genus Florisuga; species Florisuga fusca. The sequence continues at coordinate 13,140,035 of JAAWXA010000005.1, forward strand.
TTTCATGTGCATGCCTTTCTGCAGGACAGCTGCTTGGTGAAAACACCAGCTAAGTCAGTGGAGTCAGAACACACAATATGCAAAAAAATGTAAAGACATAAAAAGATGAAATTTAGCTTTTCAAAACTTGCATTTTCCAGCACTATTCTCATATACTAAGTACCCATAGAAAAATACAGTTTGACTTCTTATATGGCTAACTGCAGGCACATCTTTACCCCCTTCTTTCTACTTGTCACTTCTTCTCTACTCTCATCCATTTCATGACACATGCATGAGTTTACAAGATATATCTGACTCTCAGTCACATATAGAATCATAGAGTTATTTTGGTTGGAAAAGACCTTTAAGATCATCAAGTCAAACTCTTAACCTAGCACTTCAAAGTCCACCACTAAACCGTGTCCCTAAGCACCATTATCTACAGGTCTTTTAAACACCTGCAGAGATGGTGACTGCATTACTCCTATGAGCAGCCAATTCCAAAACCTGACACCCTTTCAATGAAGAAATTTTTCCTAATATCTAATCTAAACCTCCACCAGCACAACTTGAGACTATTTCTTCTTGTTCTACAGCTTTTTACTAGGGAGAAGAGACAAGCCCCCCCCTCTCACTGCAGCTTCCTCTTAGGTAGTATGCNTGCACATATTAGTGCTGAAAACTAAGAAAAATATTCTGTGTCATGGCGTGCATCATTCTGTGTTTGCATAAATTTCTCCTTACATGATGTACTAACTGCTTAAGTGTACCATAATTGTGTTAAGAATTTATACATCCTGATTAAAACAAACATATAATCAACAGAAAAAAAAAAAAAAAAAAAAAAAAAAAAAAAAAAAAAAAACCAAACACTGCTCAGATATTTTCCTGATTCGAGGTAAAATAATTTATACTCTCAAAGGAATTAAACACTGTGCCTTACCAAACACATCTGGGGTGAGGAGTGGGGGGTTGCTCTCACTTTGCCAACAGAAATATTAGCATGGAGATGAGCACCAGGAAAAATCCCCAGACATCTATATGAGCTGTGTGATCGTTTCATACTGAACTTGCTTGCAGTGACAATTTAAGCATCTGAGTCTCACTGACTCCAAAGTTAATAAAAGTCTCCTGTAATGGCTCTCATGCAAAATTCAGTTTCAGTCTATTTTTCGAGTGTCTGTACACAGAAATATATACATGTAAAGTCAGTAATTGGCTTACATATTCTCCCATTCACCATAAAATGAATCGAAGAGGGTTTTGGTGAGTACAAATACTTGATACTTAAGCTCTTATAAGTAGGTCAGATTTTTATATTTCAGACTAATTTTACTGTTATCAGTATAATTTCTTGAAAAATAAATTACTTCCCTGATATCAAGTACAATATGAACATATATTTATGGGAGAACTAAGCCTCAGACGCTCTAAAACTTAACAGAATGATGAGGAAAAGGTGCAAATGGAGGGAAGGGTGAGCAAGGCAACACAAATTATAAAATTTTAGCACAGAATAGCTGCTGTCTTTCACATATGTTCCTTANATCAGGCCATAACTTCTGATGCCACCACAACATCCCTCCTTGCAGAGGCCAACCCTGGCTGCCAGCTCCCCTGAACAAAGAGCATGCAAAACACAATCCAGTTTTTTTGGTCTGTGCTAGATAAAAGCACATTTCTTTTCTCAAGGGTGTTTTGTTCTAAGTAAACACTGTCCCTGGGGTATTATAACAGCAACAACAAATCTCTGAATGTCGAATTTTGTAAAGGGCATTTGCAGACATGTGAGATTTAAGGACTCAAAACAATTCAAATCCTGGCACACAGCAGCAAAGCATCTTGCCAGTCCATTATTTTTTGCAAAAAACTTGAAGTTTCAAATAAGACCTCAAAGACCCAGAGGCAAAGAATTTCATTATGGAATGGGTACAGATGTTTTCAAGATGCAGTGATTACCATAAATACAGAAGGTAAATAAACTGCTCAATTTGCCTGTAATCTAATGAAAACAGGCAGCCAGTTTTATTTGTGAGTTCAGTGGATGTGCTGATAAAATCTTGCCTGATATTACACCAGCTATTACAAAAGCAGCTAAAATATGTCATTGAGATTAAATGTGTCTTATCTATTAAGAGAGGTTTTTCTAAGAGCAACTGTGGCAAGAAGAGCAATCCTATGCTGTGGGCTATAGAGTGATCACTGAAGGAACACCGTAAGATTTTTCACTCAGCAACACTGACCTGCTCAATACAAAAGCAAAAAAACCCAAGACTCAGTTCTCTTTGGAGTTTACAGAAACAATATGAAAGAAGATAACAATTTGCTCTTCATTCAAGCATCAACTTCTTTGCTTCTCAGCATGACCTGGTTCTCAAGTTTATAGCAACACAAGTGGGATGCTGGAACCATGAAGAAGTCCATCAAGTTCTATTCATTTATTTTTTTTTTTTGGTGGGTGAGTCTGCATGGTGCCTTAGACTGCACTTACCAGGTACTTTGGGAGATCTTAGATACACTCAGTCAATGAATGTAGGCCGAAATCTCTGGAATTCACTTAGTTTATAAAAAAATTATTGTATCACAATTGTCAAGACCAATTATGCAGAAAAGGGAAAAATCACTATAAAGTTCTTACAGATAGATTGAAACTCAGAAGTGATTTTCCTATTGCCAGGTAGTTTGCAATCTTGCAGCTGTGAAGCCTTTGCCAGCTTTGGTCTTACTTGCAGTCTAATTGTTCACATTTCACAGTTGTGGTTTTCTGCAGGTTTCAGAACTTTAGTAGTAACTTTCCAAACACAGGCTAATATAGGAAACAAATGTTTATAAAATTTAGAATTTAAATTAACATTTCCTAAATGCATCAACATTAATAACGTCCTGGAGAACAATTAAGATCAAAGGCATAAACTGGGGAAAAAATGTAAATCTGGTTTCAGTAATAAAAGCGTTTTAATGTTTTTTCTCAGTGTTTACCTGCTTATTCCCTGTTTTTGCATCTTACCTTATGCTGAATGAATTAGACAGTGCTTGAGTGGGGCTTTATGACCTCTCCTGCTCACTCTAAGTCATTGCTCAAAAGTTTGTACCATGATCTTATAAAGGACAGCAATATGTTCCTTCTCTAAATTAGGTCTACATCTTTCCTCTGAACAGAGGCCAATACTTGAAGAAGAGAGCAGTAAGCAGGATAAGACCTGCATGGCAGCAGTGAGACCATAAGAACTCTAAAGGAATTAGGAGATCTCTAATTCTGTGCTTTTTCCATAATGGCAGCTGCAGAATGGGTCTGTAAAGGATGGTGGAAATGTATTGTGTAAGACACTGTACAGACATGGAGTAAGGACAGTCCTTGTCTTAAAGAGCTAGCCTGGGAAATAAAGAGGAAAAAACAAGGACTGATAAAAACAATGGTCATGTAAATTCCACCATATATGGCTTTCTGCATATTGTTCTCAGATGAAAGGAATTTGCTGGGGAAAGATTTTTCTGAGAAAGATTCTAAAGTTGAATAAAAACTAAAGCAAAGCATAGGCATTTTTGAAAGATGGGGTTACAATTGAGGTAGGAAATAAAGGACAGTGACCAAGGAAAGAAAAATGAAGAGTTTGGGGATGAGGTGGTCTGGAAAAGGCACAGCAGGACAGACTGTGGACACAATCACAGAATTACAGAATAGTTCTGGTTGGAATAGACCTTTAAGTTCATTGAGTCCAACCACTGACTCTACCAAGTCCAGTGATAATCTATATTCCTAAGCACCACATCTAAATATTTTTAAACATCTCCAGGGGTGGTATTTCAACCACAACCCTCAGCAGTCTGTTCCATGATGAAGACCTTGGGATGATGGCATCCCTGAGAACACAGTTCTCTGTTGAAACACCATCTGCAGCCACATCCTGCTTGCTGCTTTTTGCCCTCATTTCACCTCCCTCAGGCACCACCTGCAGGGATAATTTTAGCTGTCCTACTTGAACTGTGTCCACTCTCACACCCCTGTGCGTGATGGCAAATGGATATGAAGAACTTCCTACCCTGCAGACATCTGAAACCAGGATATCTGGGAAGAGAAGAAATCTTCATTAAATATTATCTTTGCCCTTTGCTGGTTGCTGTGGGCTTGCTTTGCTTCAGGGGAAAATCCAAGGGCACGTTCCTTCATACCTTTTCTTTCACTCCACACAAGCCAAAACCAATGTCTAGTTTTAGGAGACATATTTCTCCATGTCCACCAATAGACCTGTTACTCTGTTCCCATCCAAATTCCACAGAATTCTTTCAGAGACCAGTAGCTATCCCAAGGACTTTCCAAGGACTCTGCTCAACCAGCACAAATAAGGTAACTAGAATCAGATACATCTTGCAAGCCATTATTGTTAATATCTTAGCATTCAAGACATTAAGAAAGATATTGAAAGGGACACAACAAAGGAAATTGAAAGTGAGGAGGAGCGTGATGCTACGGTACAGATTAAGTGAACAGTATCTCTAATTAAGTTGTATCTGAATTAGATTAAGATTAATCAGATCTTAATTGTAAGATATGAATCCCCATGGATAACTCCAGGCTATAGCTTACCTATTTTCATCTGCCTTTCAGGAACAGTGTCCTACAAACTACAGTTGTCTATCTGGGTAAGCCCCTGAGTATGCCTCCTTTGACAATCTTTCTGTGCTTACATTTCCAATGGCAAATCCTCAGCCTTTGATTTCTCTTCAGGTGGTTAAAGCAGTCAGAGGAGGGGTACAGGAAGCAATTTCCCAGCTCCCTGCACAAAATGCACTCAGAAAATGTCAGAACAAGCATTGCTGATTAGTTCTAAAGACCAGAAAGAGATGTAGCTAAAAACTTGCTACTGCTCAGCAGGATGACAGCAGATTAAGGGGGAACAAAAAAAAAAAATCACACTGAAGAACAATCACTCATGTAAACAACACTCAAATGCTTGTGGGGAAAAAGAACAAAACAATCACAAATTTAAGAGCATTTCTGCTGACATACCTCAAAGTAGATTGTGCAGGAAAGGATTTGCATGCACAGGAACAATTTGGGGTGATGCTACAAAGCAGCAAGGCTCCTCATATGGCTACAGGAGGAAAGTTCTGGCATGCAAAAGCTGCAGTGTTGTCCACACTTAATGTTGCATAAGTGTCTAAACTGGTATGATAAAAAACCACGTAAATTTCTTCATTTGGCATATACATAAGATATCTGGCTTTGGGGATAAAACTCACGATGTGAAACAGCAAATAAGACACCATTAGCACCCTGCAAAAGTTCATACTTTGTTCTAAAGAACCATTTTTACAGTGGACTGTGATGGTTGCTCAAAACACCACTCTCTCAACACCACAGAGACAAATTCTCCTGCTGTGGGTCATATTTTAGCTTACTAAATAGTCAAGGCATTTACCATCAAAAAAAGGCTTTTTTGAGTAGACATCAAAAAACTCCAGACAAATAATCAGGTTCATAATCTTAGGTTCTGCCTATTAATCCCAGTCACAGTTTCACAACACAGAGTTATGAAATGTGCTAAATCAGGGTGAAGTAAGGTAACTTCACCATAAAGAGTCACCAGCACATTGCAATATGTGAGACAGAGGGTCACAGGGAGAAGACTTGACCTTTACTAGGAGGTATTACTTGGTTTATGAAGTTCATGTGGCTAAAAACATACCCAATTCCTGGCAGCATCATCTCCTCCATAAAACCTTTTTAAGATGACACTATAGTGTTTTGTACCAAAAATAAACACTCTTTTCTGATGGTTTTCTGTAAGAAACACAGGTGTCTGCATGTCTTCAGCTATGTACTTTGGAAGATTCTAAAGCTACAAAAGATATAAAACCACACACACATAAATCTANAGGCAACACAAATTATAAAATTTTAGCACAGAATAGCTGAGGTCTTTCACATATGTTCCTTAATTCTGCCTTTTCTATGACCAACAATTCTGCCTGCTGATAGTGAGTGATGGAAAAAAAGCATCACTGTTGCAGACATGTGAGACAAAGTGTCCTTTTCTCATCACTATGTTTTCATCACTAGGTTGTGTCCCCATAGAAGGCTATCAGGTTGGTTAAACATGACTTCCCAAGTCCACCTAGTTCAATTCTATGCTGTGGAGCTGTTGCCCTAGACCATGTACAGTCAGGTTTTAAGCATCTCCAAGGATGGTCATGGCCTCTCTGACAACCTGTTCTGGTGTTTGAGCATGATTCAAGTAAAAGCCTTTCCCCATATGATCATCTTTGTTGCCATTAAGTGGGGTCCCTCCAGTATGTCCAGATCCATCTTGTGTTTGGAATATAACTCGGGATGTACATCCTGTTGGTCCATTTCTCCAGGCTGTAGAAGTCCCCTTAGAAAGTAGTGTGACTTTCTGCTATATCAGCCACTCCTCCCATGATGATAGCAGTCATCTGTTTAAACTGATGGGTGTAACTGAATAATGTTACATCTACTTTAACACTACCAGTTTTTTAAAAGTTGATTTACACAGAAGGAAATTTCTCTGCTTTTTTATTCAGTAGACAGCAACAGCCAATATGCATAACCTTAAGTAACCTTTGTTTTATACAAGGGCTACAGAATACCTTTTTACACCTTCAGAAGCCAAGTCTCTATGAAAAAAATGTCTTGACTAAAGCACTCCACATGTTCAGTGCCCATAGTGCAAACCCTGCAGAGGAAGATTTCTGACTCTATCCTGCATGCAGTCAATGAGAATTTGAAGGCAGCAAGTGAACTCAAAAATAAAAGCTCAAATTTCTCTCAGTCCTCCATAGAGAATAGAACAAAATGAGCGTTAAGGCTCCTACCAAGCCAAACTGTTCTATGACTCATGTGATTCTATGAATTAAGGTATTTGTCAAGGCTCTTTAAATTATAGGGCTAATACAACCATAGATACGACATATGACTAAGGCAAGAAAAGGTGAAGCTCACACCATCCTTATAGGTAGAACTGAAATGGACACTGTGATTGCCTATAATTCATTATCTGGGTCAGAGGTAGTCTTAGAGACTAACCAGGAGAAGGGGATTCAAACTTGACCGTTTAGAGTGAACATTTTTATGCACCAGTAGGAAAACATTAGAAATAGAATATGTACTAGGAAAAAAATGTCTCTCATACAGTCTATTCCATCAGTCTCCTATACTTTGTTTTCATTTATTTATATTTATTCCTTTATATTTCTGTAAATAAAGGTTTGGTTTTTACATAGACTCAAGCAGTTAATATCTATCTTTATCCTTCAGCTTTTTCTTAAATATGTACCTTGCTAAGTCAGTGCTGCTCCTCTTCAGTGGCTCTAATTATGCCTTGAAAATTAAAAAGGAGGTGATGTGAGGGGATGGATGAAAAATGAAGGAAAAGCTTTCTATATTAACTACAATTAACTGCAGTGCAACCCAGAATGTCAGCTTATTGACAGATGGACAAATGCAATTGCATTTCCCCAGGGCTGAAGTTCAAATTAGATTTAACATTATAGGGGATGACAAGGAATTACTCTTACCAGCACGCATGCCTGTGCTGTGTATGCTGTTACATATGCCTCATTTCATCTGGCTGGCTTTTAAATATATGAAGTTGCAAAAGCATTTGCAGTAAGATGAGTGAAAACACCCTCAAAAAAAAAAAATATTAAAAATAGGTTATAAAGGAAAAAAGTGAACTTTCATCTTACACATGGAGACATGTTTCCAGGAGCCCAGTAGGAGATAAAAAGTTGTCTGTGGGGGAAGTAGGCAAGATGTGGCCTTGGAGAGTACCCAGAACACTGCAAAAAGATGGAAACACACTGTGTCTGGCACTACATTTCCATGACTCCTTCAGGATAAGCACAAGTCTGAATATAACAGTTCAGTGATGAAACAGAAGGGGGTATCTGGGGGCATGTGCAGGGGAGGAGACATTAGAGAGATGACAGCTGTTCAATAGGAAAGAAAAAGCAGCACAGTGAGGAGAGGGCAATAAAGTCTCAAGAAATGTTGATGAGAAGGTCCCGTAGAAACAGGTTTCCTGGAGTGTCATTTCTTTGTGGGTTCAGGAATCACTTTTATCATTCCAAGTGGAGATTAAACAGAGTAGGTATGCAGGTGGGGAATGAAATGGTGAAGTGGAGAGGCCAGACAGGGATCATGACGTCTGAGTAAAGACCTCACAAGAGTAAATGAAGGCATTAAAACAGTGAGAGCAGAGGAAGGTAAAATGATTCAAGAGCAAGAACTTAAGGTTTGGAACAAGCCATACTGAAAATATGAGATGCAAATATATCCCATTCATCTACTGGGAAACAAGTTCTACATAAAATAGTGTAAATTCATTTAAAACACCCTGCCAGTAGCATACACATTGAGAAACTGCTAACCCATTAAAATCATTAAATATCTTAATTTAAACTAATTCAAAAGCTTTCTAAAGGGCTTTCTAATAATAAAATACAGATTTTTGTATTACCACATCACTCCATGTAAATATAATTTTGAGATTTCAGTCCAGTGGGTGTCTTTATTTCTGAGGATTTGTGTGGGGCTTGGGTGGGAGATTTTTTTGATATCTGTTTTTTCAATGTTTTTCAGAATGGACTAGTCCTTGGAGGTACATAAATCTAGAATTCCAAGTCAGATATATAAAGTGAACTATGATTGTAGGAAGTGTTAATTGTCTCTTAAGTGTTAATTGTCTGCTAAGGTGTATCAAGCAACAGTCTATGAAAATTGTTCTGAAACTCTTGTCCAAGGAGTTTAACCTGTCCCAAATCAGGGTCTCAAGAAAAGTCTTTAAAGAGGAGAGAAAAATAGAAATCTGAATATCAGTGTTTGTAAGACTGAAGGATGGCTTTCTTCTCTAGAGGATGACCATAAATGAATGGCAACCCCCCAACAGTTTCATGCATTGCTTTACACTGGTTTTGCCTGCCCCAGGCTGTGGATTTCTCCTTAATCCCTCAGGCTGAATTTCTATTCCTTTCACACTTTGTTTTACTTGACCTTGTTACAGAGGGACTATTCCTAACCATTTGACAGTTTTGAAGTCTTTGTCTGGTTATAATATGATGTACTGGGAAGGAGGTGAGATTTGATGAATATTGATTTCAGAAGGCTTGTAGATACCTTATGGAGGTGACTAGACCATACAACATTGCACGTCCTCTGTTGAATGCCCTGAGGATTTTGAAAAGGATGAAGTGAATTTAGATGTAAAGAAGCCTTAAACAATAGACTTTTTAGCTCTCTTACTTCAAATAGCACTTCATCCTGACCATGCTTACTTGATATACATAAAGGGATGTTTTTCTAAAAAAAATAGTCTGGGAAACACATGTATCTTTCCATATTGACTATATTTCCTCCACCTTACCAAATGTGACGGGGTTTTTTTCAAATTTTCTTCTATTTCAAACCTCCCCTCTGTTTTTTAAGGAAGAAAACTATCATTCAAAGTAAGACACTTCTAGGGTTGGTTTTTTTGTTCACCTTTGAAACATTTCTCATTTTGAACAGAACATGGTGCTCCAGCCCTCAAAATTTTAGTCAAGCCGTGTCATCTGTCTGAAACAGCTCTAACACCTCACTGTGTGATACATTTCTAGTTCCATTAAGTTTCCACTTAGGAGTCAGGACGGCCATCTGTGCCACAGAGGTGCAGAAGGCAGTCAGCTACTACTAACAGTGCCATCCCCAGCAAGACCCCAAGTAATTCTGTAGCATCTTCTCCAAACTGGTTCTCCCTTTCCTTGAGAAGATGTCTGCATTAAAAACACATTTCTCCTGAACTTTGTATTATGTTTTAATGTTTTTAAGCAACTCCTTTGGGAAAACTGAGGTCTTCCTAATGTAACCTGTACAGTTATGATATCTCACTCTCATTTGTGTTACTTACGGGTCCTGTCAACATTTATGGTTAATGATATGCAATCCCTTACCACCACTGCAGGGTGGGAGTTTAGTATACAGTGATGGAACTCATAATTTGTATTCTTTTTGGGAAAAAGCCCACAAAGTTTTTCAGATAGCTTCTTTAATATTTTATGTTTCTAGCTCACTTTTCAGTTCCTGTAGCAAACTGTCCTGATACAAACTATATGTCACTATGGGTATAAATATAAAAATACATTCAAAAATTGAATATGATGTGTCAACTTTATTTACTTTTTTCCCTCCAAAGTAGATTACACATGACAGTATTTACTGTGAAATGTTGGTGGGAACCAAGACATCCATATGTAGACAGAAGCCCAGACATTCACTTAGAGTTAGCCACCACTCAGTACTCACTCAAACTAACAGATTCCCTTGTCTGCTCTGTGTTACTTTGCTATTGACTTCCATGGCAAATAGAATCAAAGCTAGAGACAGTCTCTTCCTCCCGATTTTGTAACACAGAGACTGTTCATTCAACAAAGAAAGATTTGATGAAAAGAGGCACTAATGGAGAATAATTAAGTTCAGTGGAGTGGTTGAACTCTGAACACATTCACACAGCTGTGTGGAGCTGTGCTGGTTTGAGGAATAATCACAGGCTGTCACTCTAGTCTGGAATGAGTGACAAAGGTTTGAGGAAAAGAAAATGTGCCAACATATTGTTTAACATTTGTCTCTTCCTCAAGAGGGACCTCATTTTCAGTCAGATGAAATCCGTGAGGGGTTCCTGTGGGGGTTCCCATGCTGTTACAATAAAACAGATGTTACCATTCCCCAGTGATACAGCTGCAAAGGTGACATGGATGACAGTTTCTCTGATTCCTGAAATAAAAGACAAGAGCTTGCACAGACATATCAATAAGGAGAATGAGGAAAATAAGAAAAATTCAATCCTCAGTGGGTAGCACAGTCTGTGGGCTCTTTTATCAGGGGAAAGGATCTTCAGGTCTTCATCTCCCTGTGGAGGACAATTTTTTATTCTATGACTGATGCTAAGAGAAAAAAAGCCTTGAGAAAGTAAAAATTTTCACTTTCATGTCAGTCTTTGTGAGAAATCAAAAATGTGCAGTGAGAGGAGAATGAGGGGGGAAAAAGCTGTAAGAGCAGAAAGAGGAAAGCTGGAGTCAAGAAAACAGAAATTAAGCAAGAGAAACACAAGGAAGGAAGGAAGGAAATATGAAGGAAATATATAGGAAATATATATTTCAATGAAAATATAGCATTAGAATGAAAGAACAACCTGAAAAAATGAAAATTGTGGGCCAAATTAGTTTCAAACAAATGTATTCAAACCAAGGGAGAGAGATACAGAAAAGAGGGAATAAAGGGGATAAAAATTATAAAAACCAGTAACTGTCCACTAGGAACTGTGCCAAATCAGCTTGCTCCATATTTGTGGTCATCCCCTGTCCTGGTGCCTTCACATCAGGGGCATCCATGGAGAAGGAACTGTAACATTTGACCATTTCCTACAGCTTGTCTGAAAATGATGTGACCCTGTGCTGGGCCTTCCCCCAGCAGAGAGAATGCAAGTGAAAATCAACAGCAGAGCAAAAGATGAATTTCAGTCTTTGACACCTTTTTCTGATCCCTCTATTGAATGAGCTTTCAGAATGAGCAGAGGGACCAGACCTCACCCACAGCTACTGCAACAACAACAGTTCATTTCAATAAATAAATCTCCCCTCGCCCTGCCCCAAAGTGCTTGTCTCATACATAGGTTTGTCAAAATTGGAGTTTCCTTTAGAAAAACAACTCACAGCTAACAGGCTAATTCAATATTATTAGATTGTCATTTGCAGCACTATTTTTCTTGGTTTTCTGTCTATTTAATATAAAAAGTGAAACTTAAACTAAGTTCCGTGGTAACTGTTGTGGCAGACCATAGTAATTTGAGGTTTATTACTAAAATTAACTGATAACTGCCTATTGGTAGGACCTCATTAACACTTTGGTACTTGAACTCCAAATATTTTACCAAAATCAGTGCAGCAACAGACACAGGCAGAAAACTCATTCCTCTTCCTGCCCTGTAAATGATCTTGCACACATCTACCCCTGAAGTGAGCAAGACAGTGATCTGCAGAGGCCCTCATGTGCTTTAGATCAGGCCATAACTTCTGATGCCACCACAACATCCCTCCTTGCAGAGGCCAACCCTGGCTGCCAGCTCCCCTGAACAAAGAGCATGCAAAACACAATCCAGTTTTTTTGCTCTGTGCTAGATAAAAGCACATTTCTTTTCTCAAGGGTGTTTTGTTCTAAGTAAACACTGTCCCTGGGGTATTATAACAGCAACAACAAATCTCTGAATGTCGAATTTTGTAAAGGGCATTTGCAGACATGTGAGATTTAAGGACTCAAAACAATTCAAATCCTGGCACAGAGCAGCAAAGCATCTTGCCAGTCCATTATTTTTTGCAAAAAACTTGAAGTTTCAAATAAGACCTCAAAGACCCAGAGGCAAAGAATTTCATTATGGAATGGGTACAGATGTTTTCAAGATGCAATGATTACCATAAATACAGAAGGTAAATAAACTGCTCAATTTGCCTGTAATCTAATGAAAACAGGCAGCCAGTTTTATTTGTGAGTTCAGTGGATGTGCTGATAAAATCTTGCCTGATATTACACCAAGCTATTACAAAAGCAGCTAAAATATGTCATTGGGATTAAATATGTTTCTTATCTATTAAGAGAGGTTTTTCTAAGAGCAACTATGGCAAGAAGAACAATCCTATGCTGTGGGCTATAGAGTGATCACTGAAGGAACACTGTAAGATTTTTCACTCAGCAACACTGACCTACTCAGTACAAAAGCAAAAACACCCAAGTCAGTTCTCTTTGGAGTTTACAGAAACAATATGCAAGAAGATAACATTTTGCTCTTCATTCAAGTGTCAACTTCTTTGCTTCTCAGCATGACCTGGTTCTCAGGTTTATAGCAACACAAGTGGGATGCTGGAACCGTGAAGAAGTCCATCAAGTTCTATTAATTTTTTTTTTTTTGGTGAGTCTGCATGGCTCCTTAGACTGCACTTACCAGGTACTTTGGGAGATCTTAGATACACTCAGTCAGTGAATGTAGGCCAAAATCTCTGGAATTCACTTAGTTTATAAAAAAATTATTGTATCACAATTGTCAAGACCGATTGTGCAGAAAAGGGAAAAATCACTATAAAGTTCTTACAGATAGATTGAAACTCAGAAGTGATTTTCCTATTGCCAGGTAGTTTGCAATCTTGCAGCTGTGAAGCCTTTGCCAGCTTTGGTCTTACTTGCAGTCTAATTGTTCATATTTCACAGTTGTGGTTTTCTGCAGGTTTCAGAACTTTAGTAGTAACTTTCCAAACACTGGCTGTCCAATGTACAGTGGGTTAAATATAGGAAACAAATGTTTATAAAAATTTAGAATTTAAATTAACATTTCCTAAATGCATCAACATTAATAACATCCTGGAGAACAATTAAGATCAAAGGCATAAATTGGGGAAAAAACGAAAATCTGGTTTCAGTAATAAAAGCGTTTTAATGTTTTTTCTCAGTGTTCACCTGCTTATTCCCTGTTTTTGCATCTTACCTTATGCTGAATGAATTAGACAGTGCTTGAGTGGGGCTTTATGAGCTCTCCTGCTCACTCTAAGTCATTGCTCAAAAGTTTGTACCATGATCTTATAAAGGACAGCAAAATGTTCCTTCTCTAATTATAGGACTACATCTTTCCTCTGAACGGAGGCCAATACTTGAGGAAGAGAGCAGTAAGCAGGATAAGACCTGCATGGCAGCAGTGAGACCATAAGGACTCTAAAGGAATTAGGAGATCTCTAATTCTGTGCTTTTTCCATAATGGCAGCTGCAGAATAGGTCTGTAAAGGATGGTAGAAATGTATTGTGTAAGACACTGTACAGACATGGAGTAAGGACAGTCCTTGTCTTAAATAGCTAGCCTGGGAAATAAAGAGGAAAAAACAAGGATTGATAAAAACAATGGTCATGTAAATTCCACCATATATGGCTTTCTGCATATTGTTCTCAGATGAAAGGAATTTGCTGGGGAAAGATTTTTCTGAGAAAGATTCAAGTTGAATAAAAGAACTAAAGCAAAGCATAGGCATTTTTGAAAGATGGGGTTACAATTGAGGTAGGAAATAAAGGACAGGGACCAAGGCAAGAAAAATGAAGAGTTTGGGGATGAGGTGGTCTGGAAAAGGCACAGCAGGACAGACTGTGGACACAATCACAGAATTACAGAATAGTTCTGGTTGGAATAGACCTTTAAGTTCATTGAGTACAACCACTGACTCTACCAAGTCCAGTGATAATCTATATTCCTAAGCACCACATCTAAATATTTTTAAACATCTCCAGGGGTGGTATTTCAACCCTCAGCAGTCTGTTCCATGATGAAGACCTTGGGATGATGGTATCCCTGAGAACACAGTTCTCTGCTGAAACACCATGGGCAGCCACATCCTGCTTGCTGCTTTTTGCCCTCATTTCACCTCCCTCAGGCACCACCTGCAGGGAAAATTTTAGCTGTCCTACTTGAACTGTGTCCACTCTCACACCCCTGTGCGTGATGGCAAATGGATATGAAGAACTTCCTACCCTGCAGACATCTGAAACCAGGATATCTGGGAAGAGAAGAAATCTTCATTAAATATTATCTTTGCCCTTTGCTGGTTGCTGTGGGCTTGCTTTGCTTCAGGGGAAAATCCAAGGGCACGTTCCTTCATACCTTTTCTTTCACTCCACACAAGCCAAAACCAATGTCTAGTTTTAGGAGACATATTTCTCCATGTCCACCAATAGACCTGTTACTCTGTTCCCATCCAAATTCCACAGAATTCTTTCAGAGACCAGTAGCTATCCCAAGGACTTTCCAAGGACTCTGCTCAACCAGCACAAATAAGGTAACTAGAATCAGATACATCTTGCAAGCCATTATTGTTAATATCTTAGCATTCAAGACATTAAGAAAGATATTGAAAGGGACACAACAAAGGAAATTGAAAGTGAGGAGGAGCGTGATGCTACGGTACAGATTAAGTGAACAGTATCTCTAATTAAGTTGTATCTGAATTAGATTAAGATTAATCAGATCTTAATTGTAAGATATGAATCCCCATGGATAACTCCAGGCTATAGCTTACCTATTTTCATCTGCCTTTCAGGAACAGTGTCCTACAAACTACAGTTGTCTATCTGGGTAAGCCCCTGAGTATGCCTCCTTTGACAATCTTTCTGTGCTTACATTTCCAATGGCAAATCCTCAGCCTTTGATTTCTCTTCAGGTGGTTAAAGCAGTCAGAGGAGGGGTACAGGAAGCAATTTCCCAGCTCCCTGCACAAAATGCACTCAGAAAATGTCAGAACAAGCATTGCTGATTAGTTCTAAAGACCAGAAAGAGATGTAGCTAAAAACTTGCTACTGCTCAGCAGGATGACAGCAGATTAAGGGGGAACAAAAAAAAAAAATCACACTGAAGAACAATCACTCATGTAAACAACACTCAAATGCTTGTGGGGAAAAAGAACAAAACAATCACAAATTTAAGAGCATTTCTGCTGACATACCTCAAAGTAGATTGTGCAGGAAAGGATTTGCATGCACAGGAACAATTTGGGGTGATGCTACAAAGCAGCAAGGCTCCTCATATGGCTACAGGAGGAAAGTTCTGGCATGCAAAAGCTGCAGTGTTGTCCACACTTAATGTTGCATAAGTGTCTAAACTGGTATGATAAAAAACCACGTAAATTTCTTCATTTGGCATATACATAAGATATCTGGCTTTGGGGATAAAACTCACGATGTGAAACAGCAAATAAGACACCATTAGCACCCTGCAAAAGTTCATACTTTGTTCTAAAGAACCATTTTTACAGTGGACTGTGATGGTTGCTCAAAACACCACTCTCTCAACACCACAGAGACAAATTCTCCTGCTGTGGGTCATATTTTAGCTTACTAAATAGTCAAGGCATTTACCATCAAAAAAAGGCTTTTTTGAGTAGACATCAAGAAACTCCAGACAAATAATCAGGTTCATAATCTTAGGTTCTGCCTATTAATCCCAGTCACAGTTTCACAACACAGAGTTATGAAATGTGCTAAATCAGGGTGAAGTAAGGTAACTTCACCATAAAGAGTCACCAGCACATTGCAATATGTGAGACAGAGGGTCACAGGGAGAAGACTTGACCTTTACTAGGAGGTATTACTTGGTTTATGAAGTTCATGTGGCTAAAAACATACCCAATTCCTGGCAGCATCATCTCCTCCATAAAACCTTTTTAAGATGACACTATAGTGTTTTGTACCAAAAATAAACACTCTTTTCTGATGGTTTTCTGTAAGAAACACAGGTGTCTGCATGTCTTCAGCTATGTACTTTGGAAGATTCTAAAGCTACAAAAGATATAAAACCACACACACATAAATAAATCAGAATTTCATTACAATAATTAGTTCAGCTACCTCTAAAGTACTTATTTTTTTATGAACAGATTTCTGTAAATTATTAACTTGACATATAGGAAACTATTAATAATATTGAACACTTACACTTGCCATGACGTGTAACCTGCCATGTGATAGAAAATAAAGGGCATTCAGAATCACATCTAGAACTGGACTTATCTCTGTTCTGAAATTACTACCAGTATTTTGAACTGTTTTCACATTCAAAATAGAGACAATGTCGAAGTCCGAAAAGCTATTATATATGAAGGTAAAATCCCTAGCATTAGCCTATGTTTGAAAACAAATATTCCCATGAAAATAAAAATAATTAGAAAGAACAGAAAATGTGCTTGCAATTTTCAGAAATGTTAAAAAATTATCCTGTAATAATTTCAATGAAATTACTGTCTGATAAACAATTCCGGTTTTATGAAAAAAAAAAAAAATTTATATCTTGATGGTGTTTTGCACCATTCTTGACTCTTACAGAGCCGGTTTTTTATAAATCGGAGTCATTATCGCCTTTATTACCTTTAGGAATACCTTTTACTGTCTTTAAAACAGATGGTTTCCCTATTTTGTTTCCTTTTCATTAACTGTTGCGTGGTGTTCAGCATGTTACATACATGTTTATGCAATCTTAGATTAAGCCTCTCATCGCTGATTCGAATAGCAAGTGATCTGGCTACTCATTTCACTGAACCCTTTGATTCCTAAACATCATGAGTTTGGGAAACTAGACTGTTCTTGTGTATGATAAGTATTATTTTAGTCCTGAAGAAAGTTAGTTAATAATTAGCTGATGACTTCAAAGAGAAATTATGGGCTTAAAGGTTATTGTGTATGTATAATACTTTGCATAGTTTAAAGGCACTCTAGTGAACACCATAGGGAAAAAAGCTTTGTTCAAATTGCATCGAGTAACTTCTCTTGAATTTGTTACACTCACCAGTATGAGAAGGTGCTGGATTTTTTTTCTACCTAACTTTTTTTGAGTGATGTGGCACAGAGGAAAGAACTGCCCAGGGCTGACTTTTTCAGAGAGCTTCAAAAGAGACATCTAAAAGGACATCCTATTTGCTCTACTGAATCACTGTGGTTGAAATTTAATCTTGTGAATCATTTTTTCCAGTAATTGAAGCAAATTTAAATCTAATATTAGTTAGTGTAAGGCTGCCATCAATAACTTGCAATTCAGTTTTATCTGAGTTTTTCCAGGGTGAATCTGACCTCTGATTTCATGGCTGAAAAATTTTGTTTATTGTCATGTGATGTTGGTGAAAATGGTAGATTCTTTAAGAAGAGTGAGGAAAGAGCATGGGCACAGTAATGTTGACCTAGGATATTCTCTTTAAATTCCTGCATGGGAGTAGGAGAATGTTCACTTGTCCCCTTACCTTGTTTTCAAATGTGTTGCCTTTTCTGGCTTCCCTGGGAAAAACTTATAGCCCCTATTTACTTATGCAAGAAGTTGATGAGACAAGCAAGGAAGGGCATCCCATTCCCCTTTTGCTCCAGTCTTTCCTGTGCTGGTGCACTATCTTTCCCAGATGGATTCGAATGCCTTTTTCCTGTCCTTTTTTGTGCTGCATGACAGAGATCTACATCAAGCTCCAAAATAATAATTGCAATTTAGCAAGATGCAGAATATTTTCCCTTCTTTTATTCACTTCTTGCAGAAGCTTCCTAAATTCTCTTTTTTTCTGTACATTATTTCAATCTGTTGCAGGTTTGACTTTCCTGCTGTTCAGCTGAGTTTTTTGACTCCTATTATAAATTATGATACTGACAACAGTTGTCATATTTATAATAAATAAATATATTATGCACGAATGACATAGAATTATAGAATTTTCAGGGCTGAAAGAGAATTTCAGATCATCTAGTTCCAACCCCCTTGCCATGGGCAGGGACACCTCCCACCAGATCAGGTTGCTCAGAGCCCTGTCCAGCCTGGCCTTGAAAAATTCCAGGGATGGGGTTTCCACCACCTCTTTGGGCAACCTGTTCCTGCGTCTCACCACCCTCATGGTGAAGGACTTCTTCATAACATCTAATCTAAACCTATCCTCCTCTAATCTGAGTCCATTTCCCCTAGTCCTGACATCCTAGAAGTCCCTCACCAGCTTTCTTGTAGCCCCCTTCAGATACTGGAAGGCTACACTAAGGTCTCCTTGGAGCCTTCTCCTCTCCAGACTGAATAACCCCAACTCTCTGCCTGTCTTCATAGGAGAGGTGCTCCAGCCCTCTGATCATCTTCGTGTCCCTTCTCTGGACACATTCCAGCATGTCCATGTCCCTCCTGTAGTAGGGGCTCCAGAACTGGACATATTGGATTTAACTTCCCTGAAGTTGTAATTGCTCTGTGCAGGAGTCCCCACTTCCTAAAATCTCCTCGTTCTCAACAGTCCATAGAATCATAGAATCTGATGAGTTAGAAGGGATCCATCAAGATCATCAAGTCCAACTCCTGTCCCTGTGTAGGGCACCCCAAGTATCACACCACGTGCCTGAGAGCATCATCCAAATGCTTCTTGAAGTCAGGCAGGCTTGGTGCTGCACAGCTGCACATTACTTTGCAAACCCATTCCTGCAAATATTTACGTTTGCATTTATCTTACCATGAAGCTTGGCTGGCCACATGCCAGCAATTATGTCTGCTTATCCTCACCCAACTCAATATTATCAATGACCAAGGAAAGACAAGCACAAGCAAAGTCTACATATATAATATATATAATTTATTGATATTGATATTATATTATTGATATTGATATTGATATTATATCAATATATATAACATATTGAGCTATAAATAGCTCAATTAGCAATGCAGTTCATGTTATCCTATGAGATTCTGTTCAATCTGCTCCCAAAATTTAAATGTTTTTCATTTCTTATCTTTGCAAGATTGGATCATAATTTCAATTAATCTTTCTAGAAGACAGCTATTTAACCTGTGTCCTCCTTTCCTTAATTTTATGACCTGCTTTCTATTAGCAACTCCTTATGTATGCTTTTGCATTGCTCAAATGCACTGATATTTCACAGTTAAGAGCAACTAATAGAATTCTTTGTCCAAGCTAGTTACCATCTACTCAAACTATACCGGGGGGTTTTTATCATTTTCTGATGAACCAGGAGTTAGAATGCCTCTAACTCCTTCCTCGCTTGCCTAGCTTTTTAGTGAATATCCATTATTATTGGATTGAGACAATTGATGTGCTCAGAGCTTGCAGAAATCTAGCACAGGCTTGCTGGAATCACAAAGGGCTGTGATGCCACCTGTGTGGAGGGCAGGCATATAAAGTTTTCAAGTAAAAGTTCTGTACACTGTATAAATCAAATTGGGATCACTTCATTTTTAGACAGTTACCTCGTCAGCTCTACCCCCAGCAGAAAAAAAAAAAAATCAGAGTTGGACTTTAAAGTGATAGAAGGCTACCTGAGGCAAATGTATTAGATGTGACTGGTCAGGCTGAACTGGCACCACTGCTGCCAGCAGCTATGGCTGATTACTGGTGATCATGTAAGTAAGTCAATAAATAGATTTCCAGAAAGATAATGAAAAAAAAGTGCTGTAGGCAGTAGGAGCTTTCTGCTCTGCACTTTTCCAGTGCATACAGCAGGGAGGAAGCAGAGAGGCAGCACATCCAGCCCAATTCTTTGTCAAGGTACATCCTTTAGGGCTGTGTCCAGCTGAAACCCTAACTGGGGATCAATTCTGCTGAAGCATCTTGATGTCCTCTAGAAAAAAATGTTTGTGTTAAAATGGGATGTTTGGGATGATCACAATCATTTTGCCCATTTCAGGTTTCTGTGGGGCTTTTTGTCTATAAATTACTTGCTGGAAACTCCTGGTATGTCCCAGTTGAAATGGTGAGCCAGCTAACATAAGTTTCACATTACCAGCACCAATATGAAGGCTGCAAGGTAAGACTCTTCCTTTTGGAATAGATTGTGAAATCAGATAAACCAAAAGGCAGAGCCTGAGACTCAAATGCAGCAGAAAACAAAAATTACGACATGCTAGACCAGACTGGTCTTGGTTAGAATCACTCTGCTGTGTGGAAAGCATGAAAAACATGGGTGTATCTGTTCCTTTGAAAACCTGTCTCTGAGACTCAAAAAAGAACCTTCATCAAAAAAGAGCCCTCATCAACTTTTCCAGAGGCCTAAATCAAATGATTAGGAGTTGGGGATTTATTGCTCACAGTGATTTTTTGCTCACTAGCTATGGGCAAAAAAATATAGATAAGATCATTTTGGAAGTTCTCGTTATTTTGCAATGAACCTCTCACAGTTTTGGTTCTAAACATAAACAGACTAGATTTGTAAACCACTGAAGGAAGAGTGGTTATATTTCTACCTTTCACTGAGGGATATAGCTGCTAGAGCACTCAACAGGAGTGGAAGGGCCCAGGTCCCCAGGTGGCAGGAGGCTGAATCTACTTATGCAAAAGGTGCTGTGATCTTTGGGGAAAGCTTCCCGGCAGATCCTCTTACTGAGGCTATTCCACTCCAAAAAATATTCTCTCATTTTCTTTGGACAAGAGAGGAGGCATGTGAACACTTTTCTCCAGAGACATTCTGGTGCACTCCCTCTTGTAGGGATGGGTTTGGACATCCTGGAAAACAACAGGACCGGGGAAGTGATAGGGCCCCTGTACTCAGCACTGCTGTGGCTGCAGCTGGAGTAACTGTGTTCAGTTTGGGGCTCCTCACTATAAGGACATTGAGGTGCTGCAGCGAAATCATAGAAGGGCAACAAATCTTCTTATGGTGAAGCATCTCATGAGGGATCTGAGAGAACTATGGTTGTTTAGCCTGGAGAAAAGAGGCTGAGGGAAGACCTTATTGCTCTCTACAACTACCAGAATGGAGG
This sequence comes from Florisuga fusca, assembly GCA_038090715.1. NCBI lineage: Eukaryota > Metazoa > Chordata > Aves > Apodiformes > Trochilidae > Florisuga > Florisuga fusca. Next base: position 13,161,310 of record JAAWXA010000005.1, read on the forward strand.
TTGTAGCCAGGTGGGGATTTTTCTCTTCTCCCAAGTAACAAGAGGTAGGACAAGAGGAAATGGTCTCAAGTTGTGCTAGGTGAAGTTTAGATGGAATATTAGGGAAAAAAAATCACTGAAAGGGTTATCAAGCACTGGAACAAGTTCAGGGAGGTGGCTGTGTCACCATCCCTGGACATATTTAAAAGACATGTAGATAGGGTACTCTGGAACATGATTTAGTGGTGGGCTTGGCAGCGTTAGGTTAACAGTTGGACTTGGTGATCTTAAAGGTCTTTTCCAACTAATTCGATGAATCTGTGTGAAGGGGGTCTGTGGTCTATGCTGTCTACAAGACACAAGAACAGAGTACCACTTCCCATTAGGATCCATAGATGAGAAAGATTTTCATGACATATTTACCTCCTGAAAGCTTCTGGTCCAAAACAGAAAACCGAGTCCAGGACAACATAAACACTCCAGACTGCCTTTGACAAGGAGCATCAGCAGCAACTGCTTCAATCTACTGATCCACTCCATTAGCCATTAATGCAGACATAGCTTTATGGATGGGTCTTATCTATGGTAGTCCCTCTTGAACAAAGCATTTAAGTGCAAACTACACAGATTGTACTATGGCACAGTGGTCAGGGTACTTTGTGAGGATAATCAAGCTTGAGCTGTTCTGCTCCACTTTTTCTCAGCAGCAGTTAACACAATGCAGCTCAAGACCTGCCTTTGTGAAACCAGGGTTGCAAACCCTTTTGTCACAGTTCCTTTTTTTGTTTCAGTCTGATGTGTGGGTTTGTTTGGTTTTGTTTCAGCAAAGAGAAAACTTTAGTTTCCATTTGGAAACTAGATGGAAAAACTTCCATTTTTTCAGGTTATGAAGTCTAAAAGAGACTGCTTTGGTTGATTTGATGTGATTGCTAGGTCAAACAAAAATGTGAACACAGTACCCTGTTCTAAGAATCTTTTTCAGGTAGGACTTAACATCCTAAATCATTTAAGCATTTTTAAGACACCTAACCAGACAACTAAAGGTATCCTTGTAGTTACTGTTACATTTGTGTAAAGATTTAATGTTTTTGTAGCTTAAAGCACTGCTATCTGAATAAATTGATTGAGATTCTAGCCTATTACTATGGAAATGGAGGTGTCACCTTTGATTTTGGAAGGGCAAGGATTTCACTCAAGATATAGAGGTTTTACAAATCATTAAGGTATAATTATCTTCCATAACAAGAGCATTTGTATGCTTTTAAATACTTCCTTGGTGTTTCATTTTGAGTTTAATTAATGCAAACAACTGCATATGCAAGGACAAATTAGATTATGATTTTCCAGTTTTATAAATAATTCACCATTAATATTTAGATAAACTACAAATAGGAGGAGGTGATGCGGTTGAAATAACAATTACTTGTAGTGTGTTACTGAGCTGAATTCATTGGCTTGATACACATTCCTTTCTGCAAAGCTTGTAAACAAATATGACAGTGTGATGTAGAAATTTTGTCAGACACAAAATAATGATTTCTCCTTTTCTCTCTTTTTTTTTTCTTTAGTATCCATCCAAAACATGGTTTATGCAGGTTTGGGGGCATTTGCTAGGTACAAGAAGCTAAAGGTAAGTCAAACTGTACTAATCAGTGGGAATTAGAATGAAATCTCAACAGATTAAAGGGAGAAGTACTGAAAGAGCAGATCTTTGAAAAGAGAAAAGGTAGTGATTTTGTGAAAGAGTCTGAGAAAAATACATGAGGATAATTTTTGTCTTTTGGAAGAGAACAGGTTAAAATGGAATGCTAGGGGGAAATGTACTTCAGAAGACTTCTTATCCCTGGAAGATAAGGACTTCTAACCTGGAGAAGCTTACCTCCTTAAGTACCAAATGCAATATTAAGTGTTAGTATATTTGGATGAGTTAAACACTCTGGTCTACAGAGAAACAGTTTGCTTACCCCCCTGTTTTCTTTGTATGTTCTTCCCTGAGAAGTGGAAAATAGAAACACAAAACAATGGAAAACCATTTTCTCTAACATCCTTGACTGTGTCTATTATTTAACCTGATTTTTTTTTTTTTTAATTATTATTTTTTTGTGTGTGTTGTGTTCATGTAGCAGCTTTGCTTGTGCTTTGAAGCTAGAAGCAACTTGGCAGTCAGTTTATCATCATACTCATGGGATATAAAACTATGTTTTGTTACAAAAGTAGTATAGTGTGTCTTCCTGGATCTAGCTGTATTTTTTAAAACAGTATTATTCTTCTGTGTGAGACTAATCTTTCATGCTAAACAAGTGTGAACTGATCAGTCTCCAGGCTTGTTTAGAATAGGCCCACCAGAAGTCTCTGTCACTCCTGCAGCATCACCACTTCATTAGGACTCTCAACACTTGGGTCTGATCTCCATACTATCCCATTTATTTAAAGATGATAAACAATTGAACATTTTCTGCTTAAAATACCAGTCAGGTGGGATATTTTGCACACTGGCCACAACTGCAGCAGCTTGTGTATTTCACAAAAAGAAAGAGCCCAGCTCGTATGGAGATTTTTGCCTGGAGGAAAATGATCTTCCTGCAAATTAGCTGAAAGCTATTTGTTGTCCTTGCTCAACAAAAAACTTTAAAGGAAAGAACTATAATTGCTGCCAGTCAGCGTGGTCTTACAGAAAACAGCTTTTGTCAAACATGACTGATTTAATTCTTTCAGGAGACTACAAGTTTGGTCAATAAAGGTAACTGTGGTAAACATTGTAAGCTATTATTTGCCTTGGTGCCACATACATTTTGATAACAGCAAATTAGAGTGGGACCAGTGCAGTACATTTCACATACATTAGGAGACACCTAATAGAAAAATCTTTGATGTAATCATCAGTCATTTCATGGACACTATTACAGGAGGGTTCTCCTCAAACTGGTAATAATCCTGAGGTTACTCAAAATTATTCATTGTGATCCAGATAGAATACACTTACAATGTACAGAATACAAAATTCTGGGAGGGCTAAAAATTCCCTGAATGAATGTTGGAAGACAGCATGCAGCAATCTAGATTGTAAAGTTATGTTGTTTCAAAGTATGGTTTTGTATTATTTAAGGCAAAAATGATGTCTAGAAGCAATGTATGAAGGGCATTACTATAGAGTGAGAACTTACAGTTTGGAAACCAGAGACTTCAGGGTGATAGTGGATTAGCAATTTAATATAAGATACCTGAATTATGTTAAGAGACAGGCAGTAACCTTGACACTACCTAAACACATCCCATATCTCCTCTTTAGTTTCTTCTGTCTCAGTTTTCTCTGAGTTCTGACCTTTACACTTTGGCTGGATAAAGAAGCAACAACTTTTTAAAAAATCTCAAGGATGAGCACCCCTGCCAATTAGAGCACTGACATTAGATGTCACACTGATGACAATTTGGGACTAAGCAGCTCTTCCATCCTAGAGTATGTGGAACATGTGGTAGTTTACTTGAAACATGTCAGTGATTTATCACAGGTCCACATTACACTTAATCCACAGATGAAATTGCTCCATAAATGCTCCAACAACCTTGAATTGAGCACTCAAAACTAATCTTTTGTAGCTGCTCAAGCCACATGCTATAATTGCTTAATTCCTTCTGATTACCAAAGCACACTAGACTATAAAAACCTATGTACTGCAATCTGCATAGATTACCCTTTAGGACATATTAGCATCAAATTTCACATGATATTAATGAATTAATTAATCTAGCAGAGGAGTTCAAATTCTAATTACCAAATAGTCATTAGGTATGTCCATTTCCTCATATCAGGCAGTGTGGGAGAGAGAGGGGTTGTGATTAACTTGTCAGAGAAATGCCATTGTGAAAGCAACATTCACTCACTATCTTACAGCATTTTAACTTCTAACACACTCTAGGAGGTCAAATATATTCACAAGCCCAAACCAAATCAAATCTCTGTTGTGTTAGACCAAATGTGTGCATATGTCAGAAGCAAATCATCACCCCATATCTTTGCAGTGTTAGTGTAAGAACCATTTCATCCACTGTTAAATGTCATAGTGTCCATGCATTTAATGGCCACAACTAAGCAGATCAGAAGCAGTATGCCCCAAAAGTGGGCCTCTCCCTGTGGTAGGTAGTGTAGGACTCTGTATGTATATGTGTGCATGTATATACACGTATATGCATAAGATATGAAGGTGAAGATAAATGAAAATTACTTCATATATATTGAAAAGAATGATTTTACTGCAAATGAAAGAACAAAAAGAGCATGTCATGCCATATGACCTGACCCTACAAACCTCCAAAACATATGTTACCTAAATAACTGTATTAGCAAACTTAGAAAATCCCCCACTGGTGGAGGATGAAGAGGAAGGACTCAGTGCTTCTGCTTTGCCTCATAGATTCAAAGCAGGCCCATAGCAAGCCTGAGTCACTTCAAAGAGGTAGAACAAATTTAAAATTATGTTTTATCTTCACCCAGTGCTCATCCTTGATGCAAATAGGATTTGCTGCTTCTTTATACTAGACATAGACTTAAGAGGTGAGAACACAAAACCAGGAGTCTCTAAAGACACATTCATATTAATTGATTTACAGTGCTGCAAAACCCTTCAGGGAAAATCTTAAAAATACCTTTCCTCTCAGGTCAAAAGAATCTATTCTTCAGTTGCAAAATCAACATGCATTAAAAAACAAAAATCTTGCTGTTTGTACCTCTTTAGCCCCAGGTTGCTTAGACACCAGGCAAAGAGGCAACTAAGCCATTGAAAAGTGCTCCTTTTTTAACCTCACACTGTTTCCATTTGTTCTTTGTGTCATCAAGAGTAGGGTTGGGGTAATCTTTTTAGACTGGTCTTTTCCTGTTGATCAGCTAATCAAAGTCCCTGAGAGTGCCCCTTCATTTCTTCTTGCCCAAGCAAACTAAGAAAATGCCATCTACTTCACTGCTGAGAATTTCATTAAAAATTCAGTTTTGCTCATCCTGATTAGGAGCAATCAACATTTAACACTGATGACAGGCTGAAGTTCAACTTAAGCATTTCTGGGTTTTGAGTATTATGTTAGGTTTCAAGACAGCAACAAACATAACTCTTCTTCACATCTTCATATTATTGCCTCCATTTCAGAAAAATGAAAAAGAGATGGAGTGTAGGATTGGTGTCAATATGCTGAAGATATGACGTGATGTGATTCGGTCATTTCTTCTTCTTGTACTCAAAATAAGAAAACAAAGGTGATGCTTTTGTTGCAAAACGTTTATATTTTCACTATTAACAGCTTTTCTTAAGCTCAGATCTACAATATAATCCTCTTGCCTTTGTAACCCTCAACTTAGGCTTAATTATGATTCATTAATTATTAAAGGCCTTAATTATACCTTCTTTTTTAAAACACAACTCATAGCAAAAGCTTGGAAATTTTCAAATTTTGTAGGAAGTGAAGATATAAAGTTATGAATCATCTCCAATCAGGACTTTCATTCGTAAAACCACTGCTCAAGGTATGGTAAAGGCTTTGTTTAAAGACTGAATTCCTACCACTGCTCTATACAAGTATTCTCAAGGTCACTAGGTGGGCAAAACAGAGCTGGGGACTGCCAAATAGACAACTATAACATCTATATTCCTATATTCCTTTGTACTTCCTCCTAAATTTTTACTGTACTTCTAACTTGTAGACAACAGAAAATAAATTCTTCCTTTATTTATAATTTCTGTCTGCCTTGAATTTAACATTACTTCATGGTGACTGTCAAAACATCAAAATGTTCCATTTTTACAGGTGTGACTCTCCTTAAAACAGAGCAAAAATAACAATGGCCAACATGGAGCAAGAATACATAAGACTGTCCAAAATTCAGTGTTCAGCTGTTGAACTTGAGAATGGAAATAAGGTATCAACATGGTTGAAGTGTCTTCCAGCAGCTGCCTTTAAATGGGAAAATACTCTGCAATGCTTGTAAAGTAAAGGCCTTATGTGTATAAGAAGCAGAGCAGACTCTGCTTTATGTTTAATGTCTCTTTAAAAAAAAACAAAACATAGAAAATATAACATAAAGCATTGAAAAGGCAGGCAATAAAGGTTATTCTAATCTTTTGTCTTAGTTCCTTCAGTTTGAAGAGTCTTTTATCATTTGACATAATCCTCTAACTAACAATAAGCCTTCTAGGTGCTCTTCCTGACAAATCAATAGAGACATCATGTAATATAAAAGATTTTTCTCTCCATTTTAATGTCTTTTTTTTTTTCAGTCAGTTTGAAATCGTTTTAATATTCAGTGCAGGAGACAGCTACCAGAAAACAGACAGTAATGATGATGATTTTATTGATTTTGACTTGCAAAGAAATCTCAAATGGGACTAGCAAGTAATTTCTTCTTCAGCAAAATCTTTTTATCAAATCAGCTGTCAAAAAACCCATCAAACATCTGCGGTGTCACATCTCATAGTTTTTTGTATTAATTATATACCATTTATTGTAAGCTTTAGAATGACATACATATCTTCTTTACTTGTAGATTTACACATAGGTGGACATTCTAAATAATTTAAATCAACTCAGTTTCCACTGTTGTCACCAGAACAGAAAAATATTTTTTTTCTTTTCCCCTAAAATAATTTTTTAACCTAGGACTTGAAATATATTCTGTGCTTTTTCATATAGCTCAGCCTTTCCATACAGAAACCTTATTCATAGTGCCGCAGAGATGAGAATGATTTGCAGTGAACTAGTTTTATTGTTTTGAAGGAGACAATTTTTAATGCAAAATACTGCACAACATAAATATGTCTGAACTTTATACACAGGAGACGTTCTCCAGTAGGACTTACAGTAACGTTACTATTCCATCAAGCTTCTTCCAATCTGGTATGCTGAATTACTTATTCTTTGGGACACCACCAAACTGAATACTCAGCCAGAACAAAGGTTATGCAGTTTGAGAAGGTGCCAGTGGAAGGATCATTGTTATTTTTGCTTTATTTAGCTAAGACAAAGTAGAGTATCTTTTTAAACTCCCCAAAGCCAAACTCCAACAACATGGCAAATTGCATATTCTAGGTATTTCTCCCACTTAATATCTTCACTTCAGTGACTGAATAGAAGACCTACAAGCTACAGAACTTTTCAAAGTACTCACCCTTTTTCTGAAGATGCTCTCTGTCTTCATACAAAACATACTCATAATGATTCCACCGTGTTCTAAATCAAGTGCACTAAAAGTTGCTTCTTTAAAATATCTATTTCATTGCTGATAATGGTAACCAACCATTCCCTTTCCTTTAGCAACCCACAAAGGTGTTGAAATAATGAGGACAGATAAAAGAATTCCCAGAACAAATTGTGAAGGGGAAAAAAAAAAAAAAGAAAGAAAAACTAAAAATAGGAATAGATATGTTTGAACTGTAGTCTCAGAATAGCTGGAAAAGCTCAGCCTACCAATACTTTCCATGATTTTTGTCTCGACCAAGTGGGAATCTTGGCTCCTTTATTAACCCTCAGAGGCCTCCTTTAAAAGCAAAATTAAGCTTGCATGGAATAAAAGATTCTGCAGACTTCAGCACTTGTCTCTAGGGATAAAATTGACTTAAACATTATGCCTACCTTGAACAGATTCAGTGACTTTTTTTAAAATACACTTTCTCAAGAAATGTTTGTTGTATATGAATGATATTTTGTGCTTAGCTGGGTGACAAAAGTACATTTCTACTTTCTGCTATTTCTATGAATACAGTACTCCAACACACTGGAGGGGTTTTGCATTATCAAAAAAAAACCCACAAAAAAAACCAAAACAAAAAAACCCCAACACCAAAACAATTTAAAAAGCACAAAAACCCCCACAAAAATGTTATATAGAAACCTTCAAACAAATATTGTAACACAGAACAGAAAGAAGTGCCTACAGCTACACTTTAATGTGCCAGTAAATAATCTTAATAGTCCTTGATTTCTAAGAATGAAACATACATTTTACTTGCTGTACTTTTAAACATACCTGTTTTAAATTATTATTTGCTAATGCAATGAATAAATTCTTACTTATAAGCAATAGATGAGATTACAAAAGAACAGTAAGTAAAAAATAATATAGTTTTCTGATGTTTGAATATAATATATATATATATATGTGTACACAATGCTCATTCAGAACTTTTATTTGGTTAAGGCTTCCTGGAATATTTAACAGATAATTTCTATATTTATTTTCACTCTTGCTTCTGCTTCTCAGGACCTATTTGTAGCCCAGCAGCCAGACAGCCATTTCTTTCTTTCAAGATGAGGTAGATGAAAGACACTACAGCTTTTCTCTTCTGCAGGCAAGACAGCCTCTAAAATAGTGAACAGGTACTGGAGATCAACAGATAGTTCAAGACTTTAATTTTTTCCTTCTCATCTTTCATTCCAAAGTTTCACACTCTCCTATTCCACTCCTGTTTCCTTATGATTTGCCTATTCATTTACATTTTCTTTTAAAAATGAGTTTTCTAAAAGGCAACTCTTTGGTTTTGTTTTTGCTTTTTTTTTTCATTCCTCAGGAAGAGTTGAAGAATACCTCTGTTCCCTGTTCTTCTTACCTATCTTCTTACCTCTGTGTCATGCTGCTCCTCTCCTCTAAGCTGAATGGCAAAGCCCTGCAGACAGGGAGGACAAGGCAATTAACCTCATTTTTACCTCCTGAGTGCAAGACCTAAGGACTGACTTTCATGACAAAGTGACTCCAGCTTAGTGGCAGCTCCTAAATTACCTACATCTGAAAAGAAAATTATTAATAGTGCTCATCAGCAGGTATTATTATTCAAGAAAAGGGTTTTTTAAGAAGTCCTTCTGTTTGGCCAACACAGGCAACAACAACAAAAAAATGTTTTTCTGTTCTTTTCCTATCTAATGCAATATAGAAAATAAATATTACATGGCTTAATTAATGAAGAATAATTTTTCCACTATTACATGAATAGATATTAGAACTTATTAGAAATTAAACTGAAAATTAAAAAATTATTTGAGAAGTTAAATTGTGTTTCAGATAAGTACATTAGATGGAAAAATCATAATTTCCTTGTATCATTTTACTTCTTTGCAAAGTTAAATGTTGTCTTTTTTAGTTCTACACATTATTCTAGCAAATGGGTTAATCTTGTTTATACCTAAATGGAGAAAGAATCATGTAGATACCCCCACACAGCTTTTCCTTGTTTTCTTCTGATGATATACTTTAAAATCATTAGGTATTTTAACTAGTTTTCCTCTAATTTCATCAGATTGACAGTCTGAAATAGAAGTGTGTTTTCCATTTGTTTTCTCAGTTACTGTATGATTATGTACCTACAGCAACACTAACCTTTAAATTACATCTTTCCTAAAGAAAATTCAACAATAAGGCTGAAGAAAATCATAAATCACATGGCACAACAGTTGCAAGTGCATGAAGTGTGAAAATGTAAACCACCAATGACAAAGGCTTTTTAACAATCAGGTTTTTAATTTCTTTTGTTCTTTCAGAAATGAAAGAACATAAATCATAAATCCTGTCCCAGGCTGCCCAAAGTACTCTGGAAATGAAATCCAGTGCAACTGAAGCTGTGGGGATGCCCTTTCCTTTGAAGGCGCAGATGCTAGACAGGGCAAGGTCCACCCGGGCGTAATAAACCTTTCCTGTTAGAAGCTGAAAGAGCAATTTGGGAGGATCTTGGAGGGATTTATCATTCCTTTTGAAGGATCTCATAGATTCTGCCTTCTCTCTTCAGGGAAAAATTTCCTCCTCACTGCTTCTCTGCATTTCCTTTTATACCTCCTCACTAGCAGGGGGAAAACTTCACCGATGGGTCTCCACTTTCTGGGGACAAAACTCCAAGCTCACTCCTTCCTTGAAGGATGCCAGAGGCACTCTAAAATCCATGCTGCCAAAACCCAGGTGGTGCTCTGCTTGCGATCCACTCCCATGATTTTGATGTCTTCTGCTTTTTTAAATTCTGGGGTGCTTTCTGAATGCATGCTCACTGCAAGGGCGTCAGCAAGGTGTGCTCTTGTCACGGTTTAACACTGGCCCGGCAATTAAACCGAGTGACAGATGCTGTCTATTAATCCTCCTCTCCTCCCTGATAAGGAAAGGAGAGAGAATAAGAGAGAGAGGCTTATGGGTTGGAAACTAAATTACAAAACTTTAATGAAACAGTAATGATAAATAGGAAAAATTACTAAATATGTACAAATATACAAATATTCAGGAAATATTGATAACACGTTCCTCCCCCCTTTCTCCCAATAACTCTCACGTCACCACAGAGGC
>JAAWXA010000005.1:13171604-13301458 GCA_038090715.1 Florisuga fusca
GTCCTGGGAAAGTCCAGGCTGGACTCGTAGAGTCAGCAGCAGTCGGGAGCTGGGGGCAGGAACACACAGATTCAGGCTGGCACGGATCAGGACCACAGGCAGATGAACGGATGGAATCCTCCCAGGATGCCAAAGCAAAACAGGGAACAGGCAAGGAAGGGCAGGAAGAGCAGGAAGAAGGGGCTTTGACCCTTGTGATCCCTCAAATTTATACTGAGTATGACGTGTATGGGATGGAATACTCTGTTTGGTCAGTTCTGGCATCTATCTTGTCTCGGGCCTCCCCAAAGGAGAGGTTCAGGTGGGACCTCCTTACTCCTTCTGCAGGGTAAAATGTTCCTCAGAGCTGAGCAGTGTCCTTGGCTCTGCACACCAGTCTCTGGCAGTAACTATAAACATCCAGTGTTATCAGTCCTAGAAGCAGACACTGTCTGAGAAACTTGCTGTTAATTTCAGCAAGTGCAGCTACTTACAAGAGACTTAGCTGAAAGCAAAAGTACAAACCAGAAAATCACCTTTATCCTGGCGCAAACCAGGACAGCTCTTTACCAAATATGTCTTAGTGGAGCTGCATTTTGAGTAATTCAATTTCCAGTTTTTCCCAGCTGTTTTTTCCCCAAACTTAAACTACCATTGCTATTTTTCCCTCCAGCTCATGAGACTTAAATTAATTTACTTAAAATGGAACAAATTAAGAAATTAGCCTAGTGTTTAAAAAATTCTATTTGGGACCAATATCAGACTAAGTCAAATGCAGTAGGATGGAAATTAAGTGCGTTTACTTAACCTTATTGTTACACACACTTGCAGATGTGACACTTTCTTGGGTTCACCACCTTTATAGACATCAAAGAGCTAAAAAAAAAGGTGTAAATGCAATTCTTGATGTCACATGTCATTTCACAGGAGTTGTTTTAGGTAGGAAATACTCAGCTTAGTTATGGAAAATTAGATTCCCCAGTGTCTAATGGGATGAGAATTGCTGTGAATAAAGACAGACACTAATTATTTTATCAGCAAGTTCAGAAAAAACTGCTTTTGCATTTCATTGGAAGCCTTAAGACACTTTCAGACAGTCCACATTCAGAACTGGCCTTCTATGAAGGAAAATTTTTTAATGATATACAGTGATATATTAGAGTTAAACTTCCTTGCTATACATGCAGGACATTGATCCCTAAGTAGCACAGAATAACTGCTGGCTAAAAAATAAATTCAGTAAATTGCAGGAAAATTGTTCTGTAACCTGTACAGATGGAACTGATTGTTTTCTAACTATATGTCATGGTTTATAACATTATCTTGCAGAAGACTAGGAAGAAGGCAGTAGAGTTTCACAGATGCACAGCAGTGTTCATTAATTTCCTGGAAAATTTATTTACACATTTTTAAAGCTTATTACTTCACTGAGTGTTTTCCTTCTCTGTAAAACCCTTGTCTGCTTGAAGTTACCTACCTCTGAAATTGTACTCACAAAAAAAAAAAAAAAAATTAGCTCAGCCCATAGACTGGTTACCAGATGCACTGGGCCAGTCATCCCTTGTTCTAGCTCTGGTTAAATAGCCCAGCAAGGTTCTGCTTAAATCTAGTTTTTGCCCTTAAAACTTTACTTGAAATGGGGATAAAATTCTGGTTCAATCTTGCAGCTCAGCAGTGTGGCAACATAGGGTTCTGGAAAAGGACAGAAAGTGCACTTTCAAGATCTGCCTCATTCTCCAGATCACTTTGCCATCCCAGAGGCATTCCACTAGATCTCTCAGAAGGTGGGGGTTTTTTATACTTTTTTTTTTCCCCAGAGTATCTAGTGAAGATAGAAAATAGGTATTGTTTCAGAAGACTGCACTGTGTTTCTCTCTTGAGCAGGCCCAGGATGAGGGGTGGCTGTTACCTGACATTTTGCTCACAGCTGACTGGGTCCAGCTTGGGGTTTTGTTTGGTTGCTTCCTCTTTCAAAAGAAACACTCTCTGAGTCCTGACTCAGCCAGCACGACTATTCCATTTGCAGGCAGGACTCCTCTAAGTTTCATTTGTGCTGTTTGCTGAGCAAAGAAAGGGACAGAATGATGAAAGAGGTGACCAGAAGAGACCAAGATATTGAGCCTACCACTTCAGGACAGAAACTAAAACTCCTGATGTGAAGCTGGCTTGATGCAGGGATCAGTCTTCTGCAAGCATTCACTTGTAGCCTTTGCCTCAGCAGTACAATAGGGTGGGTACCAAATATTTTCATTTGCTTTCAGTTGTCACAGTTCTTGTTTGAGGAGAAATTCTCCGTGTTGTCAGTGTTCAGGATGTCACTGACAGTCCCTTTTTCTGTCTCAATTCTCTGCTTCTTACATCAACATTCCAGACAGTGACTGAAAGATATAGTGATTACATGGCATCAACAAAAAAAATATTGCTTTTTCTTCCTTTGTAAAAATTCAAATGCACAGTCTGGTATATTGGGGGTTTTTTTGCAAGCCATTCCAGTAACTTGTTCCACCTATTCAGTCAGAGTATTTAGACACACAGAGGACAACACTACTGTTAAATGCTCCTTCTTGGTCTTTTGCCTTTTTTATTTTCTTGTTGTTCTGCTCCAAATAAAGCAGAACTTCCGGTGGTTTTTTTGTTTTCTGATACGATCTGCTTCAGACCCAGCAAAATACAAAAGGTCTTTCTGGCCCTGTGGCCCCAAAACAAGTAGAATTCATTTAAAAAAACAAACAAACAAACAAACAAAAAACAACAACTCATGTTAATCTTTAAGATGTAGCTGCAGCTGATTTCAAATGCATCATTTTGTTTTATCTTGTTTGCCACAGTGAAGACTTGCCTATCCCCGATTTCAGCCTTAAAAAAACAAATTAATTTCTTTTCTTCTTTGTCTCCAGAATGTGGTCCTTTAATAACCAAGGCATAGAATGCCACTCAGCCAAAGAGCTTAGAAAGACTCACAGTGAATGAGGTTCATAATAAACTCACCTACAAGGATATGTTGCAAGCTTGTAAAGTATATAGAGTTCTGTGTTTCTAGATAAAAGCCATTTTCCAGGAGCTGAAGAAAAACTTCCCTCATAACACATTGTCAGGAACCAAACAGCAATTCTGTTTCATGACAACTTGGGATATTTTGGAATTCATTTTCATCCTTTACTGGAAAGAAAATGAAGCCTCTCCTGTATTTTCAAATCTTCATGAAGAAGAGTTTTGGCATTGCACCTTCAGTAAATCTGCCAGTCACACCAAGCTGTGTGATGCTGTGGATTCACTTGAGGGAAGGGATGCCATCCAGAGGGACCTTGACAGGCTTGAGAAATGGGCCAGTGCAAACTGCATGAGGTTCAACAAGTCAAACTGCAAGGTCCTGCATCTCGATCAGAGCAGTCCTAGGTACAACCACAACATGGCTACAGAGTGGGTTGAGAATAACCCTGGAGATAAGGACTTGGAGGTGTTGATTGACAAGAAGCTCAACATGAGCCAGCGGTGTGCTCATGCAGCCCAGAAGATCAACCTCACATAGGATGATGTATCAAGAGGAGAATGGCCAGCAGATCAAGAGAGGAGATTCATCCCCTTTTACTCTGCTCTTGTGAAACCCCACTTCAAATACTGCATCCAGTTCTGGTGTCCCCACCATAAGAAGGACACAGACCTGTTGGAATGAGTGCAGAGGAGGGCCACAAAGATGATCCAGGGGTTGGAGTACCTCTGGTATGAGGACAGGTTGAGGGAGAAGGGATTGTTCAGCCTGAAGAAGACTCTGGGAGGACCTTATAGCTGCCTTCCAGTACCTGAAGGGAACCTATGGGGAGGCTGGAGAGAGACTTTCCACAGGAGTGTACAGTGGTAGGACAAGGGGAAATGGTTTTAAACTGGAGAATAGGTTTAGACTGGATATTAGGAAGAACTTATTCGGTACAAGGGTGGTGAGACCCTGGAACAGATTGCCCAGAGAACATGTGGATACCCCATCCTTGGAGGTGTTCAAGGCCAGGCTGGATGAGGCTTTGAGCAGCTTTGTCTAGATGAGAGGGGTCCCTGTCCACAGCAGGGAGATTGGAGTAAATGATCTCTAAGGTCCCTTCTAGCCTAAGCTATTCTATGATTCTAATCCCAAAAGCTCTTTTTTTTTTCTAATTCAAATTCTTCTCTGTCATTTGTCTTCTCTCCAGAAATGACCAGGAAGGCTGCCCTAGGCCTTAAAAAACAGAAAGTATTTCCCAGATCTTTAAGCCTCTCAGCAACACAGTGAGCTATACACATGAATACACAAAGACACATGCCAAACAGTAAAATGGAGGAGAAGCAACCCCCCCAGTAACACTCTCTGGTTGTTGTGAAGCACCTTGCCCCTTTGCAGTGAGACACCAGACCCTATCTGCATCTGGAAACGGGTCCAGGACTGTGCAGGTGCTGGGAGAAATTTCTTGGTCTCTAAACATCAGAGCAGCTAGAAAATTCCTAATACTGGGGCGTTTTGTTTGTCTCACGTGCTCCACATCCCCACGGATGGATGCAGTCCCACAGAGAGTGTAGGGGACATGAAAGTAACATTGAGCAGCTGCTCCTTGAAAGTTACATGGAGCACTTCAACCCAGAGTAATAACAACCTCAGTGTCTCCCTATGCCATTCACCTCATGCTGAGCATCCATGCTGCTACCTTCAGTACATCCAAAGTTCAGATAGGTTCTGCCACATGAAGCAGGCTAGCTGAGACTTAATTAGCAGTTTTAAAAGAGTATCTCACTTGTTTTTTCTCTTTTGGGCCCTGTTTTCTCATTTATTTGTTTGTCTTTGCATCTGCTAAGATTTTTTTTTTTCCCTCTGATACTTAGTATGACCACTGATTTGGCTCTGTGAGTGACAGTAGCAGCATTAAAATGGAGACCAGAGACAGGCTCTGGAAAAGATTAAACAGCATGAAGCCCACAGCTGCTCCTTTTCCATGAGGTCTTCTCCCCCCAAGCACTCCCAGCTGCTGCCACCACCAGTGGTGAGGAACAAATGGGTCTGACAGTGGGGAGAAAATTTAGGGATGAGGGCGTGGCGAGAGGGGACATTTGTGCAGCCACAGTCTTTGTGAAAAGAGAGAGAGAGAGAGAGCACATCCTCAGCACAGATCTGGAAGGGCAGGGGAGCCAGCAAAGTCATTGCAGACACCTGCTCTAATTTGCCCTGGTTTGCAAGGTACTAAGTCACAAAACTGGCCCTCACAGCCTCTGTGCAAACCCCCTTTCTACACCCACCACCTCTAGACTCCTGAAATAAAAATTGTTTCAAAACGTTTAATACCTACCCTTTTAAAGACTGGATTTCTATTTTGGGTGAGCCACATTCAGCCTCTCTGAAAATCTGGACTACAGGGTCTTTTTCCTGAATGTGTAATGGACTAATTGTGTATATTTTTATGTTGCTATTTTGAGGTAGCTTTAAAAAGCAGTGTTTCATACAAAATGGTGGAGTCCACTGTGCTAAATTCAGGGAACAGCTGGATTTTGTTAAATTGGCTTTTATACATCTATTGTTGTGTCATTTTTTCACACAGCTCTTCTCAGAAACACTGAATGAAATTGCATGAGGAGCTTAATGTAATGGTCAGCCTAATTTGGAGTAGCTCAGCAGATAAAATAGGAATTACGGCATTGTTTGCTTGGGACAGACTGCATGTTCAGGGAGAGAGGGAACAGATTGGAACAATAAAATTACTTGGAAGATGTAACTTTGCAAGCAATAAAGTTTTAATTCATTGTCTTATGTCACGCTGCAAATCAGGGTAACAGTGAGTAGGAGGTAGAGACCAGGGTTGAACAAATCTGCAAACCCTGGAGGGGCAGGAGCCCTCAGCCAGGAAGTCTCAGCAACATCCAGAAATATAGTGACACATCCATCAGTGTTTCTGAGTTGACGTAGGAAGATTTCCTGAAAAAAAAAGAAGACCTACAGCTACAACAGGGCCCATAAGTCCTGACAAAGTCCAAAACCAGGTCAGCCAGCAGGGAGAGAAAAGGAGACCTCCTGTCCCCCAGGAGGTGGGAACAGTTCTGAATGTGGTGGGCAGCCCACACCAAACCTGGAGGAATCTCTGGTGGGAGACTGGGACAGCACAGCCTATGGAGTTTTGCACTTAGCTGGTAACAGCCTTCTTCACAACCTGTGACGTGTTGGAGCTCTGCCCAGGTGACTGATGAAGAGGAGGTTTCTGATTGCTGCGTTGATGTTCACCAGGCTTTCATCAGCACAGTTTAAAATCAAAAGGGGAGGCAAGATATTTTCAACCCTGCTAGTGAAGTTGTCTGGCTTGCACCCACAGCACTGTTTTCAAATGCTTGTGACAGAAACAAACACCCCTCCTAAGTATGATTTGCCCCTTTTTCAGAAATCAAAATTAAAATTTAGTACAGTAAACCGAAGTTACTGATCTGGGCTGATGTAGCTGAAAACTGCACACCTCTGACATCCACAGAAAAGAGCATGATGAGAAAGACTCTATTTCACTCACAACATGAAAAGGGAAAATGCTGAAAGTCTTGGCATAACCTGATGTGAACAATGAGGATGCCTTCATGGTTGCCTGACTCCCAGACCTCTCAGACATGATTCGTACAAACAATGGTACAGGTCAGGAGCAGACTTCCACACAGGCTGATCCCAAAAGCCAGTCGTGAGGCTACAAATTTTTCCATTAAAATATCATCATTATCCATTGCTACACAGTGTGATGGTGTATGAGACTTGGTGTGCATCCTTCATGCTGTGCTTAGAGTTGTGCTATGTCACGAGTAAATAGGTGTGGACAGATGATGGCTTCATAGCCCCAAGGGAGTTTTTGAGCTTTTGATGGGTTTACTCAGCTCATTTCAGAAGGAAAAACAATTCCAAAACTTTTGTCCACAGTCAGCAAAATGGAAAAATTTTGCCTCAGCTCGCTATTTATACCTTTCCTGCAATGAACCATAGCTAACATTTTGAAATAAAGATGTCATTAAAAAAAAAATAATAAAATGGATGCCTCCTGGCTCTAAAGCATTGAAATGGCTCTTTTAGCAACAACTTTTTTCAATTCTTGTACTTCAAATAGATTACTTAATACCAATACCTTTTAAAAAAAGAACAGCTTAGTTAATGTGTATCTGTTGCTGCACTATATGCAACCAAGTGACCAAAGAGGCACTTGAGTTGGATGACTAATAAACAAGAACTGTTTATTAATATTGACAATAATAGACTTTCATGTGACCTTAAGTTGTGATTTCCATCTTCTCTAACACAGAGGAGCAACAGCCAGCATGAAAATCTTTTTGTCACTTGTAACTCCTAACTGCCCGTTGGTTTCATAATTACATAGATGACTGATGAATTTGAATCAGTAGACACTTTAGGATAAAGGCAGCAGGGTAAGAGATGCCAACAGCACCACAAACATTTCTAGCTTGACTTACTGAAAATTCAGTAAGTAATATTCCCTTTCATCTTTGCAACTGCCTGTTTCTAAAGATGTGTTATTTACTTGCACTGTCTCCATCTCTCATCTTTTAGGGACCATAACAATTTTTTACATGTCCAACTTTCAGAGTCCATAGATACTTTTGCTTGTTCTTTCTAGGCTTCAACTAATAATTTGTTGAATCAGTGAAGAAATAATGGTACAGAGTTGTCTTTCTCCCTCCCACATATTATGCCTACAGCTTAATCTGCTGTATTAATCGTTCTCCCCTTCCATCCACTCACAGTAACTTATACAAGAAGCTGTTAAAAAGATGCAGGTTTCCTTTCCCTGAGGAAGCAGTACTAGAGTGACCCATTTAGCAGATCTGAACGAAAAAACCTTAACTTACATACATGTCAACCCAAGTATCCATGAGATTAGAAACATGACCTTGTCAGAAAAACTGATAAATATTGTATCTTTTTTCCCCATATTTTTATCTCAGAACTGATTAATGTGCTCTCAACTTTTGATGCCATTTGTGCCTGAGAACTGAAGCATGAATGAAAGAAACACAGCAATTTATTGCAGTAAGCCATTCTTGTAACAAACACTTTTACTTTGAACAGAGATGAAAACAGGGTGTTTATCCTTTATGGAAAAAAAAACCCCACACTTTATCTTGAAATGAACACAAACAAAAGGTCCTGCAGCTATCATTTCCTATGACAAAGACAAGCTGAGAAAGAGGACTCATATTCAATCCACTTTTCTTCATGATAGTCTAAAAGAGCATAGAGTCATGGTTTCCACGTGTATTTCGTAATATTGGAAATTGACTGCAAAACACAGTGGGATTAGAGTCTATACACAGACTTTAAAACTAGGCTCTTCAAGCAAGGAGGTCAGACAGTTTTTTCTCCTCAGCTATGAATTGCTCAGATCCCACACCTGCTGTTGCTCAGTGGTTCTGAGCTCAGCCCCTGCTGCTGTAATCCCATGGACAGGGATTCCCCTGGGCCAGCATCAAAGGTGCCCATTGCAGTTGCTCCCACTATCAGCAAGTAGTTCTCAGTGGAGTTTTTTTATCAGTATCAGCATGGAATATCTTGTTTCAGCATGAGACAAAGAGCTTACTGAAGTAAAAATCTGTTTCTCCAGCATTGTCTATTTCATCATATATCTTAAAACTTCAGCCAGTACCACCACTCATGCCACTGCTCTGTAGTCTGACATAGACTTCAGAGAGCCCTTCCCTGACACTCACAGATCTGTCTGCTATAAGTCCATTTAGTTCTGCATTCTTTTTCACCTAAACTAAGAAAAAGGGAAACTTAATTTTTCTTCTCACAGTATTTGATTTTTCTACCCTTTTTTCCTATACTTTCTCTTCTTTTGTAGGTGTTTGAGTTTTTACAGATGGCTTCATGACTGCTGGAGCCATCTGGCAGCCCTGTGATGTGCCGTGGCTCACATGATGCAGCACTGGTCATCAGGGCTTAGCTCTCAAAAGAGACAGACCTCTGCCAGGCTCCCCAGCATCAAGTGAGTGGTGGAAAACACATAGCATGAAGGTAAAATGAACTAAGAAAATAAAGCTGTTGAAATGCAGAGTACTTGAAAGACCTAGCACAGCTGAAACTCTCAGAAAATTTGAAGAAAGCATAAGGTTTAGGCCACCACACCTTTCTGAATGAACAAAGAAAGCCCTTATTAAAAGTGAGCAGCACAAGTAAAACAGTGCTTACTTTTGCTGACTTAACTGAGAAGCTGGGGCCCCTTCCTGTAAAAAAGGTGTGGACATGGGATACAAAGCCTAACACAAAATTTGGGCAACTGAAGGAGATAATTTAGAGGCGCCTCTACCAAAATATATTTGGAAATAAATTGCCTGGAGATGACTTGAGGATGGTTGTTTACACATTTGCAAGATGACTGTACTTAGATCTGGAAACCAGTGGTTTGTGTTGAAGTTGCACTAGAGAAAATGGAGTATCTTCTGTTCAGAAAGGCAAGGATGGTTTGACACTGAGAAAGTTCTGACAATGATATATTTTGAAGCATAATACTGAGCTGAGAGTTTCCTTCATGTGGCTGTGGAGTCCACTTGTATTTAGCCTAAGCTGTAGGTAACCCTGACAATAAGGAAAGTTGAAGAAATACCTCATTGAATTTCAATCTGATTGAAACACTGTGAGTGGTTACCAGCTTTTCAAATCAATACCAGAAAAGAGATAACAATTTTCCATTTAACACTACAACACTACTACATTACAGATAAATACACTACATGATATATAACAGTATTCCAGAGTTTGTTAATTCTCTTTAAATCACATTTCTGTAGTAGGGAGGGAGGATGCCCATTTCCTGCTGTTCCTACTAGGATACCAAACCCAACAGGGAACTTTGAACATTTAAAAGGAACACAAAGAAATTGAATGTCAGTAGGAAAACTATATATGAGGCTTATCCTTTGCAAATATGTTGCAGAGATACAGTCTAAATAATCATTGTCAAAAGCAAGAAACTATTTTAATGGAATTTGTGCTGCTTTGGAGGGATCAAAGTAACTTCCAATGTAGCCACTCTACACTCCATGATGATTTTAATAACCTCTTTTCATAACCAAGTCCCCAGACATATTTAAACTTAGTATTACCCACAGATGGAATTTTTGGTTTACACTTAGAGGCACAACACGAGTATCTACAAAAGGAGGAATCCTAGACATGCAAAAATTTGGAAGGGAACTGATGTTCTAGCTATGTGTGAAAAGAGGACAGGGAACAATAAAATAAAAGATTACTCATATTATTTCTTCGTGAAGGCTGTAGTCCTTCTCTCATGGTAGAACTGGAAGTTTTAATCTCAGCCTTTATCAGTTAATTACTGACTCTAAAATTTAATTCTCTTTTATTCTTCCTTTCCTGAATTAAGGTTACATATAATACCTAATAAATCTGGTGAATTACCTGCAAAGCTGATTAAAGATCAAATAGATCCAGAATTCATAACAATATTTATCTTGCAAAATGAGAGAAGAGCAATGTGTTCAATGAAGGAAGGTCATTGAGAAATGGAGCCTTTTAGCAACACTGTTTTGGGCTGTTTCTACTAAAGCCCAGATTTTCTTGAAAATTCAGTTAATTTTATATCAAAGAATGAAGTGTTCTTTAAAACTAAAGAAGTATAGCTTAAGTAAAAAAAATAGTACTAAAACTGTCCTAAATATGCACAAGTAAAATACTAATGTGCTTTAAGTTAATGAAGAGGACTCTGCTGGAATTTTATAGAACTATTTTGCTCATTGAAATATGAAAGACAGAAGTAAAGTAGATTACATCATTCATTCTTGTTTAAAGGGCTTTCATTTTAAAAACATTCTTGGAAGAACATGATTTTTTCAAGCTGTGCAATTGTTACACGATCTCTTTTGTTGTCATCTCAGATGGGAGCAGAAATTCCTCTCCTCAGTCTGTGAGCTCTTATAGCACTCAGCAGTGGAAGAGTAGGTTGCCAGAACTGGTCTCATTCTGAGGCCTATAGACAATGTCATAGGAAAACAAATTGTATTATATAGCATAGGTATTATGGAATAGACTTTAAATTGTTTTCTAAGTGTTGATTTGTCCCACCAAGCAATGTTTTCAAGATGCAAATACTTTTTTAGTAAAATCATGATGGTAATGGCTACAGAGCTCTCTAGTGTAGTCTGGGGGTTGTTTTTTGGCCCAAAACTCAAGTATTACAGCACAGGTAAGTACTTACAGCTACACCTTCATCTGCTGCCTCAGGATTATTATAAATGGCTGCTGCTGCAAGCTGGCTCCATGCAGTGCCTGCTCATTGCTTGGGAAAACATTAGGGTACATGAGTAAAAAAACTTCAGTGTTAACAATATAACACAGACCAGAGCCCCAGGCTCTGACTAGTTTGTTTATACAAAGATAGCCTATACTCAGCACATATCCCATCATCTGCTATTCTACTGACTTCTGAAAACAAAATCCATACAGAAACAGAAGCCTATTTTTGCCTCTTGTGTGTTGAGCAACGTATTGACCTGAAGTGCCTCAGGACATCAGGTGGCAAGTTGAAAATCCAACATATCAATGCCCTCAATGAGACTTAGCAAGATGAAATTTCTTGTGGTGTTGTCAGTAATGGTTCCCACCGCAGTGAGAGAGTTTCCTAGGATCTACCAGAGATGCTGTGGTGTGGGAGGAGCTGTTCCCATATGCTTGCATACTGACATCATCCAATACCCATCAAAACTAGAGAACAAATAGTCTTGCTTCATTCAAATACTTCAAAGTTCCCTTTCTAGCTTGAAAAAGGCCTTGAACTCCAGTCAGCAGCATTCAGGCAGTTTCAAGTACTTGAATACAAGCAATGAACTGCAGCCAAACAGTATTTTTGTGTCAGTCATTAAATGTCATTTGCAATCAACACAGTGTTCTCTGTTCCTGCTTTTGCATGTCAAGTTGTAAAATCACATTGCATATTAATATAAGATAAATAATACAGGGAAACAAACATACTTGTCCATTCTGTTTCAGAGAATAATGCATAAATCCTTGAACTTTGACATTTACAAAGTGCTTGCTATGTACTAACATGTAGTTCATTATTTGAGTTTTCATCATTTGGCCTCAGAACAGTTTATAAAGGATGGAAACACAATCACTGTCACCTCTGGTCATGAGCCTGAGAAGCAGGAGATAAAGGGATGTATCCAGCATCTTTCCAGGAAAATAAATTGAAAGCCACTTGCTCCACATTTGACACACATAGGCCTGTATCATCTATGGAAGGTGATAATAAAAGTGCTATAAGGCTTTTGCACTATTCATGTAAATGGCAACTTTTATCTGCAGATATTGGAAATGCCTGGGAGACCATCTACATGAAGAATTAAGACCAAATTCCTGAGGCAATGCTTGACTAGACCAAATTTCCATCAGCATTAGATACCTGTGCTGCTGAAAACGCAGGAGAGATCCACACCAGCTTGCAATCAATCAGCATAGTTGCTAAGGCAAACTCTTCATGAATTACATTAGCTTTCATACTGAAAAAATTATATCAATACTTAATAAACTGAATAAAGCATTGAAAGGAGAAAAACACAAATGCACTGAAAACATTTCTTCTATTGACAACTATTAAAGCTGGCAGAAGCCATTTCAACACCTTTACTCCGGCTCCATTCTCTTATTGTGTAACATTTTAACCACATGCCCAAGTCCTGCTGAGGACCCCTTTTTCATCATAAGGTATCTAAGTTCTAATGTTATAGTAGGAAAAAAAGAACCAACAAAACCAGCTGCGAATTTAATAATTTGAGTGTTTTCACCGCCCTAGGGAACATGCAAATGACAATGTGAGCTGCAGAAGCCGCTTAGACACTCCAGGATTATGGAAGATGTGTGGAAAACAGCAACATCTCCCTCCCTCATGCACTCTTGCAGCTGGGAGAGGAGCAGAAAGATAGCTGCTCTCCATCCCTGGGTGTCCTGAGCCATTCCTGGGACTGCACAGCTGTGTTTTGCCTCCCTGAGTGCTAGGCCAAGCTCTAAATGACCTGAAATATAAAAGCATAGCTGAAGGCTGAATTTTTACCTGGAACAAATCTTTCCTATGAAGCCTGTGATCATATTGCAGTTCTTTGAACTATATGGAAATGATACAGAGATAATCCTTAATGAGGAAACAAACTGACTTCATAGTAACATATTTTATACAGCAGTTAGTGGAGAAAAGTCTGATGTTCATGAAAGCAAATAACTATTCGGAAGCAATGATTTAAGCTCTCCGGTTTCAGTCTCTAGGAAGAAAATTATATCACAAGTTCTCCCAGCAGTTTCACCTCTCTGAACAGTCTGAATGAAAAAATGACAGTAGCATTTTTTGTGGTTGGATACAGTCGATTTAGCCAGAAGCAGAGAATCAAATACACTAATCAATAAATTTTGGCAACTAGATGAAAAATATGTGTTCAGATCATTATAGATACTCTATCTGTAAACGAAGTTAAACAATACCCAAGCTTAAATTGATTGAAAAATTCTAAAATTATCTTTTAAGTCATTTCTTACATTTTTCCTCGGCAACAAATCAGTGTATTCTCTGGAAGAAGGTACATGATTGGACTTGTAATTTTGGCATCAATCTTCTTATTCCCATATATTTATCTTTTGAATGACTGCAATATTCTACAAGCTTTAAGAAACTGTCTACAGTAAAATACATCATACTGGAAGTGCTCACCCAGAAACAAGTCTACTATCTTTTTGTATATAAAAGAAAACCAAATAAGCTTCCCTTCTACCAGGTCATGGAGTAGTAAAAAAAAAAAAAAAAAAAAAAAAAAAAAGAGGTGCTGGTTATTCCTCAAGGAAGATTTAGCCTCTGACCTTTGATAGAAAGATAGAAACTAGTTAAGGATGAACACTTCTTGCTCAGAGAGCAAAGAGAGCTTCAAACAAGAGTCGTGGGGAAAGGACAAAAAACCAATGGGTATGTGCAGGCATAGTTTAAACTGGACAAGGAACATGAGGCTAGAACACAGAGTTGCTTGGAAGAGGGTTGAAGGATGCCAAAGAGAGAAGTGTGTCAGTCCACAAAAAAATGTGGGGAATAAGATGGTGTGGGCAGTAAGGATTTATCTGAAACAAAGATTTAATTGATGTAACAGGATATGGCAGGATAATACACATGACTAATAAATCAGTATAAATGGATATAAATTAATGCAAATGGTCAGTTCTGGAAGAAGAACAGGCAAGGCAATAGAGAGGAAATGCTGGAAAAATAGAAAAAAAAAAAGAGGACCCAGGCTGCCTGCAGAGGTGTCAGTTGCAAACCAGGACACCAGGCAGGGCAGAATCCTCCAGAGCAAAAAACGTAGTTCCCTCCAGGGATTTTAGCTTCTCAAAAGTCAGACAGAAAGGGGACAAAGTAGAATAAACTCTACCAGGGTCACAATATGTACCATGCACTCTTTCTGCCTGGAACCCAGCTAAAAGTCAAACCAGGTCAGAATCCAGGTGATTTGAAGAAAATTCAACAACAGTGTGATTCTGACCATCGGTTCATTTCATGACTGGATATTGAATATTTTTAAAATTTTACTTTTTTCACAGAAATGTCAGATAATTCTTTCAACATCCATCCTCACATCCAATATCTTTCATGAAAATCTATCATTTTGTAAAATGAGTAAGTGTGAATGTGGAAAGGAAATAAGGAAAAAAAAAAAAGTGGAGTTTTGCTTAACAGAACATAAAACTGATAATTATTGCTAATATTGGTTTGTGATGCATATCACACTGAGCTGCCAAAGAAAATTCTTGCTGCCCTGCAATGTTGAAATGCTTTCCACCAAGATCTGGGTAATTTTGCTTGTCAAGAAAACAATCAAGTGTGCTTTATTCCATAGACTGGTTCCACCACCATCTCTCATTCTTCAAGGGGCAGAACACACTTGCTGCTTAACTTTCCCACAAATACCTGCTTAACATTTCTTTTAAATACCACACATTGTCACTGTGTGCAATTAACAATTTTTGGCTAAGCGAGGAACCTCATGCACACTTCAGACAGACTGACAGGTGACAGATCTACTTCCCACATTCGTGTATTGTTGTGAAGCACAACACCCCCACTGAAGGCTGACAGCTGCCTGCATTTACCAAAGCCAAAGACCTGCTCAGACTGATTTGTACCAATACACTATGCAACATTGGGAAAATGCTCCTATTGATTCTTACACCTACACTGTAGGAGATAAAACTCGTTAGGTGATCAAGTTTTTCACCCTGCCATAAACAATTTTCTGATTTAGCATCTGGAGTTCCTAGACAAACTCATGGTTATTTCTGTAGGTTGTTTTGCACTTTTTCCCTGTGAAAGCTTAGCAAAGTACCATTGGCTACACAGTGAATGGCTCCGCACTCCTTCCTCCACTCCTGTGTCACCATTTGTGACACAGAATAAAAGATTCATCTTCACGTGCGGGAGAGTATGTAATAGGCATTTGTAGTTCAATGGCTATTTCAGCAGAGGTCAGTTCATCTAAATGACTTTCTCATAAACTCTGTGCTTTCCCTGCTATATGAAGGCTTTCCACATGACTGAGCTAATTGTGCCACAGGACTACCTGGTGTCACATGTAGAAAAGCAATTTTATTCAACATAGCCAGGGGACTCTACAGAAGAAAGGTTTGCCAGATTAAGAGCTTTATCAAGGATTTTCAATTACTACCTTGGGTTCTGACGATTTGACTTTTTCTACCATACTGGATGACACCATTAGGGGCTTCAAAGCACTTAAGAGGAATCTTGCTTGGGGGGAAAATAAGGATGCATCCTCAGCTTATAGTCAAAGAAAATTTTGAAATTAAATTAAAGCTAAATTTAAAACCTCAGATGTGTTCTCTTGTCCAGTATATAGTTCTTT
Organism: Florisuga fusca; assembly: GCA_038090715.1. Taxonomy (NCBI): domain Eukaryota; kingdom Metazoa; phylum Chordata; class Aves; order Apodiformes; family Trochilidae; genus Florisuga; species Florisuga fusca. The sequence continues at coordinate 13,187,484 of JAAWXA010000005.1, forward strand.
TCCTTACTTTCCCTGGTTGCTAATCACACTGAGTTAAATCTCTCTCTGAAAGCATCAGAGAGAATTAAAGGGAGAGAGTTGGAGCTACTTAAATTTTTTTTCCTGCCAGTGGAGGAAGGGGTGTAACTTAGGACCTGCAAATGGTAGTTCAGTCATCTAACATAAGGGTTTCCCTTATTCCACAGACTGTAACTTCAGTGACCTTAAATACAACCCAGGCCACTCATGTCATATTTTAACAAGGGAAGATTCTACCTTTACCTCATCTTTTTGAAGAAGTGTTGTGTACTGACTGAGCTAGAGCTGAAGAGCATTGACAGTTTAAAAGACCTGAAATACTCAGGATGTGACTACGTTACACATTACTCTGGATTCTGAGCTGCTTACTAAAAGAATATGGAGACAGTTGCTATCTGAATGTAGATCAAACATCTTTTCTTCAAGAAATTAAGCTGTGAAGTGGCACACAATCTGCTCATATACGAAGCAGGAATAGTTTTGAGGGAAAACCCCAAGAATTTCTAGTGGGATTTGAAAGTTCTTGATAAAACAGAGGAATCACTGGGGAAACAGGCCCACTCAGATCAGCTAATCTGTGCCCAGAATCTATTAGGCAACATCATTTCTTGTTTTGACAGAACTGGATTTCAATTAAGTCATGAAATGAATGCAGAGCCCCATATTCCATTATCACTGAGCACATCCACAGCAAATATTTTTAATTAAATTATGAGGAGATTAAAATACTTTGGAGATAGTATAATTCTGCCTCAATGTTTGGCAATTACACATGGGGATTTAAGAAAACCAGATAGAAACTTTTTTGCTTTGTGATGACAAAGAATATACACTCAAAGGCAGATGATGAAGATCTGAAAACTGTTTGACAAATCAGGCTGTAAAGACTAAAATTCACAGAGATCCTGCAATACAGTTGAAAATATTAAATTAGAATAAACTGCTTGCTTTCTAGCCAGTTTCCATTTTTACCATTTAAATTATGTCATTGCATCAAGTTTCTCCTCATTATGAGGAAAACTTTCAAAAACACACATGTTTCTGAATTTCCAGTTATTTATGAATATCTATACTGGTATTATACAGTCCTGTTATATATAACAACTTTATCAAATGAGCCTAACCCAGCTCCTGTCAGTGCAGCAGGTGAGCACAATTGGAGCTGATCTGTTTAAGACAAGGCTTTTCCATCCTGCAAGAGTAGCTATATGAGCTGTAGCAAAATTTAAAATTTAACATGCCCAGACACCCAGAAACCTGAAAATCTGCATTTTCTAGTGGGCCAAGAAGGAAGAACAAGGACATACCCTTACCCATGCCTGTCTTTAGCTGGGTTTTATTTATGAACTTTCCCTTTGGAAAGGGTTTATTGGTGTTATGTTTAAGCCTGCTATCTAAACACTTTGGAAGACAGCCTCCAGTCATCAATGACACCTTTTTTAATTTAGTGGACCTCTATTCAATTTAAATCTGAATTCTGCTCCCAGAAAGCATAATTAATTCAGGGTAGAAGGGACACATCTGGTGGCCATGGCTTGCAAAGCATTTCTTGACTCTACCTTAGCCTACTGGCCTGAGGAGCCCAAGCCTGAATCCCTGCCCTGGGGGCGTGCATGCTCAGAGCCACCCAGAGGAGGTGCAGGGGTGCAGACTCCTTTTCCTGGCTCCTGGGGTCACTTCTAGAAGACCCCATGGATTGGTGCCATCCTGGCATGATGTGTAAGGTGCTGAACGTAAAGGCTGGGGTCACTGAGCAGCACAAAAGTGTCATCCTCTGAACAACAGCAAGCTTTTCAGTTCTTGTTCAGAAGTATGTGCTAGGGGATAATGTTACTTGTGTCTTCAGGTGCACACAGAAACCCAGGACACTGTCCATTTTTGCCTGTCCTTAGGCAAAGACTGTGTCCCTACTGGCTGATGCTCTCTGTCAGTGCCAAGGCCACCATCTCAGCACCTTCATTTATGGGGCCACCCAGCCCTTGGTCACTGGAGCCAAAAGGACACTGTAGGCCATCATTACACACTTCAGTTCTGCAGCCTTCATGAGAAGTATACCCTGCACCATCCCCAAGATACTGGGAACTGGTGCAACAAATCAGTACTATACAAGCTGCCCAGCATAGTCTCAGATAGGTACCACTGGTGTGCCAGGCACAGATGATAATCTAGAAGATCTTCCCTCACTTGTCCCCACTGTCCTCCACTCATCTGTTGGCAGATGTTTGCAAAGCCCAGCAAGTTCTCCGCATATAGAATATTACAGTAGAGTCCAGGGCTGAGCAGATCGCAGGGTGTGGGGGAAAGAGTTCCCCTGGAGCTCTCTCCCAGGGAGGCAAATGGAGCCTGGCAGCCTGCCCTGCCATCTTTGAGGTTCTTTGCCTTTCTAATATCCTAACACAATACAAGGATTAATGATGACACTTACTCTGATGACCATGAGTGGCAAGGCCAGTGCAGGGTGTGTACTGGGAAAGGAGCTCAGGAGTACCACAAATGCTAACCATGTTCCAGAGTTCATCCATATGTACAAATCACAGTAAAAATAGGAGAGAAATACAACCCATATTTTAAGATATCGTGTTCCACTAAACAACAAGAAACAACCTCAACAGGATGATATCACTGGCAAAATGTTAAGACATTCTCATATTGCATAACTAAATTGCTATTCATAACCAACAGGAATCATGAAGGTTCTCTCCCACTGACACGACTACTTTTGTCTCAATAATATCATACTTCAAATGTTCCTTTCACTGATATTCCTTCTGAAGGTAGAAAAAAATAAAATACTCATCAAAGGTTCCCTTATCATTGCCAAGGCACAGTCACAGCATCAACTCTCTTCTTGCTAAGATGAAGTTTAACATAAAATTACCAACTGCAGTGATACTCCGTGATTAAGCATTATAGATCCCAAGCCAAAACCCCTGTGGTCAAACTTATGAAAGGAGTACCAATGGACTCTAGTACTGCTTTGAAATTATAATCACTGACTGATGGCTCAAAAGATAACATAAGGTGTCCCTGTAGATCTTCAAAATATATTTTTTGGAGGGGGGAAATTATAATTTTCAACTGACATTGAAATATGGGAACTACTAAAAAAATGCATCACATTCATTTTCTTCACTCTGGGAACTTATTTCTGTAGCCTCTTTCTATTTAAAACAGGAGAGAAATAAATTACCTTACCATTTAAATCTGTTGATTGATAAGCTGTGGTCCACATGCCCAGTGCTGGTTTTTGACAAGAGAAAACACCTGAGCTGTAACAGTAGCTGTAAGACCAAAGAGAGGTTATTTTCTTGTTTCTGTGCTAATTCTTAGTAACAGGAGGCAAAGAGAGTCTGTGTTAATAGAATAATTCACCACAGAGACAGCTGTGCCCTTTATTAACATTCAGGCCATGTTTGTGTGCCCACTAAAAAAAAAGGAAAAAAAGAATAAATATCAGAAATGCTATGTAATGTACAAGTTACCTAACACAGTCAGAAAGGAGAAAATTAAAGTGTTACCAGAAAGCTTGAATCAAATCATCACCAATGTTTTGTTTACCACTGAAAAGCATCAGTTTTGTGCATAGCAGAAAATATTAGTTTCATCTTCACACTATTGCTAGCCATCTGAGAATTTTTTATTCAGTTTTATAAATATGAGGATACTATGAGTTTTACAAGAGTGGATGGCTTCATCAGCAATAGTAAGTAAAACCTATTTTGAAGTTACTGGTGTTAGAAGTATTAAAATACAAAGGGGTTTTGCATTATAGGTAAAGAAATTAAATGTCAAATTCCATCTTGAATTTAAAAATCTTATAAATATGATTTTCCCGAATTTCATATGAGATCTGATAAAACTATCTGGTTTAAATAATTTGAAAATAGTTTGAGCATGATGAACTTTTAAAGACTTTTCTTACCAATAACTAAATTGTGAAGTCAAAATATAGTTTGAACAAAACATGAAACTTCTCATTTTGAAAATATATGAGGGGAATAATGTGGTTATTTTGAAAAAAAATTCACAAGTGGGAAATACAAAAAATCTAATATTTCCCTATGAAACAAAAAGAAGTTTTAAAATTAATGAAACATTGCTTCAGAGAACTACAGAGGGCAGATGGAAATGCAGTGATAAAAGGCAAGAAGAGGAAGTCAGGGGGCAAAAAAATTCACTTTTCCAGAAAGCTTTATTCTGGATCTGTATTAAGATTCCCTTCGAGCTATTCAGCGGTGAACATAATCATACTTTTGATCCACGTCCATGACAGAACTGGTTCTATATTGCCATGTAATCAGATAAGAAATTGACCCTGTTTTTAAATTTATTTCTGAGTCCCAGGGCTCCTTTTATATGTAAGGCAATGTCTGGTGCTCAGGCTTCCCCAGTCAAAGGTATCTGCAAATAAGTGGTTTTGAGACCCTAATGACAAATGTCTCGTTGGACTGTAAGTACCTTCTGAGCTTGCTCCCACTGACTGAAGGGGAGGATGCAGAAATCAGAGCAGCAAGGTTGCAGCTCAGGCAATGACACTGGGTGACCCAAGTGTCTGGAAGGCAAGAGGCAGAAAGCTCGAGAGCCCAAAATTCCTTACTCAGTCACTGCCAGGGTGAGCCTCACCCCACTGCGGGCACATGCAGAACCCTCAGAACCATCTCCCCTGTCCTCTGCACCACCCAGGGAGTCTCCACTGACCCCAGGGAGGTCAGAGGGAGATTTCCCACTCCCCTGCCCTCCCTGCTCTGTGCCACACTCTCTGCCATCCCTGGTGAGGAAGATTTGTCACAAGGGCAGGGGTGGCTGCTGGGAGAGCTCTGCTCACAGACTGGATGCCAGATCCAACACAAGATACCCATTAAGGTGGCTGCCAAAGTTTGTTCCCTGCTTACAGCTGGCAGAGGGCACCCTCTGGGCTGACCCCAAACACAAGGGCAGACCCACTCACATCTCCCACTGCCCAGCTCAGAAACAGATCCAAACCCAGGGTCATGCCTGTGTGTGGGAATGGCCCTCACAAGCAAACATAAATGCCAAATGTTGTGGTTATGAAGCATGGGAAGGAAAACACCAACCATTTCCAAATGCATCAGGAAAACAGGACCAGTAGGATTGCCACTGGTCTAACAAGAAAATTGTAGAACAAGTTCCTTCAGCTTTTCACTGCCTCTTAATTTAATATTTTCCCTATTTATTTCAAGATCAGCTGAACAGCAGTGAGATCACAGCCATTCGACAGACTCTTTATCTTCTGCAGAAAAACACAGCTTTTATTTTTACCCTGCCTGAGATGAAGAATGATAATCTATGTTTGAGATGGATTTGTGACATTAGCAGCCAGATTTGATAAGTGTTTACCATTCCAGCTGGGCAATTAAACAGTGTTAATTTTTGGATCCCCACTTCACTCAATAATGTAACAGGCACTTTCCTGATTAATAAGATATTAGGCTATCCATAAAGTCTCTGCTGGATGCAAAAAGCTTTGCTGTGACAAGTGTCTTTCACTGTGTGACAATTAAGGCATGCATCTAGCTTACTAGTTTCCAAATCTTTAATGCACTGTTATGCTCCTTTGTCGTCACTGAGTCCACAGAAAATGCATAAAATTTTCTCATAGACATCTGCTCGGAGTCTGACTCAAAAAAAGGCTGCATGAGAAGTGGTGTTTGTCAAACTCTGTTTGTGACATATGATTTAAAATCCTATTTAACCAAAATAAAGGGAAGGATTTATTTTGCTGGGGAAAAACCATCCATAAGTATGAGGTGGAGTTACGAGGCAGGATGCTCTATCACAGTGCCCAGGCTGCAGCAGTGATTGCTGCACCCTCTCTCTCATATTTATTAGTCTCAGGTTTAACTGGTTTTAATCTTCATGGTTTACAGGATCTTACCCCTTACATGACTTACTCCTATGTATAATCAGTGCTGAACATCTACAGAAAAAAATCATTCAGAATTAACAGTATTTCACCATTTTGCATGCCCAGATATAGAGGAACTGAGTTTTGCCCTGAGTTTTGTGTATGAATTAAAACATAGAGCTGATTTTTCATAAAAGAGTTACTTGAGCCTACAGGCTAGGAACGTACAAATTGTTCTAGTTCTTATTTGAAAACTGTCTTTGCTATTTAGCTCAGAGTCCCTTTCTTAGGGCAACAAAACCTAAACAAGTATTTCCCTTTTCTTACAACTCAAAAGAAAAGATATATGGAAAAACTGTAGGTATTTCCAGACTTAGCAAATCAACATTAGGAAACAAATCATAAAAATTTCCCAAGTAAGTTAGAATGGTTTATCTTTTGGTTGAATATCCTCTATTAAAACTGCTGATTGTGTCATTTCCTTATCTCCCATAAGAAATCAATTCAAAAACTGCCCCAAGAAAGAGGACAGCATAATATTCAGTTCTCAGAGTTACTAGTTTTCAGGTTTCTTATGGATTAATTAAGATTGTCCTAAATTAGTCTGCAAAACCTTTGTTACCAGGTCATGGAACCACATCACAAGCAAAATGTCAAGTACTCCAAATATAAAGAATTATGTTAATTCTTTTTCCCATCCCAGACACTTTGATGATGTGAACAGGTAAAGTGTAGCCTTTTTTTATTAGAATCATTAGTGCTTTAAATGAAACTTGAAAAATCTAAAAATCCTGCAATAAATACAATATTAGAAAAACACAAAAGGCATCACTTATATAATCACAGGACCTCCAAGTAGGGTCAGGCTTCGTGAATCAGGTCATCTATCAGTAATGATGCAACTGTTGTATCTTGAGATCTCATTAAGCAGGCCAGTATTTTTTTTATCTATACCAGCTGACAATCCTAGGGACAGTCTCACAGACTCATAGGATGGTTTGGGTTGGAAAGGACCCCAAAGATCATCTAGTTCCAACCCCCCTGCATGAACAGGGACACCTTCCACTAGACCAGGTTGCTCCAAGCCCCAGTCTGTGATCCTGTTGACCATTCCCACTGTGCCTTAGAACCACTTAGGCAAGAGCTATCATCATACTAACATGATTTAGTTAAACCACAGAAAGAAAATGTGCAATAAAATTTGTTAGTACCCAATTAAAATAGTAGGTGTAACCTGACAGACAAAAATTACATTTCAGTACGCTATGTCCTAGAGTTTTCATTGCTTTTATATGGATAAAAAAAGCACTATTGATTGACTGGTGTTTTCCTTATTATCTGCATTATAGGCTTCCAAGATATGCACACACCAATGTTACTGCAAAATTTAAAAATATTATATATAAAATAAATTATATTAAATTACAATAAAAACTGAGGCAAGTTCACTGAGAGTAACTTCAATATAGCTTTTATAAATAAACTGGTAGTGGAGAAACAATGGCACCTGCTTTAGTACAAGATTGCAACACTTGTTCTTATTCAAGATCCTACTTTTTCAGGTGAATAAAAAAGGCCATGTAGTACAGCCCAGTGGCTCCCATACAGAGAATGGATGTAAGGTTCCGTTTGGTCACTCAGATGGACACAGTGTGGAAGGCTGGCTTTAAAAATGTTTGTCTATTTGGTTCATGACTGCAAAGGAAAAACTTTTTTTTTTTTTCCCCATAATACTAGGGTCAAAAAATTGCTTTCTCTCCAGCTAGGAACAAAAACAATAATGGAAGCTCTTCAAACTAATGTTCAAAAGAGGAAAAGAGAGCCAACAGATTATTAACTTCTCAGTAGGGAAGACACTATTACAGTCAAAAGACTTCAAAATGCCTTTTCTTATGCAACTCATTAACAGAATTTCAGACCTCTTTGTCCTCAAAAGAAGAGTGTATATATTGCTTCAGTGTTTTGTCTTTTGGGGAGTTGAGGCTAACAGTGCAAATCCTGTTGTCCAATTGTTTGTCTCAAATATGGCACTTCTGTAAATGTCAGTGCTAGATGGGTATTAAAGTCATCCATCTGTACACGGTCTCAGAGCTTTACTAAACAATAAAAGAAAATTGTATCACTGTGTTCTGGAAGAAAAAGGATTGCTGAAGTCTTTGACGTGTCCTCACTGTCCTGCAAGTGAAGCAAACATCTAATGAAGTTTCCACGTGTTAATGTCTTCTAATACTAAGTTAATGGTAAATTTGAAAACGGGGAAAAAATCTGTCTCCTTTCTACCAGAGAAGAAAATCTCTTGGAAATTATACTGTAGTTCCCATTGTAGAGCATTACTTTGGATTTTCAGATGTATTTATTTGCAGACAAAAATATGTTTTCAAAATCAAGTCTAGACTGTAAGCATTTCATAACAACTTATTAATGTCTTCATCAGGCACTAATAAGCATACCATTTTCACTTTAAAAAGCCTATTATCATCATTAATAACTGCATGTTATAATAATCTTGACTATTCCAAAAAAAGACTAGTAAGCACATTCATGAAATTCATTTTCTGAGACAGCAAATACCTACCCGATACTTGGAGCTAGCTCAAGCTCACCGTGCTCAAGATCCTTAGTAGAGCTTTCTTATAAGCTAAACAGAATCAAAAGAAAAAGAAATGTGTAAAATATGCTGTAAATACAATCCAATAAAAGTTTTAAACATGAATACATCATAATGCACAAAGATGAAGTCAGTATCATTAATACATTTTTTAAATCATGATGTGACTAAAATCACACAGAAATACTGAATACATTCACACAAATCAATATAGACATTTACTACATTTGTGGTATGCTTAAAGATAATGGGTTGATTACATCAAACACAAAAATAATAAAAATGTGTGCTCTAGTCCTAACTCATTCATTAATGGAATAATTGCTTGCTTGACACTGTATAAATTGACTAAGAAGATATTTAAAATGTGTGGATGTTTTACCCACCCCCCAAAAAAAATCATTACAGTAGAAAAGCATTTAATTTTGAGTGTATGGTACAAATATATAATTCTTCCTGCCACTCAGCATAGTATGTGATGATTCTCCATTCCACAGTGCTCACATGTGTCCTCTATTTTTATTTCCTACAAATAGAAACATATAACTTAAAATAGTCAAATTTTAAAAAAAAATTGTAAACAGAAATCATAGATAAATGCCTTTATTAATACAAAACCTCTAATTCCACATTAAGTATATACCTAGGCTCTATTTTTAAAGCCTTAATTTAAATTCAATAACATTGCAAAGCAAGGACTTTTCTGGTCAACCAAAATTTTTAAGAATAGTATCACATACAGTATTACATTAAAATTAATTTTATGGTTGACTGATACTTGAGTAACCACACCAAGTCCATTTTGGTTTTGTAATTGTGCACAAAGCTGAACTTCTTTGTGCTATACCATCTCCATAAATACTTTGTAAACCTTTTAGGTTTATACTACAGAAAAAAAAATCCACAATGCTTTGGAGGAACTTCCTTTCATTGAGAATTTTGGGATTTCTGAGCAGCAGCTCAATACAAAGGCTTAAACCTTCTCAAAGGACAATGTTAGAGACAAAGGTTAAATTCCTATCCATGGAAGCATTTTATTTCATTTTCTTTTTATACTTACTCCTTAATTTTGTCTGCAATATATTGAAATTAATTTAAACAATAAAAAGACAAAAATTGAAATGCTTTACTGCAAAAATTGTTACTTTGAAACATTAACATTTGCAGAAATTTTCCCCAAGTTTTTCTTGGAAATAAAGCTTCAACAAAACTGAAAAAGAATCTTTTCAAGAGCTCCATTCAGTGTTAGAAAACAGGCTTGTGAGATGCTTTTAATTTCTAACTATAACCTCTTATGTAGAAAGCCTTTTCAGCTGCAGCTATCTCTAATTTAAAACATCCTGCAGCAGGCCTTTTTTATAAGCCATAACATTAAGCAGCTATCTAAGTAACTGTTATTGTAATAAAAGAATGTTTTTCAGCATGCACACATCCACCATTATCTACTCTTCACCCTAGAGGTCGATTTGATAGAAACATAAAATATTTTCCTCATTCCCTTCTTGCTTAGAAATTATAATACCTGTAGAGCAGCAGCAACATGAGGTTACATTTAGGTCCTCTTGTGTACCAAACCAGATAGTGGAGCCATAGTCTGTATCCTCTACTATCACATCTTCTTGGCTAATTCTCTGTTTTGATTACTCTTACTCCTTGCCTTTTCCTAGGTATAAATCATGCCCTGTTTGAAGCCAAAGCCCTCATCCAGCCCTGTCCTAAAGCTTAGTTTTGACCCCAGGCTGGCATGGTTTTCAGATTCTTTTCTGCTTTTTCCATCCTGTGTGGGACAAGTTTCCCATTTGAGATTAAAGTCACAAATAGAGTAACAGTGCCATTTATTCTCTGAGTTCAGAGCTTTAGTCCTTGTGTTTCAAAACAGCCATATATTGCCATCATTTTGTTCCCAAGCATGGGATGACTGTATTCAGTATTTCTCATCAGCTGCTGGCTGCATTGTGCACTTGCAGATGAAAATAAGATGGTTTCACTAGATGGTCTTCTGCCTGTCTCTTTTCCCTCACTACATGATGCCTGCTATTACTATAGAGAAATCCAGAAGCAAAATGGACAGTTACTTGATATCTGTTTTTAAATTCCCTTGGGGAAAAAAAAAAAATTAAATGGTCTCGATTTTTAGAAATCTGCAGTGAAAACTGAAGCGAGTCTTTATAAGGCGTTTTCCTAAAACTGCTAATCAAACATGAAGCAAGTGTTTGGGAAATCACGAAAGCAGAAGAAGATACTTTCTAAAAACAAAGAAATGGGAAAGTCACCCTAGCAACAGCCTGCTGCAGCCCCCGCAGTGCCACGCACTGGTTGCTCCCTCTTGGCAAACAGGCTGCGGGGTGTGCTGCCTAACTGGGCATTTATGGGAAGAAACAAAGTTAGAAATTCTCAAGCTCTGTACTAAATAATCCTCTTCTTCATTACTCATCTCTTCTTCAATGCAGAAAGGTAAGAGATTAATGTGACAGGTGTCACATGGAGCCAAAGAATGAGCGGGGAGAGGGACACCTCCCACCCTCCTGTGCACCGCGGTCTCCATGGGCTGGAGACTTATTTCCATGCAATTACACGGGTACTTGAAAACCAAACTCTGTTAAGTGAGCCACCAGAAATATCTCAGAATTAACGTCAAACTATAGGTAGATTCCCTCAGAGATGGGAGCTAAGAGGGCTCCAGCTGGCATCTGTCTCAGGGGTATGGTAAGGTCACGGCCTTGTGACTGCAGCTCTCTCCCCTGCCATCCACCTCGGTTGGTATCACACTTGATGTCTATAAACAAATGCCAAAGAGCATTGTAAAATGGAAGATTTTACTGCAGGGGAGGCAATAATACAGCCTCAGCAAAATTAAATGTTTGCTTGTCCCCCTGTACTGGGCACTGGTGAGGCTGCATCTTGAGTACTGTGTTGAGTTTTGGGGCCCTTGTTACAAGAGGGACATTGAGGTGCTGGAGCAGGTTCAGAGAAGGGCAACAAAGCTGGTGAAGGGTTTAGAGCACAAATCCTGAGGACCAGCTGAGGGAAATGGGATTGTTTTGCCTGGAGAAAAGGAGGCTGCAATATGTTTAGATTAGGACAGAGAAAGTTAGTTTTTTGTAAAATTCAGGAGGCCTGACTCTGTGGCACTCTTACCTTGTGAAATTATAAATTAAATTGCAATGGCTTATGAAATACAGGCATCACACTAGAGAATTTACATTAATACTATGTCCATTCATATTATACAGAAATGAAAGAGTAACCAAATATCTGTAAAACAGCAGTTATCACTGGATGTAGGGACTGTCTTCAGTTGTTTAGAGAAGCTTACTGGAATCTACCAACTAATAATTATCATAATAATAAACAATGCTTTCTAAAAATTCTCAAGGTAAACTGGAGACTGGGTGGGCCTTCCCTAAAAAAACACATCTAGAGGCTGGTACCAGCAAAAATGCAAATTTGTGGGCCCAGTTCATATTTGCACTCAAACAAAGTGTAAAAGAGCAAGTCAATTTACAAATAAAAGGTATAATATGTAGGTGAAATTAAAAGCAAGGGATTTCAAGAGAGGCAGAGAAAGTATGCCAGAGAAAGATGAAGAAGAATCATTGGAGCATTAAATGTTATTCTCCTATTTTAATCTTAATCATGCAATAAAGGATAGCTTGAAAAATACAGAGTGAAATCAATCTTAATGAGATAGCAAATGTAAGGCAATTTTTATGGTTTATCGAAAAGAACTTCAAGGTGAAAAAGAGCAAATTACTAGCCTCCTGGCAGCTTTGAAACACCTCCTCTCATTTCTAATATCAACATCCATCATTAAAATCACTGCTCCTGAAATCCAGGGATTGAAATTACTGTGATAGCCTTGTATCTGTTCAGTCTGTCTACTGTCTCTGCCTTAATCAATTTTTATGGTCTGACAAAGGAATTAAAATTGGTAAGAAAGCTGTTTTCAGGGCATTTTACATAGTGTCAAAACTGACATGGACATGGTGACATACGGTCACAGCATGCCTCGGGGGCTTGAGGCTGTAGCTGATGCTTCCTCCCCACAAACAGGTAAGAAAGAGATAAAGAGGCTACAGAAGATTTTAAACCCAAAGATTGTCAACTAGAGATTGTACATGTGGGTCCACCAGCCCCTCTACTGCCAACATGAAGGTCTCAGGATTTGTCAGTCCAGACATCATAAAACATTATTCCAAAGGCAGCATATTCACTAATGATCTTTGCTTCCTCTGTCTGGCTGCTCTTGGTCCCCTAAACACCACCACAAAACTCCTCTCACTACCCACATATGCTCCAGAACTTCACCTCCACAGCCAGGCTCGTGCTGGGAGGCCAGGGGTGACTGCCAGCTGGCTGATAATAACCAGAGATTTAGCAGCTGCCCCTATTATTTTTCCCCTTTTTTCTTCTCTTCAGTCTCACTTTCTGTTACTCTCTGTTTTTTAAACATTCAGTAGCCTGCATAGAACTGGTGAAGGATTGTATGGTGAACACATGGTTTGCAAACTCGTAGAAAAGCAATAAATGATCACTTCTGCTTCCTTTACTTAAGAAACCATGTTAAGACCAGCAGAAGTGAAATTGTTTATCATCCTCTCATTGAGGATATTCTGGCATTTACTTTTCAGATTCTTCTCTTTGTCAGTAAGACAAATAAAACCACGCACTCTGTTTTTGTTTGGTTTGGTTTTGGGGGGTTTTTTTGTTTTGTTTTTTGTTTGTTTGGGTTTTGTTTTGTTTTTTTTAAAAAGACTCATATTTGCATGTCTGCCACAAGCCAGAGATTTTGCAAGGAACATGGTGAGGCTGGTGTTACAATGGCACAGGCTGGCAACACTGCTGTGCTGCAGCCCCATAGCAGCTCTCATGCTAAAAAGTACTTCCATGAAGGAAAAATATTCCATGGAGGAAAAATACTGTAGTGATGCCAGGATATCACCAGCAGGGTTAAGTGCACCCTTAACAAGTTTTCCAATGACACCAAGTTGTGTGGTGCAGTGAACATGCTGGAGGGAAGTGGTGCCATCCTGAGGGACCTTGACAGGCTTGAGAGATGGGCCTGTGCGAGCTGCATGATGTTTAACAAGGCTAAGTGTAAGTTCCTGAAAGTATGACCCTGAACTTTTCTTTTCCTCTTGGTGGGGTTTATGTTTGCTTTCATGCTGCTACTCAGTGAACAACCTGGGCAAAGGTCCACAGGAGTGACTCAAATACTTTGTACTTCTGCATCTTCTGCAACAATTTTGTAGCCTGCCCATCCTTGCTCTCCAGCTGAATAGTAATACAAGTTCTAGGCAACAGTCATCAGGAGAAAACAATTATTTGGCACTCTCAAAATCAAAAAGTGCCCAGCAGATCTGAGGGCACATGTATAACCTGGAACCACCTCTAAGTCATTTTAAAATAGACAACCTTTGATTCAAAACTGTCTTTCTGGCTGTAACCTATTGACTCTACAGGTTAATAGACCTATGGAAGATAATCTATAGAGTAAAATTGCTTCAGTTAATGGGTAGTTTACTTCTTCCATTCTTCAGCATAAAAAGCGTGCATTGGGGCAACTGGAGAAAAGGGGATTTATATTGAGCTTTGCTAGCCCTTAAAGTGCTGAGATATTGTAAAATCTGAATGCATCTTGGGAAAAGATGGCAATAAAAGTCTTGAACAATTAATAAGTAGTAATATAGTTTACAGAAGTAATACAGATCAAAGCAAAAATTCATGATGTAGAAATGGAACACTTTGATGTGTGAATACAACTTGCATGTGACCTTTCCAGAAAGTGATTAGAAAGAGAAATTGATGAACCCAACATGAAAATGGAAATAGTCATACTGTGGGCCTGGCTTTTGAGTTTTACAGGCCATTCAGAAGACTTTCCCACATTGCATTAAAGAGTACAATCATGTTTTAGACAATGCTATTTAACCACAAAGCCTCAGGAAGCCACTGATTATGACTGCCAGTGTCTACATCCCCAAACACAGTTGACTTTTCAATTACACAGATTTGTATTAAACAAGCAATTGTCTTCCCACTACAGCCTAAGAAGCATTTGCACACAGTCTGTGGGGAGCTGGCTGACCTTCTTTGTCTCCAGCTGCCAAACTGCATTAACGAATTAAAAAACATACACAAGAGACATTCTGGATAATAGTTGTCAGTAAAAAACAGCACTCATTCCACAGAGATGTTATTCAACTGAGAGTGCAAACCCTGAGATAATTTCCATATTAATAGGAGGCCAATACACCTAAGTGCCCCAGAAAGGCAGAACTAGGTGGAAAGCTTTCTTAGCTAACCTTGGTCATCCACATTTTCTATCCATCCCTTCCTTTTGTTCCCACCCTAGACTGACAGATTTCCTCTCTGCCCACACTGCCACAGCCAAACCTCCTCCACAGCAGCTCAAATATGGGAATCTTCCTATCAATACTAACATGCACACAGGACTTCTGCTTTCATGGATCAGCTGTTTCTTCCTATGGACATTTTATTCCTAAGCACAGACTTGTTTTGCATGCTGTTTTTCCCTATTTATTGCTGCTTCTTCAAAGGTGTAGTTACTGTACTTCCTCCCCTTTGTGAAACTAGTCCCTGTCTTTCATAAAATCCCTGCTGTAAGCTTTGCCATCCCCATCTTTTCACTCCTAATCTTTTCAGGTTAAATTTAACAAAGCACAACTACAGCCCAAATCCTTTTTCCCTACAGATAACCAGGATACACAGCTGTGACTGGAAGATAATCCCACTTCCCTCCTAAACAGAGTGCTACTTCAGACTCCATGGTGGATCACCACCATGAATTGCTCTGTTCCCTCCTCTCTTGGCTATGCAGGTCAAAAGACTGACAAATTTTTGAGGCTCAGTCAAAACTACTCCAAAGTCACATTTGTGCATTCCTGTACAAAATGCTTCAGTGTAAGCCCCTGTATCTCTAGCTAATACAGCTGGAGTGTCTGGAAATTATGATAAAAGAAAGCTTCTTCAGGACCTTGAGTCACAGAAACATTATGAGGATTATTACTTGTCTGACTGTGCCCAGTCCCCAAATGATGCTATTTAGCCTAGCTGCAGCTTCTAAGCAGCAACTGTAGCCCAAGAAACTGTTTGCATGCTTCTAGAGATCTTTTGCTCAAACTCCTGCGCAATCTCCCAGTGTAAAATTGGTCACAGACCAGAAAGGAAGAACACATCACAGAATCAATACAAGCAAAAATCCATCATCACAAGAGTACAACTGGAGCATGTGGCCCAGAAAGGTTGTGGCATTTCCACAGAGTTCCAAGTCTTGATGGTGCTAAGGAACCTGAAACACTTTGATCAGAAGTCTGAACTAGATGACTTCTAGAGATCCCTTCCAGCCTACATTTTGCTGTGATTCTTTATCCTGATGTCCATTCTTGTGTCTTGAATGAAGACCATGTCTCTGGGAGTAAATATGCCACAGTAAATTGTAGTGCCAGTCATTAAAGAATTTCACTGTCTGTGGCATATACAAGGAGAGATTATCATGTGAAGATACTTGGATTCCAAAGAGATTCCAGTCCCAAATACAATATATCTTACCATGGTTTGGGGAAGAAGAAAACTTTCAAGCATCTGAGTATAAGAACTTTTGCAGTTTGCTAAAAATCTAAGAGAGGTGCTTTGAAATGGAATATTTCTAACTTCTCTCGCATCACAGAACCAGCAATGCCAAACTTGTTTTCTGAACTGTTAAGAAGGGATCAAAATTTTCAATACAGAAGGTATTAATGGTCTCTTAAGCTCAACTGAGAGGCAGCTATTTTGTATTTATGGTTTTCCCTTTTTTATGCCTAGAGGACAGTGTTAAGTCTACTGCCATGACAACATAATGTCAGGTGTTATTCCTTCTTCTTGCAAGTGTTGCCATCTTTTAACTAAACAAGTAGCTCTTCTCCATTGAATAAAAATATGCATTGTTGAATTCACACAAATCAGCAGAAGATTATCATGGAACAGATCCTTCTGGAAACTATACTGAGGCTCATAAGGAGGTGACTGGTGACAGACAGCATGGCTTTCACTAAGGGTTAATCGTGCCTGAAAAATTCAAAGGCATTTTACGGTGAGGCTACAGCATTGGTGGATAAGGGAAGAGCAGCTTATGCCTTCTGCCTGGACTTGTGTAAAATATTTGACAGTGTCCTGCATGACATTTGGCTCTAAATTGGAGAAATATGGACTTGGTGAATGGCCCATTCAGTGAATAAGGAATTAGCCGGATATATTTCATGTCTTTCACATGTGCTGTTGCTATATGTTTCATAGTAATAAAGATAATGATAGCAAAAGGTATCCCTTACAGTTACAGGCATTTGTGGAATGCAGAAAAAAAATCAGCACGCAATGACAGACACACAGATGTGCCATGTCCCACTATGGTGCAAAAGGGTCAGGGACTGACAGCGGTTACAGAAGTGCTTGTTGATATTGTTTAGTGGTATCTAGTCAAGGAAAGGCAGAAAATTATTTTGGATGGGGTAATGAATATCACAGAATGACAGAATCAGCCAGGTTGGAAAGGACCTCTGGGATCATCAAGTCCAACCCTTGATCCACCATCACTGTGGCTACCAGACCATTGCACCGAGTGCCACATCAGTCTCTTTTTAAAAATGTGCAGGAATGAAGAATCCACCAACTCCCTGGGCAGCCCATTCCAATGCCTGACCACCCTCTCTGTAAATAATTTTTTCCTAATATCTAATCTAAACCTCTACTGGCAGAGCTTAAGTCCATGCCCTCTTCTCTTACTGAGAGCTGCCTGGGAGAAGAGACCACCCCCCCCCCGGCTACACCCTCCTTTCAGGGAGTTGTAGAGAGTGATGAGGTCTCCCCTGAGTCTCCTCTTCTTCAGGCTGAACAGCCCCAGCTCCCTCAGCCTCTCCTCATAGGATCTGTGCTCCAGTCCCTTCACCAGCCTGGTTGCCCTCCTTTGGACCTGCTCCAGCACCTCAATCTCCTTCCTGACCTGAGGGGCCCAGAACTGGACACAGGACTCGAGGTGTGGCCTCACCAGGGCTGAGTACAGGGGCAGAATCACCTCCTTGGACCTGCTGGCCACGCTGTTCCTGATCCAGGCCAGGATGCCATTGGCCTTCTTGGCCACCTGGGCACACTGCTGGCTCATGTTCAGCTTCCTGTCAATCCAAACCCCCAGGTCCCTCTCTGTCTGGCTGCTCTCCAGCCACTCTGTGCCCAGCCTGGACCTCCCCATGGGGTTGTTGTGGCCAAAGTGCAGGACCCGGCACTTGGCCGTGTTGAACCTCATCCCATTGGAATCAGCCCAACTCTCCAGTCTGTCCAGGTCCCTCTGCAGAGCCCCCCTGCCTTCCAGCTGATCCACACTCCCCCCCAGCTTAGTGTCATCTGCAAGTTTTCTAATTGTGGACTCAATATGTATAATATATAATATAATATAATATAATATAATATAATATAATATAATATAAAATACGTATATAAATGTCTGTATTGTATGTCACATCAAAATGTAACATTACAATTTTATTTTAGCCTCCACAGTAAATTAAATTTTCACTTTCTGAAGCAAAATCATGCCTTTTGCATTAAAAAACTGTGTTTGTGCATGGCAGACCGAAAAAAGGCTTATCTGATGAAAGTCCTAGGGAAAGATAGTTTTACAGCATGGGAATGAGGGTGATAATTCATCTTTCTTCCATTGCTTTTACACATTATTTACTGCCACAATGTTTCATCCCTTTAAACTACAGCCTTCCAAATCACTATATGAAGCTACAGATCTTTCTGATTATCTGTTTTTATTTAGGCACCCCATAATCATTTGACTCTCCACGAAAGTAAAAAACAGAGATGTGATCCATCTGTTAAGTTATAGACCATAAGTTCCCATCTGTCATTCATGGCCCAGTGGTAGCCCCTGGAGGACTCTGCCTGTCTGCAGAGAGTTGGCTGCTCTCCTGATGCTGTCTCCTCACCTCATCTCCAGCTGTTAAATCACATTAAAAGATGGGTAGTAAAAAAAAAAAAAAAAAAGAAAAAAAGTGAATGACATGAATTTGCCACATAAACAATTGCTTTAGCTGCAAGAGGGGTGTTATACAACTGTGAATGCACAGGGAGGAACGTCACAGCCCTGTGCCTTTCTCAGCAGCAGCTTGGCAAACACTGGGTCCCTGCCAGCAGCTTCAGAAAGTGCTCTGAGTGGGATGGGCTACGGGGTGCTCCTCCAGAAAACAAGGGCCCTCATTCAAATGTCATCATTGTTCACTGGCTGACTGCTGATTGCTTCAACAGAAACATCTACCTCTTTAGGGAAGAAAGTTTTCCCTGGATTTGGCTGGATCAGTTGTGTCTCCCCTCCCCAACAACTGTCCAGCTGGTCCTGCACCAGAAGCACCAGCTCAGACCATGGCTGAGCAGTCTTGTGACAGCTCTCCCATCTCCACAGTTTACAGCCTGGGGTAGGAAACACAATTTTTGTTTGCTTCAGTTTTATAAGCCGTCATAGTTCAGCAGCTGCTACAGATC
Organism: Florisuga fusca; assembly: GCA_038090715.1. Taxonomy (NCBI): domain Eukaryota; kingdom Metazoa; phylum Chordata; class Aves; order Apodiformes; family Trochilidae; genus Florisuga; species Florisuga fusca. The sequence goes on from JAAWXA010000005.1 coordinate 13,206,518, forward strand.
CACTCCTGGAGTTGAGGAATGAATGGGGCATTTTAGTCATCTCACTCTGGCTCCATGCACGAGGCAATGCTGCCTGGTCCCTTCTTGTTATGTCTGACAACCCTTGGTGGGGCTCCAGCAGCAGTGAGTTCATTCCTCTCCATCCTCCCATCCCACCTGCCCAAGGCTACTGACCCCACTAATGCCACAGCTGAACGTGCTGCCCAAACACCTCACTCACAGCTCAGCACATGAACCAAAGTGCCATCCATTCCGATTTATTTTAAACTATTTCAGGCCTTTGCCTCCCCAAGCCCTGCCAGATGACCTGCTGGGGTAAATGCTTCAGCTATCATGTCAGAATCTGACTGAGATCTTGAAAACTCTGATTCAGTTCCGAGCTGTCTCACAGATATTTGAAGTCATCAAAGTGGCTGCACCTCAAGTGTTCAGTTCTGGGCCCCTTACTACATGAAAGATGTTGAGGTGCTGGAGAGAGAAGGGCAACCAAGCTGATGAAGGGTTTGGAGAACAAGTCCTGTGAGGAGAGGCTGAAGGAATTGGGAATGTTTAGTTTGGAGAAGAGGAGGGTGAGAGGAGACCTTATTTGTCTCTACAGCTACCTGAAAGGAGGTTGTAAGGAGGTGGGTGTTGGCCTCTTCTCTTAAGTAAATAATGATAGGACTAGAGGAAATGGTCTGAAGCAGTACTAGGGAGGATTAGACCTGGATGTTAGAAGAATTTCTTTACTGAGAGAGTAGTTGGGGCCAGGGAAGTGGTGGAGTCATCGTCCCTGGAGGTATTTAAAAACCATATAGATAGGCACTTCAGGACATGCTCTGGTGGGATGGTGATGTATAGATATTTTTGGCTTGAAAGCTGGATTCCATGATCTTAAAGGTCTTTTCCAACCACAAAAATAAAACCCAACCAACCAACCAAAAACATTCTTCAGCCAGTTCCTTCCAGACATTGCACACAACGTTGCTGTTACAGATCAGACTGAAAAATGGAGATGCAGGAACAGCATAACCAATCAATATTTATTTCATATAAGAGTATTTGAAGGGAGGGTAGGCATGGCTGTGGCTCTGTTACCAGATTTTACTGGTATTTAACTCAGGACCATTTGCCAATTTAATATGTCACAAATCATTTAAAGTGTTCCTGTACATCATGACATAGAAGCACAGGTAAGAGTCTCCTGGCAAAGGCAAAGTTGAGGTGTCCATGAAGATGGGACATAGTATTTATTCTCATCTCCACAGGACAACCTGATACACATGGGTTACCATTCCATATCTCTTTACCCACCTGAATCAATATGATAAAGCAAATTATTTTTGTGACCAACAACACCCCAGAGAGCAGTAAGGCTAAAATCCATCATGAGTTCAAACAGCCCAGCATCGATTTCCTGCCGGGTCTGGTGGGAGCATCCTTACATACAGCTGGGACAGAGCTTTGGTTTATATGTATGGATTACCCCTGAGACGGCCCTGCAGCACTGCTGCCAGTCCTGAAGAAAAAAACAGGCTGATGTGGGAATACTCCAACACAAAGTAAGATATTGTCCCTTAATCAACGATCTCCAGAAATTTTATTTTGATCCTGAACTCCTACTTCATGGAATATACCAGCACGTTCTTACAGCTGAGTAAAACCAGACCTGGTGATTATGGTTATACATCTCTGTGAATGAAGATGAACATGTCTGTAGGTGTCAACAGCAGTAGCTTTCTAGGATCAGTTGTCCCAGGCTCAGGGTTCTTCTGTCTCTTTAAGTTTAGCATGTGTTTAAGGACTTCATAGTGCTTAATTCTGGGCTCCCTTAAGCCCAGAATACTCCACACACTAAATATGTGAAGCAATTGACAGTCGAAGCCCTCAGTGTCTCTCAGTTATTCATTTGTAACAGAAGACTGGTCTTTTCCTGGACTTAATGCTTTGCTAGCCTGGAATTAGCATTTTGCCAACCCCAAAAGCCCAAATCTCATCTCATCCAAATTTTGGGAAGGATGGTTCTGGCTCCAAGCCCTATATTTCAAGGTCATGTTTAATCTAGTCCTAGCAAAGAGTTGGGGGGTTTTGGGGTGGGTTTTGTTGTTTGTTTGGGATTTTAGGGGGTTTGGGTTTGGTTTTTTTAATGCTAAATCCCCACTTTCTCTTCAACTAATGGAATAAAAAGGAGGAAAAACTATCTGGGTCCTACGGATATTTTTCTTCCTTTTCTTTTGGAAAGATAGATGGTGATGGTGAACCAATCAGGCTGTGAATGATAAACAACTGCTTTAAATAGATAAGAAGCAAATAGGCAGAGAGACAATAAGGTTATTAAGGGATAATACTGGGAAACTGAGTGGCAGATTATTATCTGAACTTCATTTAATTTCAATTTTAGTATTTCTTTTATGTACACTCCTATAATTCTTCTTTTCTCTTTTGTTCACATTCACTTTCTGTATAAATAAAAAAAATTAAAAAAAAAAAAAGAAGGGGGGGATAAATTCAAAAGATCGAATTTGTCATCATCTAAAGCAAAAATTAAACAGCTCACCAAAAACTTAGTACTTTGCTACAAGTCTCCATGTTCACATGCCACGGTTTTCATGTAGCTTGCTGCCTCTGTTTCTTCCCTTGTTCTTTGCACAGAAGCCCACACTGGTTGATACAGGAATGGTTTGGGGCAGTTGGTAAGCCCTGCCTTGTCTGCCTGTGGTTGAGACCTGAACTGCTTCTGTTCCCTGCTGCACTCCCTGCTGGAGTGTGGGCATGTGGCTTTCTACTCCAGTCATGCAGGAATTGCTTCAGAAACTTTTGTTTAAAAACAAAAATGTAAAAGTGAAAAGTTTTGCTTTGATTTTTTTTTTTAATTACTAAGGTGAAACTTGTGAGACTCGTCAATTCCTTTTGTTGTTTATTTCCCTCAGAATAAATGGGAAATTTGATTAGCTGAGATAGTCTTGGCTTCATGGGCCTGAGGAGTGATGTCCTCTTTTAGTCAAGTACATGGGAAGCCCTGGATGTTCTTTGGAAGGGTCTTGCCAGTTTCTATGGCACCCAAGGAGATGGAGGAAAAGGGTTGGTTGTGCACCAAAATCATCTCATGGAAGGAGCAGAAATGCTCCACTCCTATGGAAATTGTCTGTTTATATATTGCTGTAAATCAACATCTCTGTTATACACCAGTCCCATCAGAGCTGACATCAAACCCTCATCAAAATGCCCTTGGTTATCCTTCCTCTTTGTTTGGAGCCCCAAAACCTATCTGGCAGCTTCCATCCAAAAGTAGAGATATTTCACCCTTTGCTCTAAATCTTGCCACCTTAAGCAAAAAGAAATTCTCATCCTCTCACCTTCTGCTCTGTCCTCACCTTATTCTATAATGTTTAGCTATTCAGGGATGAGTACCTTATATGCTCTTTGAATCAGCAATTTTCATTCACTTGACAGTTTCACAGCTGCAAAGGCTACTGTGGACAGCATCCTTTCAAATAATACCTGAGAATAATGTAAGGTTACCCTCAGAAACCAGCAAAACTATGTATTGATATTGGTTTGTGCAAGAATATACCATTTTTGAACCAAAAAGGGTCACTGAATTTTTTGATTTTTTTTTTTATCCTTACTAGAATGAAAGTATAAAAAACCCCTTGTGTTACACGAAATTAAGGTCAACAGCTCCTGCAATAGAGTATCTCTAAATAATTCAGTATGGAATGACATCAGCATTCTAGCTAATATTTCTTCATTGGTTTTAGGCAAAACATCAAAGAAATGCTGTGAACTATTTTTCATTACATTTAGTTGAGGTCCAACAAGAAACATTTTATAACTTTTCTGATCAGACTTTAACTCGTAAGAAATGTTGGGTAGAAAGACCAGTGCCACAGAACCCAACATTTCCTTTGTGGAAAATCCAAACTATTAATATCCCTTAACAGGCTCAATGAATCAGGTTATAAAGAACTTCAGTGCAATTTATTGAAATTAACCTAAAAACTCCATATCTTCTTATATCTGGGGGCAGTTGCTGCTGGGCTTTATGCATTCAGCATATAAATATACCTATATATCTATATTCAGCATAGAGATATGCATTCAGATATTTTGCTAAACTGTACTTGATTTTTTGAGCTATGTAACTGTTCTCAAATTCAGCTAAATTCTACATGGCTGTAGACAAATAGCTTCTGTTGTAATACTGAACAGCATGGATAAAAGTAGGAGAGAGGTTCTTTTGGGAACACTGATGCAACTCAGGGGAAATACATGTATCTTGTTGTGTGTTTAACTCCACGAATTTACATACTGAAAGAATTATACCCAACTCTGCAGATAGGAGATAATACAGACCCTTTCTAGTCATAAATTTCTTCATCCCAGCATCTCTTGGGAGTAACGCTCGTAAGAATATCCCAGGCATTTATCTCACTGGAACAGCTTCACACAGTTAGTTCATGGAAAATACAAAGCAGGGCAAACATAAATCCATTTTCCTTCTAGAAAGTGTAGTTCGGGGTTTTGGGGGACTTTTCTTATTGACACGAAATTCTTTGGAAATCAGGGCATGAGAAAGATAGTTGTAGAATAGAATGGAATCTGGATTTGAGCTTGTGTCTTTCATAGAATCATAGAATAATATGGATCAGAAGGGACCTCTAAAGATCATATAGTTCAACACCCCTGCAGTAAGCAGGGACATCCTCACCTAGATCAGGTTGCTCAGAGCCTTGTCAAGCCTCACCTTGAATATTTCCAGAGATGAGACCTCAATTACTTTCCAAGGCAACCTGTTCCATTTTTCCGCTACCCTCATGGTAAAGAACATTTTTTTAACATCCATTCTAAATCTACTCTTCTCTAAATTAAAATCATTGCCCTTCCCTTTGTTTTCCATAGTGAGGAAAATAAATGCACTACTGCCATGTATTTCAGAACTCATCTGAGTGGAATGAGGCACCAAAGTAAAGCAGAGCAGTTTCAGTAGCAATAGTATTAAAAAAAAAAAAAAAAAAAAATCTGTTGCAAAGAATGCTGCAAATTTTAATAATAATAATCTTAATAATAATAATAAAAATTAAAAAGCTGATGTGAACAGCCTATTGTTCATTATCCTTTTGAGAAATATGTCGAGAGCATCATCCAGTGAGAGATACTTGAAGAATCAGCAATGTTTTGATGTGCCTCTACAGTATGCTGCTTAGGAAACAAGCACAGTTCTTGCTGCCAGTAAACCTTTCAGTATAAAGGCTGTGCAGAACTAATATCTAGTGTAAAACTAAATCACATAATTACATAATGTGCACTATGCTATTATTTGTGCTGCAGTGTTTCTATCAAATACAGCTAAAGTAATGCAACAAAAACTAATCCATCTACTCTCTATAGCTAATTAATATGGCAAAAAGGATAATCTGCAGAATTTGCTATGATTTTTTCTTCTATCTAAAATGTCTTTGTAAAACAAGTATATGCCTGAGCTGATATGAAAAGCAAGTTGGCAATAATCTGTATTTGATAACTACGTTGCAAAGAATAGAGCCAAGGTGTGGAGCAGGAGCACTTCTCAGGCATCTCAACATGGCTGGGAGCAACAGGGACGGTGGTGATGCTGATGGTAGCATAGAGCAGAGGGAAGGTTTGTGAGACTGAATGATGTTTCCTTGAACACATAAAATGTGTTCAGCAGTCCTTAAAAAAATCTCATCCCAAAACAAAGAAATGGTCTCTTCAGATGCTAAGCATATGCACTGCAAGTATTTCAGAAAGTGGATAAATTTGTTTAGAAAGCACAATATAGGTACAACCTTTTCCCCTGAACTCATAAACCAATTACTGAACTTCTGACCAGTATTCACCCTATGTTTTCTAAAGGCAAGCAGAAAAGCCAAAACTACTGAAAATGCCTTTACAAATGTAATAAGAGGAAAGCTGCAGTGTATAAACCCATGGTTCATACACATCATGAACACAACATACAGTTCTGACCCCTCATCTTTAAGAAACATACAGAATAGAATGGTAATATTTTCAGGGAAGGACAGGAAGAGGAATCAAGTCATAGACCAGTTTCTATGTGAGGATCTGTGCTTCAGTTTGTGGAAGTTTCACAGAGAATTCAACATAGAGCTGCAAAATCATTAGTGATGAGGAAAGGGTGGATAGGATTCAGCAGTTCACTGCCTCTTCTCATGCCAGAACTACAAATGAAGCTACTATGAGTCAGCTTAAGAAAGGATTAAGGGGAAGGTGGTGGTCCCACAAGTATGGAGCAGTGGATCTGCAGAGCTCTTCAAGAGATGACCCTGTGAATGCTAAAAATTGTCAAGGTTTCCACGTGTGAGAGGAGTCTTCTGCTACAGGACACATAGAAACCAATCCTGCTCAGGAGGTGCCTCTGGTAAAGTAATAAAGGCTCAGGAAAAAAATAAGAGGGAAATATTTCAAGAAAAACTTCAAATGTGTCGATCGTGATTAATCTGGCACTCCTAAGCATGATGGAGAAGAAAAAAAATACTAGTTATTTGGTTTAGTTGGAGTTTTTGTTTATGCTGGAGATGGAAACTATTTCTTCAGCTGAGGTAGGTACTGATTCAATAAGAAATCTCATAGCATTTACGAGTAGGAAAAGGTGTTATCAGCATTGCAAAAATAGTGATGTCAAAAAGGTCTGATTTTCTTCTTTAAGATAACAACATCTGTAGACACCTGTGATGGAATGATGTGTCCACTTCTGGGATCAATGTTCCTTAAAGGCATTAGGAAGATTGAGGGGCTACAAAAACAATCTGAGAGTTAGAGAAAATCCTCTACTGCGAGAGACCAAACAAGAGAGACCTTAATAGCTCATTTGAAACCATACATTGAGATGACATCTGATTACAATGCACAAATACATCAATCAAAATTTAGAAAGCTGAAAAAAGCGGTAAAGAATTACTCTGCAGACTTGATGGAATCTACTCACATTTCATACAAGTGCTGCAATTGAAATACCACAGTATTTAGGAGCAAAATCATAGCTGTACTAATACAACTCAGAAAAAAGTGAGAAAAAAATGTTTTGGTTGTCTTGGTGCTTGAAGAAAATGTCAACAAGATTGCAGATATTTTGCAGTGCTCACCTTCAGAATAACAAATGAAAAAAAATGAATAACTTTGAATCTTAAAGTTCTTTCTACAGATTGATGCATCTGGGCTGATGGATCTTGATGGAACGATGCACGCAGGAATGATAAAGTAATGTAAATTGAATCTGAGTCTTTCTAGGTACCCAGAGATTGAAAGAGCAAATTTAATTTGATGATTTTGCCCATGTGTGATAAGACACACCATGGAAAGGAATTTCACAAACCCTAGATGTAACATTTGAGGTCTTTAATGAGAAATAAAAAGTTGTGGGAAATGGCAAATGAAATACCGGAAATGTAGGTTGGTATTTATGTCACTTGAAAATTAATGACAGATATTGTCAGTTGTGTTCTGCTTTCCTCATTTAAATCCACTATCTTAAATTCTGAAATATAGACACAAGTTTTCAATTTCAATGATCAGTTCTTAGCAGCTTTGCTGCTGAATCATCAACCATACAGTAGAATAATTCAATCAAACTTGACCAGTTTTCATCTTTACACATGTGCCAACAAAAGTCCTACAATGTAAATGTTTTCATTTTTAACCTTAAATAGCTGTTGAGGATTAAAATTAATATTGGATTTGCTTGTAGCTAGACATTTAGAGTTTGGCCAGGACAGCTCAGGGTTTGCTTTTTGCTGAGATATTGGAATCTTGGGCAGCACTGAGATACTGTTGAACTCTAGTTAAGCTGCTACCTGGAAAAGTACTAAGAATACAATGAAATACACTGAAAAATACAATGAAAAAGCACTGGAGCAAGCCCCCCATGGCAGTAAGACAGTACCACAAGATGAGGGCCCACTGAAACCAGAATTTGAGGAACTATCATTCAAGTAATGAAGAAAGATACTTGGAGACAGCAGAGGACTGAGGAACTTCAGCAGCAGGTGGAACAAAAGTTGAAATCAAAGGAACATGCAAAAGAGATAAGAAACTAATTACCTTGGGAAAAGATGTGCCTCAAACAGACTGATTGTATAATGGATTGGATGCCTGTTGTGTGGACAGACTGTGAAGCCTTAAAAGGCACAGGAAAAATACTTGCAGGGTCCCTCTTTGGAGGTGTCCAGCTCAAGCTGCACATAAACTGGATTTGTGTCCAAACCAACAATCTGAACTACTCTTCAGAGTTGGAGGCTAAGGCTGGATCCAGCTGCCATTGGAGTTTCTCAGAACTTCAGAAAGCAATGAAGTCCAGTCTGAAACTCACAACTCAGCAGAAGGGTCATCCTGGCTGTTTTTTCAACAGTAACGTGACTCTTTTTCAGGCTTCTAATGTTGTTCATTATGGTAAAGTGGAAAGGGAGTTAGAAAGGCAGCTGAAGTTCAACAAGACTCCTCTCCTTATGCAGAATTTAATGAAGTTGTGTCCAGCTCCATTTTAACAACACATTATGTATGCACTGCTTTCCTGGAATTTACTAAAGGGAAGTGGCTCAATAAGTTACTTATTAGACCTTAGAATAATTTATTTGATGATCTGAAAAAAATATTTTCTTAGCTGGTAAGAGCTTGAAATGTGACCTTTTTATTACCACTGAAATTAATTCTTCCCAATATCAGTGGTGAAAGAACATTAGGGGTTATTCTTATATATTTATTGACATTCCTCATTAAAGAATCTTGTTTTCATTCTTCATCATGTGACAACAGAAGAAGGATACCTTTGCTTTTTGGAGCCACAGAGAGAGAGATGGGCTTGAAAGAAAAAGTAGTATTTCCATTTGGTGTTTTCCAATGACTTAGCCCCTCTTATTTATCATCTGCAAAGGCTCTGTCTCTTTAAAAGACAGCTTGTGTGAACTCATTCATGGGTACACGGGATTCAGATAAAAATGTAAGAACTTATTACTTGCTTCATTTCCTCTCATTATAAAAGTAATGTCAAATATCTTTATGTATATTGAATAAAGATAATGATGCTTAAAAGCATTAGCTGAACATGGGGACATAGGCACTGTTTCTTCAGGGAGTAGTATACAACAGACAACAACAGATTAAATTCACACACAGACACACCACCTTGGCCACGTATTCCATGGGCTGCATTTCAGCAGGAGAAAGTAATTGTAATGTCTGTGACATTAGACAACATGAAATCCCACTGGAATTTCTGGCATATGTGGCATAAACAATTAAAATCTATGAAAACAGGTAATTTAAAAATGAAACAATTAAAAACTATGAACACAGGTTGAGTGAAACCTAAAATCTTCGTGAAAATTAGAGATGGCAGAAATCTTCCTGAACCAAGGTAACCCTCAAAAGAATAACAATGACAATTCAAAATGCATTTATCTGTTGGTGTTTCGGTACTTCCTCTGTGCCTGCAAGATGCTCTGCAGAAATCAACATCACCTGGCCCCTGTTTCCTTTTGAGCTTCCAACTAAGTTTTTTAGAGTATCCTCTGCCTTTCCAGTAGTCTGCTTTAGCCAGAAAGCTCTTTGGTGTTGACTCATTGTTGTTTTGTTTCACTCAGCAGCCTGAGTGAGTGTGCCAGCAGGGATGAAAAGCTGCTTTCTTCCCTGTGTCCTCAGATGAGGCAGCAGGGTTAGGTTGCAGACTTCCAGGACTGCCTTTTGTTTAAAGATCTGCATGTGATAAATAAACATAGATTTTTATCCCTTGAAAGTCACCTGGAAAATAAGAACAATAAACATTTTTCTGCCACTGAGATTTTTATTTTTAGGCAAGACTTACCAAGATCATGTGCTGCCTATCTTGCTACCAGGTTGGCATTTGAAATCTACCTTACTTTCTGAGGGTTGGCTCCATATGGACAGATTTATATTGAAGAAATTTGTTTTTCAGTTTCAGAGGTACATATAACAGACTACAACGTGCAATCTGAAATTGCAGATGGAGGAAAGATATCCTTTGTGCAAATAATTCTGTCTCATCAAATCTGCCTTGCAATAAACCAAGATGGAGGGAGTGATGGTTGAGAAATAATTTACTGCCAAGATAACCTTAGCCTGAGTGAGTCTTGCAAACTGCAGTTCAAAATTATGTATCAGGATTTACAGAGTTTGTCTTGGATTTGACAGATGTAGACAGGCAAGGATCTGATTGTCTAACTGAAATCTATAATCACACAGATTTATTCTTTACTTTGTCTGTTTTGCACCCTGCTGCCTCTCTGCTGCTTCTGCTAAAATGAAAAAGTTAAAAAATTGCGTTATGAAAAGCTGATATTTTCTGTCTCCTGTCCTTGAATAGTAAAACACATCATTGTCTAATCAATGGAAATAAAATTTCATATCCATGAAAGAGAGCTGCTTAGCCATAGCTCTCTTGTTTTCATAAACAATTCCTGTGACAGGCAGTTAACATTTTCTCATTATGTGCCCTTACCTATATTTTTAAAACTTGTTTACAGAATTGATTTGGAAACTTCAAGAAATTGAACCAAGTTTTTTCCCTGTGAAGATGAAGCATGAGAAGTCATCTGTAATTTAACCAGTAAAGCTGCTGCATGACAGACTAAAACTCAACAAACCGAAGGCTATATCTGGTTTTAAAAGAAATGTAAATACCAACTTAAATATCAAGAATTGTTTCACCTGTTTATATATATATATGATAAATATGCAACTGCAAGTTAGTTGAATTAAAATTACAGGCAGAATCTGTAGTGCATGAATTTTGTGTACAAGATAAGAGAAGTCCTTGAAACCTATATACACCAACACTTAAAAACGTGGTCACACAAACTGTTTTGACAGCAAAAGAAGTAGTCATCTATTCTATAACACTGCCTCAGATGCAGCAATGCAAATGTTAAATGGGAAATGTCACTCAGGCAATGGGAATCGCAAGGTTCTCACTACTCATGCACAAGCTTGGCTTAGAGCAATGGATAATCCTTATGACATAAGGCTGTGGTACAAACCTGAGATAAGAAAGAAATGTCAAGTTTTTGCAAAGGTCACCCTTGAAAGGTTTAGTAAGCTGAAGGAGATCTTCAGGTGAGGATCAGCTCCCCCATATTTTTAGAGACCAGAGAAAATCGACAAAATCACAAAAGTTCAAAGCGTATAGGAACACACAGAAGAAATTAATTGTATTTGGAAAAAATCTAAATAGATTGATTGAGAAGGAGGGAAATTCAGGTAACATAGTGTCAATAGGAAATTACGTAGCTAAATGCATCCATTCTTAAACCATATAGAGAGTATTTATCTTGCACAAATGAGACAGACAAGCTTGTTCAACATGAGCACTGTGAGATGCTTGAATGGGAAGTGGATGGTTACAAAAAACTGAACAAAATTGTACTGAACTTTAAAATAAATCAAGTTTTTCTTGAATTTTTTAGGATAAGTTTGGCTTTGCCAATAATAACAGAATAAGCAACGTCTGCAAGGCTTATCTTCACTGTATAGATATTTATGGTCTTATAGGTACATTCTCATTAAAATACACTATGCATCAAATCACCAAAATACGATGTGGAACAACCTTTCCTAAACATATTTAGTGCACTAATATACTGATTCCCACTGCATAATTAAATCAACCGGCTGAAACTAAATCAAGCAACAGGGGTGCCACCACTTACCTCATATGCAGCTCAGTTTTGGGGAACAGTCTAAGCTCTTCATTATGTTAAAACGTTTTCCTGAAAAGCAGATCAGATATTAGCTCAGTTTAATGACAGTGCTCAGTCACGCATCTATCTTCAGACTTTTTTTTAAATAAATAAGTTATAAATCATTGTCTGTACTGGAACTAAATCAAATGATGCACAGGAACTAAAAAGATCAGTGCCATAAAAACTGGCAGACTGAAAAAATATTAACATGAATACATGACACACAAACAAGGAAAAGTAGTTTTGAACTTCATCTAGAATACAAAATATGGTATCACTGTAGTTACATGAATTTGAAGCAGCCAAGATATTGGCACTAAATTTCTAAAGGGTAACATTTTATGCTTCTTGGCCACGAAATGATCTCTCATGGGACCAAGACAGAAAATCTTAATTCTTAAGTAGAGGTTAAGGTACATTAGGCAAGGGGGACAGTCTTAACATGCAGGGAAAGGTGGAACACTGAAAACCTCTCATGCTTTCATGGGTTATTTTATTAAAGAGAGAGTTAAATGCCGGCATTTGGGAGCCACTCAAGAAGCCCAGACTACCCAGCACACAATAAACTACCTGCAACCCCTTCTTCCCATCCAGAAAAAGTGGAACAAAAAGAAAGGGCAACATGGAGAGTAAATATTAGGCTGGGTATTAATGCCGTGAGTTTCTTTCCAATAGCATATAGTAAGTGCTTTCTTAGTTGATGTTCAAGAAGAAATGACACATAAAAGAAGCAATTATTTAACACTTAGATCACTGCACTTCAGATCCTCTTGCCCTGTAACTTTCATGTGTTCTAATTTATAACTCAGTTAACTGCACAATAGATACCAATCACAACTCAACCAGAGTGAAGAGTTCCTTTTCACAAGCTCAAGGACAGAGTACATCATGAAAATAATGAAGAGTTTCACAGAATTGCATTAATTGTGTGTTAGTAAAATACATTTGAAAATACCATATTCATTTGATTAGAGTTTTCTTTTGGAGTGAAAGGCTTACAGGAAGGTTCTCACTCTGTAAACATCCATGCACTACCCATTTCTCTGTCTGGATTAGTGGACATTACTGGATTCTGCTAGTTCATAGTGGTAACCTCATGAGGAACTCCTAGTCATAACTTAATTAAACTTATAACTGAAGACACTATTAAGAGGTAAAGCCATCACCTTTCTTGGAATTTCATATTGCTCCACACTACTTATATTTAATCTAGCTTTTTTTTCTGATATTTGATAAAACCAATTAATCCATATTTGGCAAATTAAAGCTGTAATCATCCTTTAAAAATTAAAAATTACATCTCTCTCCATTATTCTCAACCTATTTTGCTGAGTATTTGCTGTTTCTCACATTACAGTTCCCTCTTTGGAATGGTTGTGCAATAACAAAATTACTGCATTGTCCTGCAAAATATTCTTAGAAATAATAACTACAGCACAGATGTCAAATCAATTAACACAGAACTGACCTGACTTTTGGGTTTTTCCCCCCATTATTAGCTTACAGACTACAATAATTCGTAAAGGGTCTCCTAGACTTTAGTTTTTTATTAGTGGTCTGCTCTCTAACTTTTTGATGGAAAATTCTGGGGGTGTAAAATAGAAAATATATGCTCCTGAGGACATTAGCAGAGAAGGCAAGCAGCTTATGGGAGAAAGGATGATGTGACTTGGACTCAAAACACTGAGATTCAAAAGAAACAAGTAGGTTTGGTCACAGTTAAGCAGACAACCCAGGCCCAAAGCACCCACCCTGGATTTCAGACATTGAGCTATCTTCATGCAGAGCACATTTTTATTAAAATTGGATCATTAATTTTTTTTTCTTGAACTCAAATGCACATTCATACTAAGCAAAAAAATACATCCACTTCTCTCCAAATCACTTTTCAATGGCCCATGACAGGATAACACATACACTGGTATCAGGCTAAAGCTGGTGATGTGTAGAAGACTTTCACCATAATATTAAACAACCAGAAAGATTGAAAAACATTATGTGCCTTATGCTTTTCCCTATTTCTGCTTTCTGTAGCTGCAGCTCCATTCTTTATGACAGCTATTCAGAGCAGATTTTTATTTGGCCATGGCCCACCACACACAAAGATAGGGAGCTCCAGCTTGGATGTAGAAAACCTGGAGGCCATCAAACAGAAGACAAGTGTGCAGGCAAGATAAATCAGAAATCACTGGAAATGTGTCTACCTAGCAGACCTCCACAAGCACTTCAAAGCTTGGAAATTGCATTAATTAAGTATTTTGTTTGACACTTTTTCCTCATGAGCTCTAACTTTGACCTTTACATCTGTAATAACAATTTATGGACTCATAGTTACAGTTTTCAGAGTTATAGTTTGTTTACTGCACACATGCAGTTGGTTTACATGCACAAAAGTCATGCTGGGCATCTCATCTATGGCTTTGTTCCTGAGTCCATACATGGTCTTAACAGAAGATAAACCAGAACCTTGACTGCTGAGCACTGTCAGAGGTTTCATCATTGTCCTAACAAAAATAGCTTAGTACCACACAGTAAAAACTTAGCATCTTAGACATATTTAGAAGGCAGCCAGCCTGCATATTCTGTCAGGGTTGAAACCTGACAGGGATCCACCTGGGGCCCCTCCACCACTTCCAGGTAATCCTGTATATTTCTACACTGCCTAAACAGGGTTAAAAACAATGGAATAAGGCTCAAAATTACTGTCAGCTCTTACATATGGGAATGACTTTATACATCCCATCTCCAAAGGAAAGCAAAGCAGATGTTCAGCAACACCCAACTCTATCCCCAAGTGCCAAAGCCAAGAGCTGAACCAGACTGCTGATAGTGGTCACCTTTGCCTAGGAGCACCCTGACTTCCTTGAAAGCCTCCTACTTCCTTCTGTTGGCTTCCAGTTGACCAGGCAATAGAGATACCAATTATTTGTGCCACATCATTTAGTGTGCTGCAATTTTAATGACGTCCATTAGTTTCTTTTTTTCCTTTTTTTCAGTCTTTTGAATAACAAGCTTACTGCTTTTCAAATCTAAACTGGCATTAAAAGAACCAGCAGGAAACACCAATAAAGAAATCTCCAAATTCTGGCATCACTCTGTTGGCACACACATTGCATTCAATTTTAGCACAAAGTATACACCAGACCAGTCTGAAATTTCTGGAAATTACAGCCTGGTTTAATAAAAAAAAATGAGTCATTTTATTTATTGCCACAAGATAATAGCAGAGCACTTTAGTCAACTTTGCAGCACAGAAACTTTGCTTCTGCGTTTTTGGAGAGTCATCATTCAGTAAATGTTTTACCTCTAGTCATCTCTAGTCATGATAAAACTCCACCTCATCCTGAAGATCTGAGTGAGGTGGGAAGGCAGTTATTAGGATGCTCTTAGAAGTAGGTGGAGAGTGTGTCTCAGCCAGGGCTCAGCACTTCTGCCTGCAGGGAAGCAGGGAATACTCACCAGGCAACAGCAGAAAAGTCAGTGTCAGGGTTTAACACTGGGCCAGCAATTAGAAAAAAGAAAAATTATTATATATATACAAATCTATAGAAAAAACAATACCCTTTCCTCCACCCTTTCCCCCAGTAACTCTCACGTCACCACCGAGGCTGCAGGGCAGCCCTGGGAAAGTCCAGGCTGGACCCTTGGAGTCAGCAGAAGTCGGGAGCTGGAGGCAGGAACACACAGATTCAGGCTGGCACGGATCAGGACCACAGGCAGATGAATGGACAGAATCCCCCCAGGGTGCTGAAACAAACAGGAACAGGAGAAGAAGGGACAAAGGGAAGAGTGAAGGGTGAAGGCAAAGGCAAAGGAAGAGGTTTGACCCTTGTGATCCCTCAAATTTATACTGAGGATGATGCATGGGATGGAATATTCTGGTCAATTTTGGTCATTTGTCTTGTCCGCTCCTCCCTAAAGGAGGGTTGCAGGTGTGACCTCTTTACTCCCTTTCTGTTATGCTCTTTCTGGAGTATAAGATGTTCCTCAGAACTGAGCAGTGGCCTTGGTTCTGCAGACCATTCTCTAGCTGTGACTATAAGCATCGAGCATTATCAGTCCTAGAAGCAGAGCTGACTGAGAAACTTGCTAATTTCAGTGAGTACAGCTACTTGTGAGACACTTAGCTGAAAGCAAAATTACAAGACAGAAAATTAGCTCAATCTTGGGCCAAATCAGGACAGTCAGAGGGAGATAATCAGCTTGAGGAATGTTTTATGACATAAACTAGCCTAACTCATAAAACCTTCACATTCAACCTCACCCTAGACTAATTTTTTCTTCTCTGTGAATGATCTGCTTACAGTACTCATTGTCTACACTCAAAGTGCTGATGCATTTGAATAAATTAAAGTACAACTTATTCCTGTTTAAAATAGATTAGCATTTTAGTATTGCAAGATTCACGTTATTTTCTATTCTATATATTTTTCTTTTTTCTGAAATCTTAGCACACACCAGTCTGGTTATGTTAGACACATCCAATCACATCAGCTGATTAAATCCTAGAGTATCTGATATTTCAGTCTTGTCTTAGAGGTACATATACCATACCTGACACTTTGAATGAATGCAGTCAAAGGCTTTAAGATAGCATCAGTTGCTTTGACTAGCAAAATGCAGCCAAGCCAAGTATTATCAGGACATAACTGGTAGCTTTTACATTACATTAGAGGGAAGTGGTGAATGCACCACTTTGAGATGACACAGAAAGCTTTTGGTAGAACTAAAAAAACCATGAGAGTGTTGGTTAGCTGTGTGAAAAAGTCAGTCTGACTTTCATATGAAAAACAAACCTTACACTATGCCTCCACTTTAGCAGTGGTTGACAACATGATTTTATAAGCTTTCAAACTGACAAAGGAAAACCTAGGTATCATGATAGCAGGGCCAAATAACAACCAAAATGTGAGATATACCTTTGGAAGGTGGGAAGGGGACCAAACACAAAGCAGTCTCCTCCAATACCTGTATGTCACCCCAAATTAATCAAAACATCTTATCATACCTGTCATTTTCCTTTTTCTATGCACTGTCACTGCACCAAGATTTTCACTCAGTGTGGTAACTCTTCCGCTTCCAAAATCTTTCTGGATCTTCACAGCTTCTGCCTAAATTCAGTCTTCTGGTTCAACCTGGGCCCCAGTCAAATTCACAGCTTCAACATTCATTAATATTTTCACCAGCTCTTTAGAGAAAAAGCTCAGCTGACAGAAGTCCCTTCTTGGTTTCTGGAGTGTTCAATTATGCAGAAGGAGAAATGAAATTACTTCGAAGTCTAAAGAAAGCAGCTTTAGAGAAAAGAAATGGAGACTGGTAAATTCAAAGCGGAAAGTCAGAGTTCAGTTTCCATGTTTCTTAGTAGAAATACAAAGTGCAAAGAGCTACAAACAATGGCCAGTGAAATAGGTCAAAAAACCATAAAATGAAGGACCATTATGATGATAGTGTTAGGATACCTAGGACGTTTTCTCATGTCTGTATCTTTTTCTCTGTCCTAGCTAGATGACTTGATTGCTTAAACATCCATCTTTCCTTCCTATGGAAAACACTTTCTGGAATATGGTGGGGACATTTGATGGAGCATGATGGGAACAAACTTTTTAGTAGTGTCTGTAGTGATAGGACAATGGGTTACAGTTTTAAACTAAAAGGGGGTAGATTTAGACTGGATACTGGAATAAATTATTTACAATGAGATTGGTGAAACACTGGACAGGTTGCCTGGAGAAGTGCTAAAATCCCCATCCCTAGAAATATTGAAGGTTAGGTTGGAAGGGGCACTGAGAAGCCTGATCTAGTTGAAGATGTCCCTGCTCACTGGAAAGGGTTTGGGCTAGATAGCCTTTATAAAAGACTCTTCAAACCTGAACTATTCTATGACTCTATGAACATAACTTAATCACTATACTACTGAAAGGAACTGAAAATTATTTACATTGAAAGAGAAATGGTCAATCTTTCACACGGTGGTTGTGAGAGCTCTGTGCTTGACGCACCTTTCCCACACCATCTTTTTGCATGAATGACATCTGTTTAGGATCTGCAATTCCATGAGGACAACAACTGTGTCTGTAGCTAACCTAGAGTGAACTCTACCGTAAATGAGCATAAAGTTGCTTTGGCATCTGAGGAGTTTATCCTACCATTAGACCAACCTTTGTTGTAAGAGCACAGGCGGCCCCATTCTGCTTGCACACGGGCTGTGTGCTAGAGCCACAGCTGGGTGAAGGGCAGGCAGGCTCACAGTGTGGATCAGGGGATTTCCAGCAGAGGTATAAAAAAATGAATTAAGACCCTCACTGCTATCTGGGTCACCCCTGAGACATCCCTTCACCACAAATGCAGAAGAGGGAGAGCACAGATGGCCCTTCCCTGCTCCCTTCATGGTGAGAGAGAAGCTGTGCCCAGGCTGTGGTGGCAGTGGAAAGAGCTCAGTGCTGGGCCACACTCCTTGTTGGGCTGCTGGAAATTACAGCAACCAGCAACACAGCTTTTAATTATGGTTCTGAATGGCCCAAAACACAGAAGTTTCGAGTGATCTTTACCAGCCTTTACCTTGTCTGTATGCATTGCATCAGGCTCTCCTTACAGCTCCAGTCTGCAAAAACAAAACAGTAACAATGAAAATGAGGCTGGAAGTGGAGAAAAAGCTCCAAAATTCTGCTGTATGAATAGGAATAAAGGGGTAATATTTTAAGCTTTTGCTCCAGACATATGATTTGGACTCTTCTTGTTTGCTTTCCTTAATATGATTGAAGTGATCAAAATCTCTTATTTACAATTTTCAGCTAATCCTTCCACATATGCGTTAGACACTGCAATCCTTTCATGAAGAAACTAATACTTCCTTTGCAATTCATGGATGAGTTTTCTTAATTAAAAAAATGAAGATAAATCACTTCACTCATGTGGAGTAGCTATTGTTTTAAATAATAACCACTGTGCCTGGATTCCATCACAATGTATTTTTCTACTGAGCACCCTATTTTCTTCTTATTTTATCAGAAATACCCCTCCCATGGCCCCTGTGGAAATGAGCAACATAATGCTTTTATAACGAATACAGATTTTGTACAGCCTGTTCTCCTTACCCTGCAGCACATTCTATTTATTGCAGCTCAGGCCCAATCTCAGGAATCTTTTGAGTTCACAGATTCGTGCACCTGTGAGGAAAGAAGAAGCAAGGAATCAAGTGAACCTCCATGTATCTCCACATAGTATAAACTTCTCCCTTTTATTCTTACCTTGTCTGATACGATCATGGGTAAACAAATGCACTAAGAATCATATTTGTGGTGTGCTTATACTGGATGCATGTCACACTGCACTTCAGTGGGAGAAAGTAGTGTGGAAGTGTCTCCCCCCCAGAAAGCTGCACAGCATCAGCCATGAGACAGGGCCAGTAGCTGTTGGTGCTTTCAGTGAATACAGCTCCTTAAGGCCACTAGATTAGCACAGGGTTTTGCCTTCTAAAAAGGTGTACTTAGCTCAAGGGCATAAATACTATGAGGAAGACCCATCTCTGTCTGAGATTCCAGTTCTTCACACAAGATTGTCTTCAGCAGCTGTGAGCAGAAATATTTGCATCACTGATGCCTTCCTTATTTCTCCATTCCTTAAATGATGCACCTAGATGTATGTATTCTCAGGGATATACAGAGACATGGGAAGCACTGGAATATTTCTGTCCTGTTAAGGTACATTTTGGGCAATGCCATACTGACCATTCATTGAGTATTTATCTACATTACAGTTCATCTCTGCTTACATTAGACATAATAAAAATATTTTTAAAAGAGCAATGCCTACCTTGTGTCTATAGATTAATAACTCATGTCTCTGAATTACTCTGACTATGAGCTTTGTATAAAAGAGTTGACTTGCAATGCCTTTCTTGGCTCTTATACCAGTTATGTACATTTCTATTAAAAATTAGGCCCATTTATAGTGAGCTAAACAGAACCTGACTGCTTGCTCTTAAGTAATGCTGTGACTTTTTGCACTGAGATGAAGAAAATAATCAACATGCTGTTTTACATTCCCTGTTCCTCATTTCAGTTCTATCAAAAAGAACAAGGGTTGCTTGGGGTGCTAACAGCATGTTTACTTCATGTTTTCATAAATCCACTCTCATTTAATGATTTTGCAGCAGCTCAATTAGAATGATGAGTATAGTTTGGAAAGGAAAGCTGGTCCTGCAGTAAAGATACTGACATGAAATCCAAGAGAGAGAGAGATTTAGTTTCTAACTTGGCTGCCCACTTTTGGCAAGACTTTGCAAAGCCATTCGAAAGTGTGCTCTTCATGAATAAAATGAAGATTATTTCATCTTGGTTTCACCTTCTTCTAGCTTAACAAGCCATAGGACAACAGCCTCCTTGAGAGTGTAAGCACAGCTACAGGACAAACAGGTTTCTTTTGGCTTTTATATTTTGACAAGAGATAAAAAGTGGTTGGTGTTTGTGGTAAATTCGTATTATATAAACACCAAAGTATTTACCAGCACCCAACCATTTTTATCATAAAGTTAATAGTGAGCAACAAGTTACCATCTTTACTGAGAAAAGTGTTCTCTTTCTTTTTATGCCTCTCTGTTTCTTTGTTTCTCATTCTTCTGTTGCTGGGGAAATATTACCCTACACTCTTAGAGTGAGTAGGAGTAGATTTTGCTTTGTAGTATTTCATCAAAGTTTTCCACATTCTATCATTTGCATCCTCTTTCTGACTTTTCAAATACAAAACTGAACTCAGAATGGAATTACAGAGCTTTCATCTGCTGATGCTCGAAGAAGTGAGGTCCTCAAGAAGTATTTTCTTTACTCCTTCTTTGTATTAATACTCATTCTTAGTGAATATTAGCATCTTCCAGGAGATGGAAGGGAAAGGAAGTCCAGGAAAGGACTCTAAGTCATAAGCACGGCTACAGCTGGTGGAAAAAGGGTAAAACTAGAGTCCACCTGGGACTTTCTGCCCACTCTCCACCCTGCCAGGCCCTGGGGACTCTCATAGAGCCTCCACAAGGATGCAAGATGGCCCAGCGATGGAGAGGAACCAACCAAAGACTTAAACAACAGAAGATATAGAGAATCATAGAATTTCAGGTTGGAAGTGACCTCAAGGATCATCTGGTCCAGCCCTTCTAATATTATTGTTTATGGACCCTGTCGAGCTGAAACTTAAAACTTAGGGGAATCCACCACTTCCCCTGGGAGACCATTCCAATGTCTGACTGTCCTCATAGTAAAAAATTTTCCTCCTGTGCTCAATCAGAATCTCCCCTGGAGCAACTTGTGCCCATTGCCCCTTGTCTTGTCTATGTGAGAAGCAGATGTTCCAAAGATTCAGGGATATCAGTAGCACTTCCAGCAGCTGTGGCTGTATTTCTTCTGCCCAGAGATGGCTGCACAAGGATACTTCTCTGGTACTTCTCCAGTCCTCACACCTGCACAATTCACATCCAGTTTTTTTTCCATCTTTCCTCATCCCTAGTCTCCACCAGCCACCAGAATACTTATGCACTGTAAAATAACCACCCTCACACCCCCATTACTCCCACTTTACACAGAACTGACATCCCTTTTAGTTGGTGCTTTTATAAGTTTCACTCTTACTACATTCTTTGTCTTTTCCTATTATAGTCTCTATCTTATCTATAGGGATTATCAACATCTCTGTATACAAGGAGATTCTGACACTGGCTAAGTTTTCATCATGACCAGCTTAAACACAATAGGTGGATATTAAATAGTGGTAAAGGACATAGCAGATTGAGCAACTGTGTGGGCAGTCTAAGCCTGGACACAGAAGGAGAGGAGAGGAGAGGAGAGGAGAGGAGAGGAGAGGAGAGGAGAGGAGAGGAGAGGAGAGGAGAGGAGAGGAGAGGAGAGGAGAGGAGAGGAGAGGAGAGGAGAGGAGAGGAGAGGAGAGGAGAGGAGTGGAGAGGAGAGGAGAGGAGACAGTCAGCCCAGAGATGTGGGATGTACATGTACACTGCAGGAGGAATTATTAGGAGGCTACTGGGCTATCTGTCCCATCACACCATGCTGACTCTTAGAGTGTAAATCAATAAATGATAGCAGAGCTGAGGGACAGGAAATGACCCAGCAGACTAATCTGATGATGCCCATCAGAAAATGCTCTGCTAGTAGAGAGCATCTGTACAGCAAAAAAGGCATTGAATGTGTCACCTCTGGAGTTAGTCAGTGTTGCCCTAACCAGGAACAAACTTCATAGCATTCCTGCATTCAGTGGTATGGAAATTTGCTCATTGCTCCAAGTGCAGATCCCTCACATCCTAACATAAATACACCCACTGGAGTGATTTTTAAAATGTCTACCTCTTCTCTTGAGGGTTCTCTTACAAAGCTGGCTGATATTACTATGTCAACAGAGAGCCTGATTCACTTTTCACAAAACTGATAATATGCAAGAGATGTTCTTTGGCTTGAATAAAAATATTTCTGGCAATTCAGATATTTATTTCAACATTCTTAACCTGAGTGTGATAGCTGATGTAAAGACTAACAGGCAGCAGAAAGCACAGTTTCTATAAAATGGTAGTACTAGATATTTCTGTTACTTCTAAAGAATAAAGACCTGTCTGTATCTCAGTTACTAGATAAGTGTGTGACACCAATGCACTGCAGCATTAAGAAAGGCAAACAACATCTGAGAAGGTATAAACTGAAGTATCTTCCTCTTCCAGGGCAGATAATTACATATTAATGCCCTAATGAAATTTCAACCAACATACTGTGTATGGGTCGCATCACTCGTGGCCAGAAATTACCAACTTTGAGTATAGCAAATGCAGAGCTGAACATTAATTTGAAAAGCATCCATCTCAAGGTAGAAAGATGAAGAGCACAGCTTGTTCACTTCAGCAAAATGAGGACTAGGGAGAACAATCCCACCCCTGAAGCACACCTGGAAGGGAGGAAAAAGCTCTTTAAACTGAAGGATGCTGAAAGAAAACCAAACAAATATAAATGAGGGAGAAATTATTTGGAGCTAGAAAAAGAAGGTGGTTTCCAACAGACAGAGAAACACAGCTTGGCACGGCTGGGGCAGAGCAATTTACAAAGAAATGTCAGGGATCAGAGTTTCCACTCCAAGCTGGTTCCTTAGGATGTCAAAGGGAGCAGAGCAGCAAGCTGCCTCAGATGCTGGCATTGAGAAACTTGCAGAAATGCTTGGGGCTTTGTCTCTGTCTGGTTCCTTCTTCCTGTGTTTTCCCGGTAACCAAAACTGTGAAAATAAAGCAAATCTATCCATACTTGTGAAACGCCAATATTTTCAAATTAAAAACCTTGTTTTATTGCTCGCTCTAATAAAACCTGCATCCCTCAAGCACAGTGTTTTACACCTGAGGCCCAAGGAGGGAGGTAGAAAGTAGCCATCAGGGATCCTCAGCTTGGGGTTTTGGCAGGGTGGCAGAGAAAGAAGAGGGAAAAAATAAATAAATAAATAAATAAATAAAATTTAAAAAAAAACAGACGCAACCCCGCTTCTCAGCTCTCTGCAGAGAAACTGCGGCCGCCGCCGCCGCCGGGAGCGGGGCTGCCGCCGAGGGGCTGCCACCAGCCCCGGGGGGTGCCTCTTCACCCCCTACACATACCCCTCCCCGTGACTCACGCCGATGTCTCATCCCCGTCCGCCCCCAGCGAAAACTTTCCCCCGTAACTCTCCCGGTGCCGATCCCCCTCTCCACTCCGACGGCAAGGGCACCCCCTCCCCATCCCAAACCCCGTCGGAGAGTCACTGACGGCGGTGCCGGGGGGGGATGTCGTAGGTGCTGCGTCAGCGGGAGCCCGATGGCGATTGGGGGAGGCCACGGCTCTCCCCGCCATCACTAATTATAAAAGTGCCGCCGCCCGCACCCGCTCCCGCTCCGCAGCGGCGCTCCCGGCCCCGCCAGCAGCCCCTCGGCTCGGAGCCCCCCCAGAGCCGCCCTCGTCGAAGCTGTCAGCAGTTTCAAAGCTGTGAGTTCCGCCCCCCCGCGTCCTCCTCTCCTGCCTCTCAAGAGGCTGCTCGGCCTCGCTATAAATAATAGCTGCTCCGACGACCAGGCTCCAGCAAGGCGCAGCGCAACCCCGAGCAACTCCCGGTAGCCCCGAGGGGAGTTTGTATGTGAGTGAAGTGCTCTGCCTGCCTGCCGGGGGGTGGGGGAGGCGGGGGAAGGGCTGCAGGCGGCTCTGCTGGGGCTGGTCACTGTCGTCGGGGTCGGCTACTCTGGGCTCTCCGGTGGGAAACCCTTCCCGGGAGGGGTTCCGATGGGTTTCACTCCCTGAAGCGCTGGCTTAAAGGCGGGATAAAGTGTTAGGTGACGAACACTTTAGCCGGACCGGAGCTTCTGAGCGCTTCATCCTTCGGGTCCGCTCCTGCTCCGAACGCGGGTCCGTTGCCTTGTGTCTGTCAAGCGCTCGCTCTGCTTCAGCGCCCGCTTACATCCCGACCACCCCTCCCGACTCCAAAAAGCGTGAGTGACTCCAGGGCTTGTGGTTTTTTAACCCTCGGCGGGGGTAAGTTTCGTAAACAACAATTTCCCGCCGCCTTCCCTTGCCCCGAAGTTGGGGGGATGCAGTGCCCGAGGGCGGGGATGGCGGTGAGGAGGTGGGAGCACTGGNCACAAACTCCGGACCCTGAGAATCCCCTCCCCGTGTCCTCCCGTTCCTCAGGCTGCGAGAAGCGGCTGTCGGAGGCGGGGGACGCTCCACGCCGGGCAGCACCGAGGGGCAAGTAAAAAGCCGAGTGAAAACGTGAAAGGAAAGAGGAACGCGGGTGCAGAGGGCAGCTCTGCGGGGAGGGTGCTGGTGCCGGGCACTTCAGCCCCGGCAGGGCGGAGGGAAGGCGGGCGGGACGGGGGTCCCAATCCTTGGCCACGGTGAGCTCTCTCTCCAGGCAGAATGGCCGTCGAACTGAAAACCGACGGATCTGCCAAATGTCTCATAAAAAATGTGGGGTACAAGCCTGGTTTGAGGAGCAAACCACTGCTCTTGTGCACAGCGTTTGGAATACACCTATGAGAGATCCCTCTGGCGTGGTCTCCTAAGACAAATCGTGCTAAATAAGCTCCAAAACGCAGGTTTTGTTTTTTTATTATTATTTTTATCTGTTATTTTAATTATTTTGAAATTATTTTGAACTATAGCCAACTACAGCAACTCAACTTGAAATTTAATGACCAGGGTCAATGAAAGTCTGGGATGCCTCCCAAAGAAGGTGGGAACTCAGGCTACTGCATCCTTTGCCGTACCTAAATGATCTAAAAAGTTTTATTCTTATGATCCATCACTTATTTGGGAGCAGACAAAAGAAAGGACTGAACCCTATTGTTACACAGAATTAGGAACCACTGAGTACTTCTTACTCCAAAAGCATAAGGGACTCACTCTTAACCACTGCAGATTCATAAGGGCAATATTCTTGAGATGGGTGGCAAAAGAGTACCCTATATTTTTTGCTTTCAAATGAAACTTTAGCTTTAGTGTCAACTAGGAAAAAAAAAAAAGTGGTAGTTAGTTCTTTTGGAGGGAGAGGTATGTGCTTTCTGGAGTATATGTTGTAGACATCTATACTGATTCTGTCTTGTACACCTTCAGTAATTATTAAAGAAAGAAACAAAGTCCTATTCATAATTACACTTCATATCTAAATAGGAATAGAAGCTATGTTTGTTATACCTTATGTTTGTTATACAAGCAATTTCTAAAATCAAATGTTTCTAGATACTAGCATCTAGTAACATCATAACTGAATTTATCACAAGATATCTAAAAGATACAAGCTTTTTCACACTTTGCCTGCTCATTCACACCTACAAGATAGTGTATGGTCATTGGCAAGAGGGGGTTATTAAGGCTTGAAAGCTGAAAAGGGGAAGACCTATTCTTGCTTTGATTTAGAGTAATGTTAAAGTCAGACTGAAGCTGAGATCTCATTCTCTTTACAGCGTTCCTATAATATATAGAAATAAGTGTGTAGTGCCAGTTAAATTATTGTGTCACAAAGTACATAAATTCCTTTACTGTTGTGATCATATAAAAAAAAATATATATACGTTTCTCAGACTAAAACGGAGCTCAAGAGAGAGGTAAGGACAGAGGTAGAAAGTTGGTCAGTCAGGCTGTTAGAGAGAACTGGGCATTCAATTTCACACTTTTAAAGCATACTGAGATACTTAGAAAACATCATCCATAGGCAGAATAAACATTTTTCTTATTTAAAATACGGTTGATTTCTTCCTTAATTATTGTGGTCTGAAAACCACAGTCAAGAAGGAAAACTGTCAGATTCACCTTTTTTTGCAGCTGAAGAGTGTGGCTTCACAAGAAGTAATTTCATCTGGTATAACCGAGTTAGTAATAGCTAATATCTATGATATTATATGTATATGATTATCCTTACATGACAGGTTATAGAATATGCATACAGGTACTGAAAACTTTTTTTGTCTTAGCCTGAATATTTTTCATTGCAGTCAGAGAAACACAGCTTAATTTTTTTTTCTGATGGTCACTACTTTGTATGTCAAAATAGCAAAAGTAGAACTTTGATCCTGCCGAAGAGAGACTGTATTTCTACCTTTGTATTGGTACACATTTGAAAGATCTGTTCCACAAAGATAAATTAATGATAGAAATGGCAGAAACACAGCCTTTAAAGCTATGCAGTGTGTTGAAGAGGCTGAGCAGTGCAGTATAACTGTCTGGCTTTGCAGTGACTCTGCTGTGTAACATCTGCTCAAGTTTCTGAACATTACTTTCCATTATGAAGACTGAATACACTTGTACACTTACCTTATGAAGCAAACCACAGTTGGTTTTTATCTTCCTAGTAGTAAATGAATAAAATTTTAAAAAGCATAACAACTTGCCCAAGTGTGAGGGAGGTACAGGAAGAGTACACGTGGCTTCCTTTGAAACAGAAAGATAGGAGCATCCTTGACATACAAGACCCATAATCCATCTTGTCCAGTATTCCTTCTCTTAGAGTGGAGACTACCATGTCCTTCAAAGAGGGATATGAAGAATTTCAGAACAGACAGGCAATAAATCAGCTGTTCAAGAAGAGATGTCCTTCCAAGCTTCTCACAGAGAGGCTTGCTTACGGTCTTTTAAAACCAAGTAAAGCTAAGACAAGATGGCAGTAAGGTGCTCTTTGACTATCAAATCATTCTCAGTAAACCGCATCCATTTTTCAGGCATGTACACTAGAATGTGAAGGAAAGCTGCCTTCTGCCAAAGCCTGGGAGACCTGCAAGGAGCTCTTGCAACTGGCAAAACTGGATCTTTCTGAGGATGGCAACATTGCTCCAGGAGACAAGAAAGAGCTGGATGAGAACCATTTGCTTGCCAAGAAGTATGGAGGCTTCATGAAAAGATACGGAGGGTTCATGAAGAAAATGGATGAGCTCTATCGGGTAGAACCAGAGGATGAAGCTAACGGAGGAGAAATTCTGGCTAAGAGGTACGGAGGGTTTATGAAGAAAGATTCAGATGATGATGCCCTTGCTAATTCTTCTGATCTGATGAAGGAGCTTCTAGGAACAGGAGATAACCCTGAAGCAGGGCAGTACCGCGAGATAAATGAAAACGACGGGGACGTCAGCAAAAGATATGGAGGCTTCATGAGAAGCATAAAGCGCAGCCCTGAATTGGAAAATGAAGCCAAAGAGCTGCAAAAGAGATATGGTGGCTTCATGAGAAGAGTGGGCAGGCCAGAGTGGTGGCTGGATTACCAGAAACGATATGGTGGGTTTCTTAAGCGCTTCGCCGACTCCATTCTCCCCTCAGAAGAAGATGGGGAAACTTATTCCAAAGAGGTCCCAGAGATGGAGAAGAGATATGGTGGATTTATGAGATTTTAATACCTTTCCCTTTATCCCTTTGTCCTAAATGAGAGACTGCCTTATTGGTCATAATTTATTGTAACGTGTTGCTTGTACTGTACAGTTTTTTACTGTCTTTGGTTAATGATGCAACCTGCGATTTGTTGTTTCAGGTTCTGTGTTCCTTCAAGTCAAATAACTAATTTCTGTTTTAGTCAAGTTTCAGACTGTATTGTAGTTTCCATGCTAGAAATATTTTGATTATTGTATTCATTTTCTTTAAAGAGGAAAAACATCTACAGTAAATTTGCTTAACTGTATACACAATAAATTCTTCATCCGAACTGCATAAATTCTGCAATGTTATTTATTTTCTCTCAGTCATTTAATCAAACATAATTTCAATTTTTCTTTAATTAGTCAGAGTAATGCCAACACTTTTCTGTAATGACAGAATTGTATTGCACATTTAACAGCCAAAACACATTGTCTTTAGTTTTCTCAGTTTCTCTAAACTCTATAATAATAAATATGTTCTAAAGCAAATATAACACATATTTGCTATAACTACTCTCATTTTAGCTGGTTAACAGAATAAATATTTAAAGCCTAAATTTATAATTCCATGTTCAGCCAATTCACATGAAAAAAAATCGTGTGTTTGGCTTAAAGCACTAAAAACATTTCTCCACAAGACAATGCCACATATTTTATATCAATCCAATACAGTACAGTTGGCCTTCAAGTTATAAATACTAAGTCAAAAAGCTGTAACTCAGTTTGTGGAAAAAAAAAAAAAAAAAAAAACACAGAAAACTCAACACAGTAGATCCTTTGGCATTTACTTAGGTGGCACTTATATCAAAGGCCAGTTCCCACCCCAGTGTCTGCTTCCTTCCATAATTCCAACTCTCCCCCCTAGACTCCTAGTCTGTGAGCACTTCTCCACCACTCACTGCTACTAATTACTTTCCAGTTAAATTACCATGATAGAAAGCACTTTGCCCATCAGCACTGACAATAAAGTTACTACAGTCAAAAATCCTGGAAACTGTTTAGATACCTGATTATTGCTGAAACAGTTTGTGGGAGCTAGATGTCTAAAACCATCTGTAGGTCTGCATTCAATATCTGTGTTTCAGTTCAAGAGGACTACCTCTTGACACAAAGGGCAAATTACGGGTCTGATTTTTCTTTAATTTCAAGTCAACAGGATCATCTAGGTACTCAGGGCTTTTAAAAAATAAGCTGTATTTAACTACACACTTAAAAGCCTCAATGCATACATATAATTAATTGTAATGATTTCTGGCTTAGGCCTTAGAGAATTATATAGGTGATCTGAATCAGCCAAAATTATGATGAAGAGCTGATAAATGGCAAGGAATTATTTTTCTTTCAGTGAAAAACAAGGCACCTATTTTTCTGCTCTGCAGAACTGATGATACCAAATTTTAAAAGACAGCAAATACAAATGCCTGTAGAAGCTCCATGGCGTTTTCATGATTCAATTTTTTTCCCTATCAGCTACCACCAGCCACAGGAAAAATCATCTTCCCTTTCCTGCCATAGTCCCTGCCCACTAGTGGCTGGAGAACATCAGTTGGACTCCTGGAACAAATAACCCGGGTGCTTTCTCCACAAGGATCTTCTGCACAGCAAGCACCCTCTGCAGCGCAAATCCATGCATGGGATGCAAGTGTCAGGTTTGCTTCAAACATACATTCCAGAAAGAATTAAAATGACAGTGTAGTTGCACCCTTAATCTTTCATTTCAACATTGATTCACTTCTTTTCCCTAAAACTTCCTTATCTATAATCAGAGAGGCCCTTGCCAGCCTTCTAACTAGAGCAAGCGTTGTTGTACTTGACAGTACAGAAGGTTTACTACTTAGTGTTCCCCGTCCTTCACAATTAACAAAAAAATCTGGTAACTTAATGAGAAATAAAACTCCCAAAGCTCTAGAGACCTAGTATGTTGTCATGTTTTAGGCCCAGACAGAAACAAAGAACCACATGGCTGCTCACTCTCCCCTCTGTGGGATAGTGAAGAGAAAGTCTAACCAAAAACTCATGGGTCGAGACAAGGGCTAGGAGGGTTTCACTCACCAGTTTTGGTCATGGGCAAAATAGACTCAACTTGGGAAAGAAGTCAGTCTAATTTATCATTAATCAAATCAAAACAGCACAAAGAGAAATAAAAACACCAGTTTAAATATCTTACACCACTCATCCTTTCTAGATCGAAACTACTTTGTCCCTGGTATCTCTACATCCTTCCCCTCCAGTGGCACAGCAGGGCAGGGAGTGGGGTTTATAGTCAGCCCATCACACATTTTTCCCTTCCCTAAGAAGAAGGATTCCTCAGTCCTAGTTCCTCAGGATTGCATAGTCTTACCCTGCTCCAATATGGGGTCTCCCCCACAGGAGAGAGTCCTTCAGGAACCCCTGGGACATGAGTCCCTCCCACAGGTGCAGTCCCTCAGGCACAGACTGCTCCAGCCCGGGCTGCACACAGAGTCACGGCTGCTTTGAGAACAGATATCTCCCCTGGCACGGGGTCCTCCATGGCTGCAGATCCACATCTGCTCCACCTTGATCCTTCATAGGCTGCTCCATCATGCTCCTCCATGGGCTGCAGGGGTCCTGCCGTCTCACCACAGGATGCAGGTGAGTCTCTCTGCTCAGACACTTTCTCGCCCTCCTTCCTCACTGACTTTGGTATCTCTGCTCCTCACCAACCCAGCACAATGTATCTTGCAGAATTAAGTGTTTTGATCTACTAGACCTTCCCATTTATATAAATATATATAGTTAAAAGGTACTTGATGCAAACACCTAAGTGGGATATGCATGCAACCCAAAACAAGAGCAAGGGCAAGAGAAGAGGAGTTAAGTCTCTTCCAAGGTTGAACAGGCAAGTGTCAATGTGCATGGACAAGGAATGCAACCTTGATTCTCTGAATGGAACAACAAAGTTGAATAGTCCTCATTCCTTCCACAGTTTCCCCAGTCACTTGCTTGTTTTAATAATTACAATTTAAAAGATGTAAAATCAGATTAAGATGTAATTTCTTCTGTTGACCTGGAGTTCCTTATCTTATGACTGTCAGTTATGTCATCACTCAGCAGCTCTCTTAACACTAAAATGTTCTAACATTCTCAGTAATTAACTTTTCAGAGGAAATCAGCTTAAAACATGCCAGTGAACCAAGCAAGACTTATTGAATTCCACTTTCCTAAATCACAATTCAGAAGTAAGGCTGAAGATAGAGTCTGCAGGGCTGAGAAATGAAAAAGGACATCTCACTCTTCTCCAGGTTCAGAAAGGGTCCTATAATTTTCCTCTTACAATATATTCCTAGAACTATCATTTCATCTAAAGATTATTGAAACAGCTGTATTGCTTTATACAAAGTAAATCAGAAAGCAGGAAAGCCTGGTTTCTAGAAAGAAAATTGCAAGAGTATCCTGAAGGAAGAAATGTCATCCTGAGACTAAAACCTGGATTCTGCATTTCCTTTCCTTGGCTTTTATCATTGTCTTGGTATTTTTACACGGGAAGCAATGAATGCTTGACGGTTGCCTCTGCATTATGAAGAGAAGAAAGGTTGAACTTTTTAATAGGAAGTAACTAGAGGAAGGAAGAAAAAAAAGTACCTGAATCAACTGAGTTACATACAGGAGCAGATCTCATAAGCGAAAGAGAATACAATGATTACTTAAACTTAAACTTTGGAATCATAAGGAAAGGTCATAGAACTCTTACCATATCTGAGTTCCCATATCTTCCCTGGTCTCTGAGTTGAAATATGCAGAACAAAACTTTGAATTTCCTTTCCCAGTAAATTAACAGGTAGTATGTTATGCAATAAACATAACTATAAAAATATTGTGCAATAACTGACTTTATAATTGTTTATAACTTTATCATAAATACAAGTAATTATAACATCAATGTTCTTAGTTGTTTCAGATGTTTCCCAAGATAGAATCTTTATAGGAGCAGAAACAGATTCTAATTTAATATACTGAAATCAGTATTTTTAAATTGCATTCAACATAGACTCTAAATATGCATTGGCTCATTTTAATTCTGAAGGTAACTTAATGAACAAGAACCAGTTTTCAAATTCGCGTGCATAAGGACCTCTCATTAAGGACTGGTTTGGAGACCTACATATAAGGCAAAATGACATTCATAACACAACTCTACAGTTTATGTATACATCTCAGTGCCACAGAAAGTATTTTTTAGAGCCTTCTTCCTCAGGCAGGTGGGATACGAACAGCAAGATTCCTTATGCCAACCGGAGCATCCTAGGATTTGCAATTTAAAAGGCAAATGGATGGTTAAGTTCCCTGACCCTATATTGCTTTGAGAAATTCCTGGCATGGGTTAGCTGGCCCTGAAACACGTTTTATTTACGGTCATATTCTGGGATAGCCCCTTGAAGCACACCACACTGTTGGACTTTTAAAACACTGACGTGAGATCTAATAAGTCAGACAGAGAACAGTGAAACCATTTCCCTACCAGAGTCTTAAAACTTTCACACTGTCATGGTTTAAGTCTGGGCCAGCAATTAAATGAATGACAGATGCTTTCTATTAATCCCCCTTCCTGATAAGAGAGGGGAGAGAGACTTACAGGTTGTAAACAAAACTACACGCTTTAGTGTGGCTTTAATGCAACATTAATGATGGAAGAGAAAAACATTATTAAATATATACAAAAGTGAAATCATGTTCCTCCACCCTTTCCTTCAATAACTCTCACGTCACCATCGAGGTTGCGATCGAGGACTCTCAGTGTCCATCGAGCTCTGGAAAAGTCCCAGGCTGGGCTGGTGGAGTCAGCAGCAGATGGGGGCTGGAGGCAGGAACATAAGGATTCCGGAGGGCACAGGTAGGGATCAAAGCCAGACGAATGGATGGAATCCCCCCAGGCTGTATGCCATGGACAAAGAACTTGAACATTGTGATCTCTCAGATTTATACCGAGTATGATGTGTGTGGGATGGAATACTCTATTTGGTCGATTTTGGTCATCTGTGTGCTCTGCTCCTCCCCAAACAAGAGTTGCAGGTGTGACCCCTTTCTTTTTCCAAGCACACAGTATTTATCAGAACCGAGCAGTGGCCTTGCTTCTGCATACCATTCCCTAGCCATGACTATTAATATTGAGTGTTATCAGTCCTAGAAGCAGACACTAACTGAGAAACTTGCCATTAACTTCAGCAAGGGCAGTTATTTAGGAAAGACTTAGCTGAAAGTAAAATTACAAGAAAGAAAATCTGGTTATCCTGGCTCAAACCGGGATACACACTTCTCTTCAGTTACCACCAAGATGGTTGATTCAAGCATCACCAAAAAGACCCCTCTACCTGACTAAGCTTTACATTCTGGTCTCCTACTCCAAGAACAGCTGCTGTGGCAACGCCAAGACTTCATCTCTTCCACTTCCTTTGCAGTCCTACCACCTCTCTTAGAAACCCCCTTGCCAGCCTCCACTCACAGACTCGGCTGTAATTTCTCCACCCACGACACTGAGGTTTGATTTCTGTCAATCTCTGTGAGAGACAATTGTATGCATCTAATTGGAAAATGACTGACACCTCTAGTCCTAACTATGGAGGCTAGGTGGCTATTTTCAAGTTGTCTGCTTTTAATAACTTGATCTTAATAGTTTGCTTCCTATAGTATAAAAATCATTATACGCATCAAGAGGTATGCACTGATAAACACATCATATCAGTATCATAATTATTTCATAATATCATACCTTTCTTGCCTTTATAGGCCACTATTCCACCCAACTGATAAGCATAGAAAGCTATCATTAACATAGTTGTAAGCAAGGAACAGGGTAGCAAAGCCAGCTGTAAATCATTAATCCAAGCCTTCAATTACTAATCCCATCGGCCTCATTTAAAGCCTTTAATCTGACAGTTGCATATCCAATTAACTGTTGCTGTAGGAAAAAAAAAATGCTTAGAGGTATTTGACAGCCAAATCACTACTGTCCCAGGAGGGATTTAGACTGAATTTGTTTAATTAGATTGTGACTTTACCTAAACTGAGCATTTACAGCAATCCTTTCTGAAACCATGGAATGAAATCTCCCAAGGTTAAACAGTCATCACAATAGCACATCACTCTGACAAAGGATTTGTAAAAAGCACTGTGCTGCTTCCTCAAGGAGAAGGCTGGCATATTCTTGTACAAAGATAGTGAGTGCTAAGGCTTTTCATAGCTATTCATGTCTGCAGGTATACGGGGGCATACATGACCTTTGCCTCTTGCCCTTCTGCCATTATTCCCTTTCTCAACATGGCTTTCTCCAGCCCAACAGGGACTCTTTGCAAAAGGTCCTACCAACCCTGCATTTTCCTCCTAAATTTAAATGTATGAATTGGCTTGCATTCCAAGTCTGCAGCAACATCTGTGTGCAGACCTCTGACCAGAGCTCATCTTGATTCCAATCCATACAAAATTACAGGACACCAAGTTAGGAAAACTGTTCCTACACTCCTATAAGAACCCGCAGACTTAATGCCTCTGGAAAATATTCTTAAACGTTTACTGAGTCAATGCCTTCTCTCATAAGAAAACAATGGAAGCAGCGGTATAAATAACAGGTGGATTTATTTCATAAAATCAGCTGAGCAGATAAACCACACAAGCCTTTCTTAGAATATCTACATCAGTAGTTTTCAATCATGACCTCCAGTATAAATTACTTTTACAGTAGGACTTTCACGTTTCTCTACATTTCCATCTTCATCTCTGCAAATAGCTACGTGGCACAGGTGGGAAATGGGGCTGAAATCTCAACTCCACCACATTATTCCATTTAGAAAAATATTCTGTAGAATACGTTTTTATTGTATTTTTCTTAAGACAGCATACGTGATGGCAGCTGATGACACTAATGTGACAAAGTCATTCCTAGAGAGTTATTAACTCATTCTTTGCCCATCAGCCATGAAAAAAGCTATCAGCTTCCATCTGAACAGGAGCAGTAGAAACCAATCAAAGCAAAGAATTTCCATGAGAGCCCATGCATGTTAACACTTCACTTACAGAGCTGTGGATCAGCAGATTCAAGATATGTGAGGTGTTTTAGTCCCAGGTATCCATCATACTGAGGTTCTCTGTAGTAACTGAGACCAAAATTAGCTAAACAGCTGAGACAAAGAGGTTCAGAAGCAACAGCTTCTCTTTCTAAATTGTTCATTGATTCTTTAGGCTCAAGGAGTTTCGACAGCACTGAATAAAATTAATCTCTTCACAACATCAGAGAAAATCCCTTTTAAACATACCAACCTGCACTGCCTCAGCAGAGGGTCTTGTGGGCCCTCAGAAGGCTGAAGTCACTGGTGAGGCCTGGCCCTAAACAGATGGCAGCTTGCTGGCACATCTGCTTCTCTACCTTCTTCATGTTAATGTGAATACCACCATGATTCAGTTTTCTCGATATCTTAATGAAAAGAGCAATTAAATCAGTAACTAACCTTAACCTGCGTCAAAATAAATCACCATAGCAGTAGGTTAAAAAAAAAGAGACATGGTTATAGGAATTTTTTCTTGTGAATAATATCCCTCCTAGTGATATTATTTGTGAATAATATCTGCCCCTCCAGTTCCTGCACAGCTTTGAGTTCTTCTGTGGTTCTTCTCTAGCACTGTTCATACACTCCAGTGGTTCTGATCTTCATGGCATCATTATTCTGTTTTGCTATTTTCAAGCTATTTTATTGTGAAAGTTAATTAGATACATCATATCACACCTTCAGAAAGTTCCAGCTACTATAAAACAACAGTTTGTCTACCGAAGGGGGTAGACATCCATCAGCACCCCCCTTCTGCCTTCTGCTGTGTATTTCTCCCTATTGTTTGAGGTCAGAGCCCCTGATCTCAGAATTAATGTCTTTTCTGAGCAGAAATACCAACATTCCTTCCCCCTACCCATCATTATTAGGCTCTACAGTGGCACAGTGACATTGGGTACTGCTCAGTCAGGCTCAGCATCAGAGGACCCACCTCTGTTGTCCTCATTCTTAGCACACAAAAAGAAAAACAAATTAATTAAGAGTATGTTCCAGTGCCATTATGCCCACATGTAACTGAACAACCAATCCTAGTGAAATAGCCCAATTGCTTCAAGCTAAGAAAAGTTAAAGAAAGAAAAGAATATGTAATTTTATATTCATATATAGTGTCAGTCTTTTCAATTGATTGTGAGTTAGGCAATACTGTTTGATAGGAAGAACTGGTCAGACTACATAAGAAAAGATTACATATGTCTGACTACTGTACAAGAGATATCATCCTCCCAGCTCCTTCTCCTCCTCCACAATATGGCCATAGCACCCTGGGAAGCAAACATGGTTTTCTTTTTGACCTGCCTGTATACAAAAGAAAACTTTATCATTTTGTCCTCTTCTCCTTTGCTTAAACCTGTCTCCCTGATGCCTTTTTCCTTGCAAAGAGCACAGTCAACAGAAGCTTTTTTCCAGAGGACACTCAAAGGCTTTTTCTTTGGAGTGAAGCAGCAGACAAGCACTGGTCCCAGCTTTGATTGTACTATCATAGATACCAGGTAGTTACCACCATAGATACATCCAGATACCACCAGATCACAAAAAGTACAAACATGGTCCTGTCTGGGCACCTGCAAGGTTAGATGCAAATGAGCAACAACTTTGAAGATAGATGTCCATGGCATGCACAGGCCTGCTGAGGGGGTCCCTACACAGCTATAGAGGCCTGAGCTGCAATACCCCCGTAGGCTCACTGTTGGATGGCTTAAATTCAATAGCTGAGGATTTTCTTTACAGTATCAGAAGTCTTGAGTGCCTATGAGAAACAAATCCTCCCATACCTGCAGTGGCATAGTTATG
Source organism: Florisuga fusca (assembly GCA_038090715.1). Lineage (NCBI taxonomy): Eukaryota > Metazoa > Chordata > Aves > Apodiformes > Trochilidae > Florisuga > Florisuga fusca. Next base: position 13,242,970 of record JAAWXA010000005.1, read on the forward strand.
CTATCTCCTGGATCATGCCCTACAAGTATTGAGACAGCCATCTGATATAGTATGTGTTTCACTTCAACAATTGAACTGGAAAAGTAAATTAATTTGTCTAACTGTGTGATTAAGTATATTGAACCACATAGTAGAAAGGAAAGAACGTAGGAGAAGAATTCCTGTCTTTTCCCTACTATTCCTTGGAAATAAAGCAATGCATGCTTTGATTCAGGGTATAAGATCCAAGTTTTAAGAACTCCTTTTCCTCTTCAATTTAGAGTGTACAGCCACTTCCACTGTAACCCTGATCAACTTCATCCTAAGGTTAAAATGACAGGTTCACCACAGACTGTATTCCCTCCTGGGTTCTTTTCCATGGTCCTGAGGTTTGGCTAAAGCTGATAGAAACAATAAGCACAGATCCAAGGAGTATGTTAAGTTCCTGCTGAGGCTTTAATTTCTTCTTGATTAATAAAAAGACCACTACTTTGTTTTTGTTTAGGTCAAGTCTTAGTTATCTGGTGAGATTTCAGACTGACACCTTTGGCCACTCTGGATCAAAAGTATGTTTTGACATAGCAATTTATCTATTTTTAAATTTACCTTCCAAAAGATAAAGTTATTTTAAAAGGATTGGAGAGTTAAGGCTGACCTATATCCTGTGTACTAAGAGATTTTCACATTTCATCTCATGTCCCCTGTTGGATTACTCCTAAAAATCAGTCACATGAGTACATTCAGTGTCACAGACAGACTCTATAAACTTGTCCAGGTCATTATGAACCATGATTTTTTTCTTTTAGTAGTACCAGTTCACTAACATCACTGAATACTAGTGACCTACAGAGGGCTCCTTTTCCTCACCAGTCCTTAACGATGCTCAATAGCTCACCTTTGGTAGGCAATAAGCATATTTGGATTGGATTTTTTTCTCCAACTCTATGAATACTTTTTTTTTTTTTTTTAACCACATGATCTACATTAATTGCTAACACTGATATGACATCAAACTACTTTTGAATGTCTGAAATTCTTCCACAAAGTCAGCAGAGATCTAAAATCCCTTAGACTCTGCAGAGAAGTGTAGTATCAGACAATATTAAAACACTGCTTAATTTTTCTGTATTCATCAAAGGATTTTTAGGCAGATCTCTTTTCATCATATGAGTGGCTGATATTATGTTTTAAAAAACAAACACAAGTCATTCAGCAGCACAGTAATGCAATTATTAATTCATCACTTTGCCAAAGTAATCTTATTCTACTAAATCAATTTTTTTTTCTTTTTGGCCATAGAGTTTTGAGCTTAACATACTGATAATACATTAATGTCTAATTAATGTATTATTACATACTTAATAATGGTTTACAGATTGCTGTGGAATATATCAGTTACTAGTAATCTGAAATATTTGAAAGGTCCAGATGGCTTGAGAACAAGAGGTATTTCTTTAACTCTCATCTTTGCTGCCAGTCAAGAGGCTGATAAATTGAGCTACAGTTACATTCATTTTGCAACTCCTAAAGCAGTTTTGACACCTTGGTGCATCACAACACAGACTTACTGAAATATTATGTCATCTTCATCACCTTGGCAACTGCGAATGTGCCAGAGGATTTAAGCCATGAGAAAAATGTCAGCTGAATCCTTCACCACATGGGTAGATTTTAGTATGTGTGCTTGATGACTCCGTATGCAGCCAAAAGAGCAGACTAGTGATGTAATAGACTCGCTGGATAGGCTTCATTTGATAGGCTTTCTGTAACTTCTTGTAACTTAGAATATCTACCAAGTATACAAGAAATGCATAAAGATGCTGGTGTACTGACAATCTTATGTATTCTCAGCTATGAAGTAATTTTTGTTCTTGTAAGTGGGGTACCCTTAACTTTTAAATTGATCATATGTCCATTTTTCCTTTTTCATATTTTTAATAGCTTTGTTATAATTAAAATTGATACCAGCGATCTGAAGGTTTGTTACTTGAAGATCAACAGTAAAGACACCTCTCATAAACTGTGTGAACGGCTTCTTTGGTTGTAGAATTAATTTTTTAATGCAAGTCAAACACTATAGACAATTTTATGTCTCTTCTTTCACTATCACTTATGGAGTTTTTGGTTCAAGCCATCTGAAGTTCAGTGCAGAGGAAGATAAGTTTGGGTCTAGAGACTAGTTATGCATTCAGAAGCCAGGTAAGTTTCTCTTTGACAACAAAATTCAACATTTTGAAACACGGGGTTAAAATTGGGACCAAAAGACACACTTATACATGATTTCCAAATGCTAACTCTAAAAGCACCATCAAATGTATCTTGTGAGCAGAATGCAACCTATCCTAAAAAGACTTTGCATCCCCAAAGTCTCCTGTATCTTACCACATCCCCCCTCTATCAAAAGCCAGTAGTGAGCTGTAACCCTCCACTACCACACCAAAACCTTGACTCGAGGTATCTAAATCATTAGCTGTCATTGTCATCTTGACTGCTTATGGAAGGATAGCCAGTTGCTGATTACTGCAGTTCAATGTAGGAACATGGAAGTTATGTATTTACATACTTGCATAGACACATGCTTTGGAAACAGGCTCCTCCTGTTATTTTGCAACTTGCATCATTCCTCACTGTTGTGGTTTACCTTGAAATGTTGTCTGTCTCCTCTGGTTTGTTTCATAACCAGGAAAGCACTACTGAATCATTTCACCTGAACTGTCTTGTAGTCCTGCCACTTCTGCCATGTTATTACTCGTTACAGCGTAAGATGGTTGGAGTTATCTTACCTACCTATTTTGCATTGGTTGGCACCTTGTTTGGAATTCACCTTTCTCAAAGGGGGATGTGGCTTTTTTGCTCAGGAACCTCCAGGGCTCACTGAGAATTTTAAACTAGATTTGAAAGAGTGGGTGATAATAACAGGCTTCCCTGTGACAAGCTGTGGTATGACACATCAAGGTTAGAAGGATGGCCAAGAGCCCTCAGCCTCTTAATCAGAGATGTGCTGGACAAGAGTGCAGCACACCTGAAGTCTTACGTAGATGAGTTAGGGCCTCCTGAGGCAAAAGGAGCAAACAGGAAAGCACAGGTGAAATACCTCAGAGGAATTCCAACCACTCCAGGCAGTAAGTCAGCTTCAGCGGGCCCCAGATGCCTCTATGGCAAAGAGGGGAATAAACAAAAGGAGTTAGAGACATACATGTGCCTGCAGAGCTCTGATCTTACTGGTATCATGGACACATGGTGGGATGACTCCTGTGACTGGAGTGCTGGAACAGAAGGTTACAGGCTCTTTAGGAGGGACACACAGGGCAAATGGGGAGAAGGAGTCACCCCTTATATCAGTGACCAGCTGGAGGATATGGAGCTCTGCCTGGGGATGGATGAGGAGCAGACTGAGAGTTTATGAGTCAGGATTGAAGGGAAAACAAGGACAGGAGACACTGCAATGGGGGGGGGTCTGTTACAGCCCACCTGACCAGGAAGACCAAGTGGTTGAGACCATTTATAGACAGATAGGAGCACCCTCACATTCACAAACCCTGGTCCTCATGGGAGACTTCGACTTCCTCAATATCTGTTGGAGGGACAACACAGCAGAGCATAAACAATCCAGGAGGGTCCTGGAATGCACTGATGACAATTTCCTTCTCCATGAGACAGACAAGGCAACAAGGAGACTTTCTATGCTTGAACTTGTTCTTACTAAAAAGGAGGTGGGGTATGTGAAGTTCAAGGGCAGCCTTGGCTGCAGTGCCCGTGTGAGGGTGGAGTTCAAGATCCTTAGGGCAGTGAGGAGGGCACACATCAAGCTCACTACCCCAGGCTTCAGAAAGGTGGACCTGCTTGGTAGAGCATCATGGAATAAAGCCCTAGAGGGAAAAGGAGACCAAGAAAGATGGTAATGATTCAAGGATCACCTTCTCTAAGCTCAGGAGTGATGCAGCCCAACAAAGAGGAAGTCAGGCAAAAACATCAGGAAGCTTGCATGGATAAACAAGGAGCTCCTGGACACACTTCAGTGTAAGAAGAAAGTCTGCAGAGGGTGGAAGCAAGGACAGGTATCCTAGAAGTACAAAGAAGTTGTCCAAGAAGTCAGGGATGAGGTTAGGAAAGCTAACGCCCTTACAGAATTAAATCTGTCTGGGCACATCAAGGGTAAAAAGAAAAGCTTCTACAGGTATGTCAGTGATGAAAGTAAGACTAGAGAAAATGTGGGCCCTCTCTGAAAGGACATGAGAAACTTGCTCATGCAGGATTTGGAGATGGCCAAGGTACTTGATGAATTTTTTGCCTCAGTCTTCACCAGCAAATGCCCAAGCCACACCAGTGTGTGCTCTGAACACACCCTGGAGAATATTAGAATGGCCAAAGCCCAACTAGAATTCATTTTGGCCACTGCAGTGAAAGATAACAAAAAACATTTCTATAAATATATTATCAGCAAAAGCAGGACTAGTGAGAATCTTCATCATTTATTGGATGCAGGGCAACAATGGACAATGTAGTTACCAAGGATAAGGAAAGGCAAAGGTACTTAATGTCTTCTTTGCCTCAGTCTTTAACAGTGGGGTTAATGCCCTGGGTATCCAGCACCCTGGCCTGGAAGACAGGGACAGGAAACAACATAAGACCTCCATGATCCAAGAGGAAATGGTTAGTGATCTGTTGCATCACACATGCCTGTGGGGCTGGCTGGGTTACACCCCAGAGTGCTGAGTAAGTAGCCGGATATGCACATCAAACCACTGACCAAGCTTTGTCAGCAGTCCTGGATAATCAGTGGACTGGAGGTTGGCAAATGTGATTCCCATCTTCAAGGACAAGAAGGATGATCCAGGGAATTACAGACCTGTCAGCCTGACCACTGTGCCAAAAAAGATTATGGAACAGAACATTCTGAGTTCCATTATGCACCATTGGACAACCAGCAAATCAGTAAGCATGGGTTCATGAAAGGAAGGTCCTGCTTGATGAATCTCATTCTGTAACAAGGTGACACACTCAGTGGATGGCAGAAAGGCTGTGGATGTTGTTTTCCTGGACTTCAGCAAAGCCTTTGACACTGTTCCCCACAACATCCTCATGAAAAACTGGCCACCTAGGTCTTGTATGGGCATACACTCCTGCTAGGTCAAACACTGGCTGGATGGCTGGGCTCAAAGAGTGGTGATGAACTGAGTTCAGTCCAGCTGGCAGCCAGTCACATGCAGTGTTCCTCAGGGCTCAGCCCTGGGACCACTCCTGTCCAATATTTTTATCAGTGATCTTGAAGAGCAGATTGAGTGCACTGTCAGTAAGTTTGCAGACAACACCAAGTTGGGTGGTAGTGTTGGTCTGCCTGAGGGTAGAAGGGTTCTACAGAGGTGGACAGGCTGGCTCAATGGGCTGAGGCCAATTGTATGAGCTTCAACAAAAGTAAGGGTTGAGTCCTGTACTTGGGCCACAACAACCCCATGCAATGCTACAGGCATATGCTACATGTGTACATACAGGAGTATGCTGCAGCCAGAAAGCTGCCAGGCAGAAAGGCTCTGGGGGTGTTGATCAGCAGACAGCTGGATATGAGCCATCAGTGTGCCCAGGAGGCCAAGAGGGTCAAAGACATCCTGGCTTCTATCAGAAACAGTGTGACAAGCAGGACCAGAGAAGTGCTTGTCTTCCTTAATTTGGCACCAGTAAGGCCTCACCTCGAGTATTGTGATCAGTTTGGGGCAACTCAGTACAGGAAAGACATGGAGGTGCTGGAGCAGGTCCAAAGAAGGGCAACAAAGCTATTGAGGGCTCTAGAACACAAGTCTTATGAGGAGTGTCTGAAGGAAACAAAGTTGTTCAGTCTGGAGAAAAGGAGGCTGAGAGGAGACCTTAACACTTTGTACAGCTACCTGAAGGAGGTTGTAGCCAGGTAGTGTTAGTCTCTCCTCCCAAGTAAAAAGTGATAGGAGAAGAGGAAATGGCCTCAAGTTGTACCAGCGGAGGTTTAGATTGGATATAGGAAAAATTCTTCACTGAATTGGTTATTAAGCACTGGAACAGGCTGCCTAGGGAAATGGTTGAATCACCATCCCTGAATGTGTTTGAAAATTGTATAGACATGGTGCTTAGGGACATGGGTTGGCAGTGGGCTGGCAGAGCTAGGTTAGTAGAGTTAGGTTAAAGGTTGGACTGGATGATCTTACAGGTCTGTTGATTCCATGAAAACAAGTGTGATCAGCAGGTCTACTCCACTCTTGTGAGACCCCACTTGGAGCACTGTGTTCAGTTCTGGAGTCTGCAACACAAGAAGGACATAGAGCTGTTTAGGTGAGTCTAGAGGAGGTCATGTAGATGATGAGAGGGTAGGAGCACCTTTCCTATGAAGGCAGGCTGGGACAGCTGGGGTTTTTCAGACAGGAAAAGAGAAGTCTCCAGGGAGACCTTTTAGCAGCTTCCTAGTACCTGAAGATGGCCTACAGAAAAGCTGGGGAGGGACCAGAAGCCTGGTCTAGACCCTAGCTAGGGTTGAACAGGACCTTAGAGATCACCTAGTTTCAACCCCCCTGCATGGGCAGGGACACCTCCCACTAGACCAAGTTGCTCAAAGCCCCATCCAGCCTGGTCTTGAACACTGCCAGGGAGGGGGCAGCCACAGCTTCCCTGGGTAACTTGTGCCAGTGTCTCACCACCTTCACAGGAAAGAATTACTTCCTAATGTCTAACCTAAATCTCCCCTCTTCAAGTTTTTAAACCATTGCCCCTTGTCCTCTTGTCTAGTGGGAGGTGCTCCTGCCATTGCAAGAGGTTTTGGAATAGATGGTCTTTAAAGTCCCTTCCAGCCCAAACCATTCTGTATTTCTGTGATTCCCCATAAACTGTAATCTGAATAGTGTTTACAACATCAGTGTGTGGACCAGAGTGCACCATGACTTTATTCAAATTCTTTCCTTCTCTAACTTGAGAGTAAACATGACCAGACCTTTAATATCATTTAGTGAAAGTTCAAAGTACAACAAATAAACAGTGCTCACTTCATTTGCCTTTTTACATCAACAGTATGTAGAAGATTTCACTGTGATCAAGACCAGGTGAGAATATAGCGGGACCAACACATCCTTAGAGGCCCAAGCAGGGTTCTATTCAATCTTGAACAGAAGATACTGACACAACAGTGGGGCAAGGAATGGGGTAGTAAAGCTGGATAATGTATGTATGGAGAACAGAGGAACCACAATTCTTACTTTAAAGATGGTAATCTTTACGGTAGTGGTAATTTTAATGATGGTAATCAGGTGGTTTCAGTGATTTATAGAGAGACACTTATAGAATCATAGAATTGCTCAGGATGGAAAAGACCTTTGAGATCATCGAGTCCAACCTCATCCTAACCCTATTACCCTGTTCCTGATGACCTACCACTAAATCATGTCTCCAGGCACCACATCCAGGTGATTTTTAAACACATTCAGGGATGGAGACCAAACCACCTCCCTTGAGGAACCTGTTCCAGTGCTTAACAATCCTCTCTGTGAAGAAGTTTCTCCTGATATCCAACCTAAATCTCCCCTGACACACAACTTGAATTTATGACCATCATCTCCTGTTTTATTCCCATTCCAGCAAGCAGGCAAGCTGGGAGAACAGTAGTTTACGACATGAAGTAGGAAGCATTTAATTTCTTAAGTACAGCAAAGGAGCTGCAGAGGAAGGAAAGAGCATTTTTTTTTCAAGGCCTTGGCCAGGTCTTTCAAGTCCTGAGCAAGACACCTCCTGCCTAAAGATGCCCCTCCACCTGGCTGGGGCAGGTAGGGCCCGGGAGGAAGCCAAGCCAGCACCGTGCAGCTCCCCCCGGGCTGCCTGCGCCCCCGCACCGACCCAAAACCCCGGGGGCGGACAGTGCCGGGGAAGGACCGTGCCGGACCGGGGGTTGCGGCGGGCACGTCACGCCCGGGCCGGACCACATCCTGAGCCGCGACGGACAGGGCAGGGCCGGGCAGGACCGCCCCCTGGTCCACGGTGGGCAGGGCCGGACCGGGCCGGGTAAAACCACCCCTGGACGGCGGGGGGCAGAATCAGTCCGGTGCGGAGCAGCCAGCGGTGAGCACAGGGGGGTCCCTCTGGAGGATGGCTGGGAAGTGGCCGCGCAACGGGATGGCACCGGGATGGGACGGTCATCCCTGCTGGGGAAGGGCTGGAAGGAGATGGAGAGGGGGCGAAGGCAGCAGGGGACGGGAGTCATCCCACCGGGGGCTCATCCCGGCTGCCCGCGGAGCAAGAGGGGCAGGAGGCAGCGGGACGGGTCCGGCGGGCCGGTGATGGGGGGATTCTGCTGAGCCTTGTGGTTGCCGTCTGAAATACTGTAAAGGAAATGATACACAGGGTGAAAAGCAGGGTTCATAACTCGCCACGGCATGTTTTTATGTGTAGCTGGTGATTTGCTCACACATAAAATAATGTTGTGTGACTTCAGCTATTTAGCATTGGAGCATTGGTAGGCTACTGCTGCCTGCTGTTCTCAAACAGCACATGCCATGCCAGGGAGGGCACCTCATTTTCGAAGGCTTCAGTGTTTTCAGTGCTTTTTCGTTCAGGTAATGTCACCTTGAGATGAACACAAAGTCCATAGCCATTGCCACAGTATCAACGTTTAAAAGGTATGTTACTAAACCTTTGTAGCAACCTAGGTGGAAGCTGAGAAATGGAACAAAGCATTGGGTGTGTAGGATCTAATTGAAGGTACTACTTTAATCCTACTGGTAAGAAGCTGGCAGCTTTCACAAGGTCTGTAGTAATGTATTTTAAAAGCCTGGTCAAGTGGAAGGTACCCCTGCTCATGACAGGGGGTTGGAACCAGGTGAAACCCAAGCCATTCTGTGACTCTGTGGTTTTGTTCCTGCACTAAAGAAAAATGCGAAATAAATAGCTGCTTCAAAGTATAAAAAATTTTATTTACTTATTTTATTTTATTTTTAGGCAAAATCTCTGTGGGATTTTGGGCCAGTAACATCTTATTTTGGGGGCTGTCTAACAGACAAGCCATATTTGTGCCTGAAAAACCATGTTCAACTGTATCCTGAAGATGCTGCAGTTCCTGAATTTAGTAATTTGTTTATTTTTTAAGAATTTATTCTTGCTTATCTGTCCTCCATGCAAAAAAAAATTTGCTGGAGAAATAGTACTTATTACTGGCTCGGCAAATGGGATTGGAAGGCAGATTGCCTTAAAGTTCGCTCCTTTGGAAGCAACCTTGGTTCTTTGGGACATTGATGATAAAAATAATGAAGAAACAAGCAAATTAGCCCAAAAAAATGGAGCTAAACGAGTGTTTACCTACCACTGTGACTGCAGCAACAGGGAGGAGGTCTATGAACAGGCAGAGAAGGTAAGATACAGCTTCTGATCTGGCTTGTTGCTTCTAATTTTTTTCTTCTTTTTAATAGTGTATGCTGTTCAAAATGGTTTTTATAAACTGCTGTTCACTAAAGGGAAGTAACCGCGTAGGGCAATGATTTTCTTTCCTTGATAAGTAGCTTTCTTTCTGTTTGCAAATTTTGGCTACGTTTGCAACAAAATTACTGTGTTTATTCTGTCAAGATTTATCCATTCCAGTTTTCATTGTGAGATGGTAACTTCTTTTGAGAGTATGGCAGAGGTTAGGCCAATGTATTGGCTTGTTTAGGCTTAAAAAATTTCTTTAAGATGTTAAGAAAAAAACACCTACAGTGGAAATTACAAGGGGAGGTTCCTTTGTCCATTTCTTTAGAAAACTGCAGTTCTATAAGGGTGATGTGGGGTGTAATGGTTTCAGAAATATCATCAGGACATGGGTGGTCACCAGTTCAATTTATGATACATTTTCTGTTTCTTTTGATCAATCCAGCTGGAAAATAAGGAAGAGAAAGACTCCATTTTAAATGAGATTCTTCTGCTGTGCTATCCTATGCTTTGTAATTTTTTTGCTATTGTTAGAATCCAGAAAACGTACTTTAAATTAACATTATTAATTTTTAGTTGTCCTTTAACTATGTACTATCTGAAAGTCTTTCCCAGTATAACCACGCTTGCAATCCAGTTACCCACTCTGCCTTTGACAAAGGATAAATTCTTCTTTTGTTAAATTCTCAGTCTATGTACTTCTCAAGTCACACCCTTGACATTCTATGTCCTCAGGCATAAATCAGAGAAATTAGCCAAAATATTTCATGTCATATGAATGTTGAAAGATTTTTTTTAATAGCCTGGAAATGTAACATTAGTTCTTTATGAGTTGTCAGAGGGGCTTTTTGTTTTGTTGTCCTCGTTCTTAACTTTAACCAAAACAGATTAATTCTTTCTGAACACAACTATAAAAGTTTGACATAAATTTTTTCCTCAATAAATGTTCCTGATGAAAAGCACATCTAAGGTAAGTTGGATTCAAGATCTGTAAGTATCTGGAAGTTCAATTCTCATGCTTGTAGTTGTCAAGTTATTATTTGCCCCTACTTATTAGCAGCATCTGGGGCACAGCCAGCTAACAACACACAGTTAAAAATCCATCTGGGACATTAAGGTATTGTTGAGTATTCCATATTAACCCATCACAGTGTTTAAGGAGGATGATTTTTGCCAATTACTTGGGCAGTAGAGACGATGTGATCCTCACTGTGTAAGACATTGTTTACAACTTCTGTAGTTTTGGAGTAGGAACAACAGTGATTTCAACAGTCTTAATATCTGTTACCACTTCCCAGCAAGATGAAAAATCAGTCTGAGCAACTTGCAATCAGTACTTCAGATGTAACACTTGTTCTTTATTTGCAGTGATACCACAAATCAAACTGCAATTCTTATAGAATCCTCTTTTTGCAAGAAAAAAATCTTGCAAGAAAAAAATCACTGTAGAATTTATGAACAGTTGTCTTTAAAAAATAGATTTTTTTAATCCCTATTGCCATAAAGAGTGTTTCTCACAAAGATGTGCACCAAAATGATTATTTTATGATTTGTACTTTGTTAGACTTTCCTATTGATGCTGAACGTTTTGAAATTATTTGTTCTCAGTTTAGCAGAGTCCCAAAATGTTTGTTCTGTGTACTGTAATCAGTCACCAAACACATTAACCAAACCAGCCGCAGGGCTCCAGCCTGCAAAATTTGCTGTGCCTGTATTAGCAGAGAGGATTCTGAAGTGCACAGACAGAGCTACAAGCAGAAACTCAAATTCAGAAATTCTGGTGAAGTATTAAGTTACTGTTAACAATACAATATCTTTGTTGGTTTTTGCATAAGCTGAATGGTGGAGCCCAAATTCTTTTTAGATCAAAATTTAGATTTTAGATTTTTTTAGATTTTTTCAGCAAGGAGTATCTTCTGCTCTTGGAAATAACTTCAACTTTTTGATTGGTAATAGGAAAATTCTTGAACTTGGACACAGAAGATAGAGAAATAGCAGAAAAATTAAATTGATTGCTTTTACTTGGTATATTAACTGCAGAAAAACTGAAATATTTTGCCATAATGGAAACTTCTTTTCTAGAAAGCAAATCAGATCATTAAAGTCCCTAAAGAAGAAGTTTTAGAATAAACTGGTAAAGTAATAAGCAACTGATTTCCAGGATCAGGCGGTGTTCACCTGAGAATTCCAAGGAAATTAGATATGGATCTCAAGAGGTAGAGATATAGGGGTAGAGTACACGTGTGTGCTTTGCTACTGCAAGTGTCCAAGGAATGAGGAGTAGCAAATATGCCAGTTCTAAAGAGCACTTGAGAGGACAACAAGAAAACAACCTGCCCTATAGAAAATTGGTGGAAATGATAATAAAGAAAAGAACTAATAGACATCTGGAAAATACATAATGGAGCGTGACATCTTGTAAATGGAAATCAGGTTTCCTATGGTTTTTTTGGGGTAGTAAGTTCAAATGAAGCTTAAAAAATTTAAGAAAGTTAAGAAAAATGCTGCTATTGTGTCATATGGATCAATGCAGTGACTGAAAGGTACAAGCAGGGAGAAAGTATACATATATCTCACAGAGGAAGAGTTGGATAATTCTGCCATACTCAGCAGTGTCTAGATTTGCATTTAGTTGTACAGGTGGAGGGGTGCTAGAATGTGAGCTCTGCTTGTCTATGACAAGGAGGAGTATGAAAATAGTCTTTGTTGAACATTTAGGGTGCCCTGGGGGACCCAAAGATAGGTCAAGTGTTGGGGCATCAGATCCAAGCATTCTATTTCCAAGTTGCCAGACAGCAGCAAACTTGTGGTTTTTATGTTTTTGTAATTATTCTATGGTTGTTGAGATATCGGGAAATCCTCTAGCACAGAAATCTCTGCAGTGAGCCTGATTCTTAATATTATAAGTCAATCATGGCCATCTGCTTTGATATAAATGCAAATCATGGAATAAAATCTTTTTATAACAAACTGAAATAACGTTAAGGATGATTTTGGCCTTCTCTCCAAGTGATTTTTTTTTTTTTAATCTATTTCATGGTATGTGCTTCTGTACTCAAAAGATTAGCATCCCCCAGGAATCTGCATTGAATTCTTTCCCATTTGGTAGAAATGATCTGGAAAAGGGGCTGAACATGCTCATCTGAGCTCTCACAATACCAGTAACAGGTGACAAGAAATGTCCAGGTTGCAATTAAAGCATGCTCACAGTGTACACTAAAACTTTGTAACTCATTACCTTAGGTTCCTGTGGAAACCAGAAGTATTCTAGAGTTGAGGAGGCAATTAGAAAAAATCTTGGGTGGAAAAAAAAATAACGAGGCTATATTAAATGCAAAGGTATGGATACCTTATCTCTGTCAGGAAGATCCTAAGCTGCAAAGTGTGGAAAGCTGAGGATTACACTGGAGGAGACAATGATCTTGTTCTTTTTTTGCTGCTTTCCACCTTGAAACAGGGGCTATAGGGTTAGACAGACCTTTTATCTGATGCAGTTCAACAGTTCTTGTGTACTTACATTCCAAAAGAGATGTAAATAATTGCAAATATCACTAATGATTTTCACAAACAAAGCACAAGAGGCAAGGATACCCTCTAAAGCTTTCTGTTAATCCTTTTTTGTTTTTTTTAATTCAGGTTAGAAAAGAAGTTGGGGATGTTACTATTCTAGTCAATAATGCTGGCATTCTTCCTGGAAAAAAATTCTTGGACACTACAGATGCAGATTTTGAAAGGACTCTAAGAGTCAACTTCTTCTCTCAAGTCTGGGTAATGTATTATTTTCTCCCCTGGGTGACTATCTTTTAGTGTGAAAATCCCCATGGTGGCATCTACCAGAGGAACCCAAATTAGGATAAGGATGTGTAGGGCCTTTTTTATCTTCCTAAAGTTGTAGGCACACCAAATTGGCAGTCTCCCCATTATGTCTTAGTAATGTTAACACAATCCTGCCTGGGCACTGTGGTAAATCAAAAACTTGTATAACTGTGTCCTGAAACATGCTCTATCTGCATCAGCTGTGGCTGAAGTTGGTGCTGATCTGGTGGCACATGATGCTCCCTCTCCTGATGCTTGATAGCTTCAGAGGGTGTTGTCTCATAGACTTGAAGCATTAGAAGAGGCACAGACATGATGCAGGTGTTGGTGTCAGTCTTCAGGTTGTACTTTCATTCATTGTCATCATCTGCTTAATATACATAGAAAAATAGTCTAGATAGTTTGTATTCTCTTTGCTTTGGTTTCTTACCTCTGAAGGAATTTGCTATTATTTGGCATCCCAGTTGATATTTAGGAGTTTTTGGTATGAGGAAGTGTTTCTGTTGCCCTAAGGTTTGTCAATTATACACCTGAGTGACCAGTCTGCATCAGGGAAAAACGTAGCATTATTGCAAATACCTCTTTAAATGGCATTTCTCACCAGAAAATCATTGCAGACAGAAGTCCTCTGATCATTTCCCAGTCCACAGAGGTATTTCATCATTCTTCCAAATGCTTGAGGCAGAGGGAGGTGTTCTTTCTAGCAGGTCTGAAGAGACCTAGGAGGGTGACTGTGGGCCTTCAACCAGAAACACATACACTAGGCACACTCATCTGGAGCTCAATAGACTTTGAAGCGCAGCTCAGCTATTGAAAACATTTTGTTACTGCTCTTGTCTTTTTTCTTTTCTTCCCCCTCATAAAACACTTTATCATCTTTATTATATGGTTGATAGTGGTGGTGTGAGGGCTTGGAGTCATCAAGCAGCGGGGTTTGTAACAAAACATGGCCTGCAGACAGCTGAGCTCCCCTGGATGTGTTGACTTCTAGCTCCCTCTTGTGTACCAAATCTTTGGCAGTAGTCAGAGCACTCAAACCACGAGTAACAGGAGGCAGAGAAAATAAACACTATGCTGCTTTCAGTGAGTCTCTTTTAAAGCTGACAGACCTTCAGAGGGAGGGCAGCCATTCAAGGAAATGCTGTTGCTCATTTATAAAGTCTTACAAAGACAGGCACTCCGGTCAGCATCTCCTATATTGAAAGCCCCAGAAAGAAAACTGGGTTGTAAAGCCTAATTTGGAATGCAACAGTTTTGGCATGTCTATAAGATAAAGAAGGTTGGTTTGTTGTTTGTTTTTTTTTTTTTTAATATATGTCCTTTAGACTTTGAAGGCCTTTCTTCCAGCCATGGTGGCTTCTAACCATGGGCACCTGGTTAGCACAGCCAGCGCAGCAGGACTCTGGGGAACCTACAGAGTGACAGGTTGGTATCCTCAAGCACCCTTACAAATTACATGCTAGTAACTTTTCTTGGAGGTCTCATAAATGCTCGGCTTAAGACGCTCATCCTGACACACTGGACACTCAGGAGGAGCCCATGGGTACAGCTGGTGGGGGTGTACTGAAGGGGATGATGGTGCCGTGTTGCCTTAGTGCCACAGGGAGATTTTAGTGCAGATTTTAGTGTCTGACTGCAGCCTGTCTTACAGCCACAGGAGGACAACACAGCTGCTGCCTCTGCAGTGGGAGGGAGCCCCGTGTACAGATTTTCTGCAGATGAATGTTCAGAGTCAGGAGACTTACATGGGTTATACCTGGAGTTACACATTTAGTTGGAAGGTGATTATCATGTCCAGAAGGCATTTTGGCAGAATTTTCATTAAAATTAATTTGAACTAACTGTATTTCAAGCTGTATAATCTCAGCTGTTTTTCTCAGGAGAGCTGTCTGCTACAGTTCTGACTTTCATCAGCCTGAGTTTGCTGCCCAGTCTCTTCTCAAGCCTCTCTGACATTTTTATTACACCTCTTAGTGGCCCTCTGAGAATGTGAACTTCAGTGTAATTCTCCTGCTGATTGATGCTGTTACTGTAATACTTATTTGCCACCTGTTATTGTTGGATCAAATTCAGTTTTGATAATAGGTCATACCCAACTTTCAACATCTAA
This sequence comes from Florisuga fusca, assembly GCA_038090715.1. Classification (NCBI taxonomy): domain Eukaryota; kingdom Metazoa; phylum Chordata; class Aves; order Apodiformes; family Trochilidae; genus Florisuga; species Florisuga fusca. Next base: position 13,258,283 of record JAAWXA010000005.1, read on the forward strand.
TTGCAAAGCTTTGGGGAGTGGACCTGCCCATCCGTGCATTATAACTTTTCACACCTTACCTATGTGTTTTTAGGTTGTATGGTTCCATCATCCACTATGGGTGAACCCCTGAAGAACAACAAGCTGTCTGTGATGCCAATTTTTGAAGATAATCCTTTAGCAATTGGATTTTTTTTATAACTTAATAACTATTTTCACACAGATTTGAAAAAGCTTTGGGAAACCACTTGTAAATTCCTGTATTAAAATAAGGTTATTACAGTTGCAAAACTGTAGAATATTGTAGATTGGAATCCCTGGAGGTCATTTGGTCCATACTCCCACATATGGACCCAAAGCAGGCCTACCTTAGATCAGATTGCACTGGGATGTGTGAGGTCAAATTTTTATTATCTCCAACGATGAAGTTCTGTACATTCATCATACAATAAAAATCAGACAAGATTCCATCTTCTCAGGCAAATAAAATGGTATTGTATTTGCAGGGCAAACCAAAAGAAGGAATAATAGGGTGTAGCAATATTTGTAAGTTGCGTATTTAGATTTCACCACTAGAAATAGTTCTTATTGAAGTGTAATTAATGTATTAAAGGGTGAAGACGTTATAAACTGAAAGAATGCCTGGCTTGTATATGAGTACCTGGAAATGTATATAAAATGTTAAATAACCTCTTCTTCCTGTATATCCCGATAGTGCACTGAAAAAAAAGTCTTGTGGAAAGGATTAATCTTACCCTTACACAATTGTGCAGCATGAAAAGAGCAATTAACCTTCAGAGTTATCATCATCAACATGCACAACATCCTTAAATATTCATTACAAGACTGCTTATTACATTGCTGAGTACTGTCAGGGCTTAAGTAGCATTACAAAACTTTACATGCTGTATATAATACTTATTGCTGTGGTTTTGACATACTTTGGATATTTCTTCTTTCTTCACTTTTCAGATTACTCTGCAAGTAAGGCTGCAATCATTGAAATGATGGAAGCCTTGGATTCAGAGCTGTATCATACGGGAAAACATGGCATTAAAACCACAATAATTTGCCCTTATTTTGTCAATACTAAATTAGCTAGAGGCTTTAAATCCCAGTAAGTAAAAGTTGCATCATGTACTATTTCATATGTGAAAAATAACCACTACCCACTAGATAACCCATATTCAGTTTCTAACCATTATAAGGCTGATTTGCTTTTCAGTTCAGTATTTTTGCCCTCTGTCTCTTGAAGTATGGAACTCCAAGGAATCAAGGAATGGTTTGGAATGCATGTCAATATTTAAAACAACCTTATCTGTCAGTAGGATGAGCACTGAGGAGGTTCTCTGTCCCATGTGCACAGTGGTTACAGTTACAGCTCTCAGGATACCCATGGCCTATTATTAACTGTATTAGCAGGTGCTTCTCTGAGTGATAATAGCCAGGGTGTTAGTATCTGGTGAGTTCCTGTGTTGTTGTAATGCTGGTAGAAGCTGCTGGCACAAGATCAGCCATCGCAGTAAGTGCAGTCCTAGTGGCCTTGGGTTTTCAGTGCTCTGCTCCTGCTTCCACCCTTCGTCATCCTATAGTAGCATATGCTAAGTAGAGCCCTTCTCCTGGCTGGAAACAGCCCTGGTCCTGGTTTATTTAGCTGTCACCTCAAGATCTACGGTAGAAAAGGAAGAGGAGTGCAGAGGACAAACTCTTATGCATAGAACAGCATATACAGTGGATTAGCTGGGAGTTTTCAATGCCACAGTCTCTTTGGGCATTAGGTTCATTAGAATCTGAACAGGGCTTGCACAAACAGGTACTCATTAAAATGCATAATATCACCACTGTGTTTTCAATTTATTTCCATAACAGAAGGAACAAAGAGGACTAGAGTCTTCTTTTCAAGACTACTTGAGAGGATGGGGAAAAATTCTTAAATTATTTAATTAAATTATTTCTGTGTTATTGTACATCTCAAAAGTAAAGTTTTATGATTTCATAATGCTTTGTTTCTTGTTTCACCAGAACCATCCTGTTTCCTGTTTATGAACCAGATTATGTAGCCTGCAGGATCGTGGATGCAATTAAAAAGGAAAAGTTTTATCTAATCCTGCCTCTGACTGTATACTCGTTTGCTTTCAAAATGTAAGAATGTGACTCATCTTCTAGCATTACCTTCTTTCCTTTGCCATATGCCTGAAAAATCAGTAGGAAAGTTTAGTAAAAACAGTCCTTTAGTTAGAATTCTTGCAGTCAACCTAGTTATAGATACCCAATTATGAAAAAAAACAATGGGTTTAATTGTTTCTGCCATTCTTCTGGCCACTTCTGTCTTTAATATACATTTTAAGCTATAGTTGGGTATAGAAATCTAAAAAATTTTCTTGGGATGGTACACAGGGAGCAATGGCTGGGCTAGAACTCTGCTTCTAGGAACTGGCTCCACTGCTGGCTGGGCTTTAACAGAATGGCTCAGTCTGCAATTCCTTTCCCCCATTTAAAACTTGAGAGTGCCAAATGAGTTACTCATAGACATTAGAAGTATTGAGCACTTATAATGAATTTATCACACAGTAACTTTGTCTAAAAAAATCCATAAGGTTAACCTGGTGTTTCTCTCGTCAGTTTAACTCCTAGGAAAATCTTACTGTTCATCGAATCATGGCTTAAGTTACCTGACAGCATGGAGAAAGCCTATGGTCCGAAGAAAAAGGATTGAAACGAAAGTATTCTGAAGTCCTCAAGTGCTATCTAATTGAAAATTTTCAGTAAAAAATCATTTTGAATCATATTTATTCTTTGACAAAAAAAATGCTTCTTGTGTAACATTTGACATTTGTCAGCATACAATTTAACTCTTCATAACTGTCTTTTAATCACTGATTTTTAGCCAAAGCCCACTCTTGTTTCTTCATGGCATGCTGCTTTTATCTGAGCTCTCAATAAAGTATGACCAAGCAGGAATGTTTGACTTGATTTCATATTCTGAATTCTCAATTTCTGATCAAAGTTTCAAATCATGAGAAAAATACATTACTGTTTCCTGTTCAGAAATAATAAAAAAACCTCACAAAGCCATTAACACATTTTCCTTTCAGGACCAAAGTGGCATTGCAGCTCACACAGAGCCAACACAGATTCACAGAATGGTCTGAGTTGGAAGGGACCTTAAAAATCATCTAGTTCCAACCCTCTGCCATGGACAGGGTCGCCTCCCACTAGAAAATGGGGTACCCAGGTTGCAAACAGGTGTGGGGACACCCTTGGTGTATGAGTTAACTGCTGATGCCATTGTGCCAGAACACCCTCTGGAGTTTAGCATACAGGCACCTGCCTATAGGTACATATAGCTGGGGGAGTTACCTATGTCCAAGTGGTAGGGCTACAGGAGCATGGTATGTTACCTACTTCTTGTCCACATACCTCTCAGCACAAGAAAAATGGGAATCATAGAATCATAGAGTGGTTTAGGATGGAAGGGACCTTAAAGATCACCTGGTTTCAACACCCTGGTCAGTGGACTGGGTCACTTCCCACTAAACCAGGTTTCTCAAAGACTCTGGACTTGAACACTTACAGGGAGGGACATCTACAACTTCCCTGGGCAGCCTGTGTCAGTGTCTCACCACCCTCACAGTGAAGAATTTCTTTCTAATGTTTAACCTAAATTTGCCCTCTTCCAGTTTAAAGCCATTACCCCTCATCCTATCACTACCTGCCCCTGTCAAATATCCCTCCCCAGCTTTCCTGTACCTCCCTCAGGTACTGAAAGGCCACTATAAGGTCTATCCAGAACATCCTCTAGTCTTTCCCAACCCCCAGCTTTCTCCTCCTGTCTTCAGAGAACATGAAGAAGGGTGCTGCAAGATGACGTTGTCTGCATGGGGACTCCATGTCCTGCAGAGAAGTGAACTGCTGAGAACACTGATAAAGGCTATGTAGTGCTGTGACACTCACTGTCCTTGTTGTTAATCACTTTCGTTCACTTTTCTTAACACAGTTCTGGGGGATGTGTGTGTGCCTTGGTTTTAATCCATGGCAAGGGGCTGATACCAAATCATTTATCAAAGGACAGGGCTTAGAGCATTTGTGAAAATTGAGTGCTGGCAAAAAATCATGCACCTACACAGAAAGGAAAAATTATAAAACCCCATAACCAGAGGAAGCAGACAGAAAAAAAACCATTCTAGGAATTACTTTTGTAATTTTTGTAATTTTGTAGTTTATTTGTTTATATAAATTTTGTAAAATGTTCTTACAACAGAGGATTCAGAGTTTATAAACCTAGGCTCTGTGGTGAGCATCTGTTGTAGGCAGCTGCATGTTGAACACTGGTGAGGCCCTTAGGCATCTGACTCCCTTTTCTGACCCCACAGGCCTTGAAGCACCCTGCTAAGGCCAGATAACATGTTCAAGGTTTTGGGTCCCAGGTTGGATCCTCAAAGGCAACAGCTGAATCTGGACCTGCACACTAGTCCACACAGTTCTCTATGGTTTCAGTCACCCTAGTAAAATTACTTAGAAAATTGCTGACCCAAGACCATTGTGAAGGATTTGTGCAAGAAATCTTTGTTTGACTACTCTCTAAGTAATTTCTGGAAAAAAATCATTTAAAATTTATTAAAATTTCATGAGTATTATGTTAAATGACCAAGCAACAACTTTGCATGGGCTGTATTGCTGTCAGACACTGAAACTTAACAAGGTAGTCTGTTGATGTAAAATATAACTAGTGTAAATCATGTCAGAAGAAATATAGATAGGAAAAACACCTTATGTATGCTTGGACAGTTATGGGCTGGCTCCTGGGCAAAACCTCTTCTTATATTTTGAGAGAATTCACACTCATCTCCTTACACTGTCCCTGAATTAAATTATAACCCAAAGGAAAACAGTCTCCAAGAGCAGAAGTTCAAAGATCAGTTAGCGTATGTGAGAGCACTAGTATGTTAGCAAAAGTATGTGTTGGTACTTAACTGATAAAAATCAATCCAAATGCAAAGTTTCAGATAATGCTAACATAAAATGCAGAGCAGAATAGGGACTCTAAAAAGCAAGCTCCCTTCCAGCTACAAATGCCTAGTAGAGTGCAGACTCCAATTAAAAACCTGTGTTTTTGGAATCACAGTGTTTTGAAAGTACACATACATTCAGTAAATTCATTTATGTGTCCTGTAGATACTACTGGGAAAATTTTAGTTTTGAGAAAAAAGCTGTCTGAAGCCTGTCTCATTTGGAAGCAAGGTTTATTGATTTATATTCTGAAAAATTCTCTAGGTACTCAGTAATTGAAATACGCTTTTCTCCCTCCTAATGATCCAGCAAATATGGAAATAATGATCCTTTTCACAACTACAAACAAATAGGTGGAATATCTGGATTCTCTTCTTCCACATGTATGTTACAAGTTGGCTCTAGATTTGTGGTTGTTTTTAAGTATGGTTACAGAAGACTATACAAATTATATTTGCAAATGTATTGTGGGCTTGCATATGTTTAATGTATTATTTCATTGCTTTTGCTGCAGAGCTTATGAACAAGACTCACAAGGCAAGAGACATAAATTTTAAAATGCTTTGTAAAATGAGGCTCCCATTTGAAGTAGTTACCTGTTGGTAACACTAAGATATGGTGAACGAGCCATCATTAAAAACCTGGTATGTCAGGATTAAATATTTGCAGCCAAAGACCACCTTGCATGGCCTCTCCTTTCAGTAGCCTTTTTTTTTTCCCTCAGTTAAACTAAAATATGCTAACCTTACTTAATTTGCAATTGTAAGCTTACCATCTATATACACAGGACATGAGAAGATTAAGAATAATATAAAGGAAATGGTGCTTTGTTTTCTAAGCCATATTTCACCCACTCTGCATATCCACCCACCAGAACCTTGTTCTGTATTGCTGAAGTCTCAGCCAAAGGCATTCTTAGGCTCCATTTTTTCTGGCTAATCTGCTTGTCTTAAGAAGGAATTTGTAAAGCTTAAACTTTCTAAGTCTCACAGTGATCTATTACATCTTCTTATTGGCTTTAGAAATCAGGAACTCATTCTTTTCTATGAAAATACCAGGAAAACATTTCCATTTTTTATTTGTACAGAAGTGTGATAGATCCTGTAACTCACCTCTAAAACTGTAAGCCACGACCTGCTCAGTTACAAGTTCAGAAAGTTCAGAAGTTGCAATTGAATGTTGTTCCTGGTTTTTTTTAACATAAGATTAACATCTGTGTTTTGAAATACAATGTGCCACTTAAGAAGTATCTAAGAGCTACTGACAAGTCCTGAGAAAGGTGCACTCTCCTTCTTGGAGGCTTTCATCTTATTCATAATTCCTCCACACATAAAAAATGTTGCAGGACACATCCTGTTACTACTGGAGATCAAATAGGACTGAAGGCAGTTTATCTTCATTTTTCTTCTTTGGGAGCACTCCTAGTTCTCTTTGAAACTGCTGAAGGAGAGACAAGCAGATTAGGCAGATTAGCCATGGGCTGAATCTAGCTGTGTTATTGCATCAAGAAAAAAATAATGTGTGTTGTCATATAAAATACAGTTTCTTGCTCCTGTTTTATACTGACCAGTGCAAAATACTATTTCAGAGCATATTTTGGTTATAGAAGAAGTTGTAGAATCAGGTGTCTTATAAGTAACATTATATTTAAATTATAAGCATTTTGAGGAAAGAAATATTTGAAGTATGATGGGTCACATTGCAATCTAAGAAGAATCTTCAAAAAAATCTTAGTGGCAACAATATGTAACTTCAATTTCTCAGCAGTTCCTGTAACCTTTTGGATATTTAGTGCCTCACTGTGACACTTCCTGAGCTCTGAAGCAAGGGCTCAGGTGGTTTGGGCAGAACACAGCACGCTGTGATTCCTAATTCCTGAGTCATGAAGAAGAGAGAGAGGGTCACTGTAGCACCTCGTCCCATCGAGTCCATAGCCTGGTTGGCCTCCTCCCTGCCCTGCTTCAAAGCTTCTTCTGGGGAAACACATTTTAAAGCATCTGCAGAAGACAGAGAATGCTATCCAGTACACTCCACCATAGACATCAGGATCCTTCTAGGGTCAGACACAAAATGTCAGCACCTCTGTCAGCATATTAAATGCACTGCCCTAAACAAAGCAGGACAAGCATCTCAAATACACATCTCTAGTGAAGACAGACATTGCATGGAGATGGAGATACTTTACCTAGTTTTTTTAGTTCATCTGTTATATGAGAAACATTTCCACTCAATAAAATTCATTTTATATTCCCCATAAATAATCATTGCACCACCTCATCTTTGCTCAAAGTCTTCATTTGTATACTTATGTGTTTAATATCTTAAAAGATGCCGAGGTGTAACTTGCAGCATATCATACCAACAACCATACTTTCCAAAAAAGTGCAATAGCTTGGTTCATTTAATCATCTGAATTGGCATTATCCCATCAAATTCTAAAACATTTCCAGAACAACCTCAGGCTTTCCAAAGACCCCACCCCCTCCATAAATGTTGGCCTGCAGAAAACCCTCATTATTTTAAGCTACCTAATGATTTTGTTTGGATCACAGTTCTGGAGAGCGAAACCAATCTGAAAAAGTAAATGAGCAGTACAGTCAGAGAGAAGACCAAAGGAAACAGATGGTAAAAGACTGCATAACACACAGACCAGTCTTTGTGTGCAAGCTCCCTTGAGAACCATCAAGATACTGGTGCTTGCAGGAAATGCAGCCAAAGCTCTAGGGATACCAGATACAGACTATTTGATTTCATCTGATGCTCTCAGCCTGCACAAAGGGACAGATGCATTTGCACCCAGACCACAGAGCAGCACACAGAAGTATCTGAATCTGTGATTCCCTGTGGGGAAGATTCTCATTCCTTAGCCATCCAGAGGGACCTTGACAGGCTTGAGAAATGGGCCAGTGCAAACTGCATGAGGTTCAACAAGTCAAACTGCAAGGTCCTGCATCTCAATCAGGGCAGTCCGAGGTACAATTAGAAGCTGGGTTTGGTGGGTTGAGAGTAACCCTGAAGAGAAGGACTTGGGGATGTTGATTGACAAGAAGCTCAACATGAGCCAGCAGTGTGCTCATGCAGCCCAGAAGACCAACCTCACATAGGATGATGTATCAAGAGGAGAATGGCCAGCAGATCAAGAGAGGAGATTCATCCCCTTTACTCTGCTCTTGTGAGATCCCACCTCAAATACTGCATCCAGTTCTGGTGTCCTCCCCCAGTAGGAAATCGATCTGTTGGAACAAGTGCAGAGGAGGGCCACAAAGATGACCCAGGGGTTGGAGTACATCTGGTATGAGGAGAGGCTGAGGGAGAGGGGATTGTTCAGCCTGAAGAAGAGAAGACTCCAGGGGGACCTTATAGCTGCCTTCCAATACCTGAAGGGACCCTACAGGGAGGCTGGAGAGAGACTTTCCACAGGAATGTCCAGGAGTAGGCCAAGGGGAAGTCATGAATGCCCTGTTCCTCTGTCACTAGCTTTGCATTTGTCCAAAAGGTTTAATCTTGATGTTCTGATATCCTCATTTGTACCCTAGGAAACATAAAAAAACCAGTGAAAGTGGCATAAAGTATGTATAAATGTACTGTCCCTATTTTTTACTGTTACAAGTTGTGGACAAGGAGGCTTCATGTTTATACAATTTCCAGGTTAATTAGAAAAAGAATCTTCATCTCTTTACTTTTGTACCTAGAAAAAACATTATTACTTCCTGTATTACCCTGTGATTCTCAATGCTTCATATAATTTCATGAGGTAGAAAGGCCTAAATCAACCCAAAGTTCTCAATTATTAACAGATCAAAATTTTACCTTGATAACTCTTATGAATTTTTCTAGTTTCTTTCCTTAGCTAACATAAGGGCCCTTGTTCAGTACTTTAGATAATTCAGGATGCCACAGACTGCTAATAAGGAATGACTGATTACATTTTTAAAATAATGACTGCAGATCTAATTGCCACTTACTGTTGCACAGATCTGTTCCTGAAGGCAAATACATGATCAGCTGGCCATCCATTTCATTAACTTACCTCAGCTGGCAGCACTGCCTGAGGCAGCAGCAATGCTCTCATGGACTCTGTGCTTCTGATCAAGCCCACTGCTTTGTGTTCACTAATCAAATGTATTGTGTCATTTGAAGTGGCATCCCAGCACCTGCCCTGTCACCTACCCCGCTGCTTCTTTCTCAGAACTGTGGTTAGCAACTGAACCCATTAATATTTTCAATGTGTTTTGGGTGCTGTTTAAGTCACCATACACCTGATTTCTTACTGCTGTCTGGTTTAGATGTACCATACCCAGGAATGACTTCTCTGGTGCACTGTCACTGAGGGGCTTGTGTTTAAAGGTGGGTGTGATGTTACATGGCTACTTTGGGTCAGCTGAAGTCCCCTGATAGCAGGGCTGATCTAGTGGAGAGAAGATTCAGAAACCTCAAATGGTTTGTTTTTTCACCACATTCACTGAATTGTCAATCACCACTTGCCATCCCACCAACCCAAGAGCTAATGATTAAAGGTACTTCTTCACAAAATTGTTCTACTCAACTAGAAGTTCAGACACACAGAGAAAACAAGTTTGCTGTTTGGATATCTACATTTGTAAACTGGTATCCTGGTTTGGGCCAGGATAAAGGTGATTTTCTGGTTTATACTTTTGCTTTCAGCTAAGTTTCTTGTAAGTAGCTGCACTTGCTGAAATTAACAGCAAGTTTCTCAGACAGTGTCTGCTTCTAGGACTGATAACACTGGATGTTTATAGTTACTGCCAGAGACTGGTGTGCAGAGCCAAGGACACTGCTCAGCTCTAAGGAACATTTTACCCTGCAGAAGGAGTAAGGAGGTCCCACCTGAACCCCTCCTTTGGGGAGGACCGAGACAAGCTAGATGCCAGAACTGACCAAACAGAGTATTCCATCCCATACATGTCATACTCAGTATAAATTTGAGGGATCACAAGGGTCAAAGCCCCTTCTTCCTGCTCTTCCTGCCATTCCTTTGCCTGTTCCCTGTTTGCTTTGGCATCCTGGTAGGATTCCGTCCATTCCTCTGCCTGTGGTCCTGATCCGTGCCAGCCTGAATCTGTGTGTTCTTGCCTCCAGCTCCCGACTGCTCCTGACCCTAGGGGTCCAGCCTGGACTTTCCCAGGGCTGCCCTGCCTGGTGGTGACGTGAGAGTTATTTGGGGGGAAGGGGAGAGGCACGTGGTATCAGTTTTTCCTGTATATTTGTATATATTTAGAAATTTTACTTATTTATCATTACTGTTTCATTAAAGTTGTGTAGTTCAGTTTCCAACCCATAAGTCTCTCTCCCTTATTCTCTCTCCTTTCCTTAACAGGAAGGAGAGGAGGATTAATAGAGATCATCTGTTATTCGGTTTAATTGCTGGGCCAGTGTTAAACCATGACAAATGGGAAGCACAAGAAAAGAGTATAAGTGACATTACATACAAATGTATCATTTCTATTTTGCACTTATGAGAGACAAAAAGATGATGTCAGGACAAAAATAGTAGCTTTACTCCTAATTTCTTTCTTCTGTTCCTCAATCCCACTTTCTTCTGTTCCTCAATCTTTGTGAAAGACCCAGAAATCTTAAAAATTCATTATAGAAAATTAAATTTTCACTGTTAGCATTTTCAAATCATTGGCACTTCCCGCTACATATTTATGGCCTTACAGATATATTTTATAAAGTACAGGCAAATCATCAGTTCCATAGAATAAATTACTCAATAAATAGCTGACATGGTTAAATTATTTCCTTTTTACCTAACTCAGCTCTTCCAAGAAAAAAACCAACAAAGTAAAGCAGTAAAGGAGCAGAAATGGTGAGCCCATTACCCACAACAGAGATTTTGACACGCAGACAAAGCATGCAGGAATAAAATTCAACTATCTTCCATTATCTAACCCATCTTACCTGGTAATTAGGAACTTCAAGTTTTATGAAATACTTCCATGTTCTAAGACACTAAAAGTTATGCAGCTCTTCAATTGCTATCAGTGGTGCCCATGGGTCAGTCTAGGCATCTCTCTGTATAGCAATATATGTTTTTTACTCTTCCTTTTTGACCATATAGTCAGCCAAGTTGTCTCAATGTGCCTTTTTCAGCTCTATCATGTTTTGATGTCTTTCTTGAGTTTTTGAGATTCCAGAATGTACGTAAGATTCAATTGTCTTATAACAAATGATGCATGGGATTTTAGCCCAATGCTGAAGGAGAGAAGCACATATATAATTCAAGCAAAGTATGAAAGAGAGGGATGAATATAAATGGTATGGCTGTCGCTGCTAGACTACATGTTTCAGAAAGCAGTTTCCCCAAAAGCTTTGATTTATCATTTTTTTCTGAGCCACACATACTACATTTTAAGGAGTATGCCAAAGTTATCATCTTAAAAAATTAGTTAATGCTTCTTTTCTCACATTTTTTGGGTTCCCATGGTTCAAAGAAATACAAATTTCATGCAGATGCAAGCATACATATTATTTTTATTACCCATGCAGAAAAAAAAGATACTTTTTCCTCTCTGCAACAGTGGGCTAAATAGAGCTGGCTTAAGAATTCAGCAGGGTTGCCTGTCTGGCTGGGGTGATATGCTAGGAAGTAACAGGAAGTAAGAAATAGGATACATCCTCCTCCAGAATAGGAAAAGAGTTTGAAAGAAGCCAGAGTGTGTGATAGTCTTGAAAAGGTCTTTGAAAGCTACATAGAGCCTGACAGCAAAAAAAAAGTAGGAAATCAGGCTAGACCTGATGTCTGCTTTGTTATCTGAAGTCCTTTGTTATCTATATCTTACATTTCCCTGGAAGATGGAGGAGTAGCACTTCCTTAACTGCTAAACTGGTAAATCCGAGCATCCCCACAAAAATTAACAGCTGCCAATTAAGAGAAGAACCATGAGTCTAACCATGCCTTTGAATGCAGGAGGTGAGTGCTCCCCACACTGTGAGCCCACGTGGGAGCTGAAGTAAGAAGAAAAATGTTGCCTTTCAGTATTAAAGACACATTATATTAAAGGACCACGCTCTCCTTATAAACATACGTTTACCACCTGGAAAACTGATGGTGTTCCTCCAATATATACAATTTCATGGCAGCTGATTGCTTGCATTTTCTCACATGAATGGGCCCCACAGAACTTTAGTTACATGGGGGCAAGGTGACAGACCCAAACTACTCATTTCATGGCCTGCTGAAAGGGAATTCCACCCTATGTTCTTAGTAACACAAGTTAAAATATTTGGATTTTCAATATTCATCACAAAAAAGACAGGAAGAATATACGTAATTTACACACAAATTAAAACTGTGATTAAAAACTACATACAATGATTGTATTTAATGCCAAAACATCACAGCTCTGATGATAAGTAGAATTATTCTTTCTTCACTTCATAGGTTAGCAATTATTTATAACTAATAAATTGGTACTAATTGGGCAAGTTGGAAACAACAACTTCCGAGTTGAATGCAGGCAATTTAAAGATGCCAGGTGTCTTTCCTATGACTATTGAATTAGCTACAGGTGCTCGAATTGGTATTTTAGGTAACAAGCCTTCTTCTGGTAAACTCTGCTACACATCACTCATTCTTTGTGGAGACTGATGCTGACTGAAAGATGTTTATGCTTTACAGTATGTTATCCTCAGGAATGTTATAGAGGTGAGGAGTGACTAGTTCCCTTTCTAAAACAAGTTTAGTGAGTGTTGTTTTGGCTAAAAGGATTGTTTTCCATTTCTTATTTATTACTTCAGAAAGGCAAACATATACAGTGTACAAAATAATCTGATTATATTAAGGATAACTTGATAATTTCTTTCATTCCCTCCTTCGCTTGGCACCTTCATGTCCCAGGCATCCCCAGTGCAGAAGTTCTGGTAGTTAGCTACCAGCTACACTAAGGCCCATGCAGGTCCATGCAGCTCCACACTGGACCAGAGGGATCCTCAGTGCCCAACACGCACCCACCGCAATGGGGTCAGGGGCAGACAGGGGTGGTGGCAGCCCCTTTCCCTGCTCAATCCCTCTCCCTGCTCAATCCCTCTTCCTTCTCGGCCCCTCTCCCTGCTCGATCGCTCTCCCTGCTCAGCCCCTCTCCCTGCCCTATCCCTCTCCCTGTTCGATCCCTCTCCATCCTAGGCCCTTCTCCTTTCTCGATCCCTCTCCCTGCTCAATCCCTCTCCCTTCTCGATCCCTCTCCCTTCTCAGCCCCTCTCCCTGCTCGGCCCCTCTCCCTGCTCAATCCCTCTCCCTGCTCGATCCCTCTCCCCTCTCTGTCGGCGGTCCCCGAGCCTCTGCGGGCATTCCCTCCATCCCCCGCCTCCGCCGGGGACAGCTGCCTACACGGCTGACTTGCCCTGGACCGCATCGCTGATTCCTTGAAGGAATTAAGAGGGATTCTCCCGGGAGAGCCGTCTTAGAGCCCAGCACAGCCGGGCAGGAGGGAATGGGGCCGGGCAGCGGTAGCGGTCCCCATCCCCGGAGGGGAAACCCCCGGCCAGGAGGGGTTGCCCTTGCCCTGCGATTGTGAGGGGAAATTTCACTGCCTCCTCATTTGATCCTCTGATCCTGTGGCCAAAATTTAAAAAGGTACCGTTCAAACTGGAAGAGACTGAGAGGTCCACCCTCTCTTCACTCCCTTCTGTCCTCCACCTTCACAAGCCACCAAAATTAGGAGTTCACCTAGCACACGACAGAGTCGCAGAGCAAATTAACGGAAACAAATTAATGTAATACCATTATAAAATTGTAAGATCCTACAATCTTGCCTGGCTGTACCGTGATATATAAACACTGAGCACAAGGGAGAGCACTCTACTGAGTAACAGTGTCTATACATTGGAAAAATACCTTTTCATTAATATCTCTAAGTTTTGATGATATTTTCATGGATTTGAGGTGAAAGTATTTTTTGTCTTTTTTTTAGGAAATGGTCCAGTGTATCAGAAAAATCACATCCACCTTCTAAAGCCCTGAAGTCACTCATAGGCCTTGAATTCTTTTTACACCTGTAAGGTTTTTTAAGACAGACTTAATAACAGCTTTGTTAATTGCAAGCCCAGCAATAAGACTGTGCACATAAGTGGAATTCGGAGGGCAAATTGTTATAAAAGTTCTGTTCAAAGTGCAGCAAGATGTTTAAAAAGAGATGCCCAAAAGACTGCTAAATCTGCAGGATTGGATGTGAGACTGAGCCAGATTTGGAAGCCCTTGGTAACATGAAATAAGAGAAGACAGTTAGGCTCCCACTGTTTATAGGGGGAAGAGAAGGATGCACACAGAAAAATGCGGAAGACTTGGGAATGGAGAGCTACAGCTTCTTGGGCATTGGCTGTTCTGAGAGTAATGAAGACAGAGCTATGACCAGGGCACGTTAAAGCAGTAAATAAGACACTTGTCTACACAGGTTTCCTTTGGCATTACATAGCTGAGAAGTCCTGAATGGAGGTTTTCACCTGCTGTAAACATGAGGACACCCAGGATGTACAGCAGCATCAAAAAACAGTGGTGTTCCTGTGGTCCAGGTCCAGTGCTGAGGAAGGCTTAGTTCTTTTTTCTCATGAAGCAGATGAAGCTCCCCGTGGAGAACACCTACTCAACAAACATCCTAAGAAAGAAGTGTAAAAATACATTCTTATGCAGCCCTGTGTGTGAAGAAAACGTAAGGGCTTTTCTGCACCTCCCTAAGGGTGTCAGATACTGAGAGACAGATGCAGTCATCCACAGGCTCTGTCACTGGCTCTGCAAAGTCTGCAAAACATGTGGATGTACTTTACTGGAATATCCAAACTGGAGTGACTGTGCAGATAACCTGGAACTAATGTGGAACTCTCTGGGGCAGAGATACCCACTGCATGCCTACATACATTTGTAATAAAACATTTGTATAGTCCATATATGCTTTCTCCCAATCAAATTTGGATTCAGTTTGAGCACCACATCAAGTGACACTGCAATTCTTCATGCTTTTGCTTCAATTACTATTGGAAGGCCCAAGTATTTCACAGCATGCTATAGCTCCTGTTGTGTAACACAGCACAAGAAAGAAAAAGGGTTTTCTTGGCATCCTTTTTAGTTACCTAGGTAGATGATATCCCAGGTAATGCTAACATGATCTGGATGTCATCAGGCTGTCCCAGTGGTACTGCTCATCAGCTGTGAGCTTCAGCTTTTAGCACGTTGTATCTAATGAATTTTCTGAGAACTGTCAATCATAATTGCAGGCTTGTATTCCACACGGAGCCAAGTGAAAAGGTCAAGGAAAAGGACACTGAAGGCAGATTGCTAGTCTGAAGTACCACTGAGCTTTTGACTGCACAAATTAAGTATGCCTTTCCAGAAAAGTGTCCCGATTCCTGCAGGAAGCTGAACATGGAGAGACACTGTCAGCTGGCCCCGATTAGGCATGCATTTACAGAAGTAGAACACTGAATATTTATACCTAGTGTGAGTTAGAAAACATTTGAACAAGCAAGTTACTGTGGGAAAAATTCCTATAAATTTCACCAGGCTCTGGAAGAAGTGTTATTTATTCATTGTTAAAATCTCACAATGTCTGCAGCTGTTCTTACAGATTTTATTGAGAGGGAACTCAGTGAGACTGGAGAATCAATACTGATATAATTTGCATTAAAATAAGGAAAGCTGAATGTGAAACTTTCCACTTTTTTTTTAAATCCCCATTTCTTATTTTATCAGGTGCGCAATTTTATTTTCTGCTTCAGATGTACAGTATGCTGTCAGAAAAATCACACTTGAAATTCAAGTGGAAAAATGTAAGCACAGTCTTGTTTAAGCACTTAGGAATGTGTCTTTCCTCTTTACAGTCCCTTTTTTCTCTTTGCCAAATACCAATTAGCAAATATTGATCGCTGAAACCTGGTAAAATGTGCAGTAAGGAGAGTGTCAAGCTTATGGGCATCTTCAATCTGAGTCCTAAATAAGAAGTTTTTTCAAACTTTGTTATGCTTTAGGTGAATAGGATTCCTATAGAAACACATGCTTCATATATATTTTTCCAGTCCCATGCATGCATATGTTTAGTCCAAGAATTTCCATGAGTCTCTAGCAGAATTCTCTGGCAAAATGCCCTCTGAGGGAGGAATCAACAGTTCTGAGTCTCTGAAGCCTCAGTGAGTGACTATTCTGTCAGCTACAGAGCTCAGCTGAAGCGAGGGTCCTTCTTCATCTGTAGCCTGAGAAGGTCAGACAGATCATGAAGAATGGTGTTGGAAATGTAAATGCAAGATCGTCAAATTTATCAATACAGAAGATAGCATTAAAGTAATATCTAGACAGCATATTGCAATAACTGCATACATACATAGATTTTGTGAATTTATAGGAGGGCTTAGACACAGTTATGGGGGTTTCAGATACCATTAGTGAGGGGAAGATAAAAGGTTAACTAAAAATGTATCCTCAATTTGGTACCTTCAAAAGTGATGGCAGTACTTTTCATTTACCTTGCAATCTTTTGAGTGAAATTACTCACTTTTCATAAGGTGCACTCAATGAAAGATAAATTAATGGCCTGGAGATCTGACATGCCAGCAACTTGTCAACGTCTATTATTGCATAATAAGAAATAAGAAATTTGGCAATTTCTATTATTGCATCCAGCCTGTGCTGCTCATCGTATGGATTCACCCACTATTATTACCTCCTGTGCAATGTTGCAAACATAACATGAAAATGAAACATAGAGATAAAGAAATACTATGTAGCATGACTTAACCACTCCCATTTTAGATCAGGTTGCTGCAGATGAGGAAGGAGAAGGTGACTTCTACAATTTTAAGGACTAACAGACATTCTCTATTTGCCCCTCCACTTTTGCACCAAGGAAAACAATAATGCTCATTTTTAATTACTTTGGGATTTTCGAACACCAAAATAACACCTTTGTTCAGGAAACAAAGGAATGCAAACATTGGTAATAAAAGCTTATACTTCTTCTTTAGTCATTATCAGAATTAATAAGTTATAGTTATATAATAAGTTAGACCCTTTTCAGCTAATGTTTTCTGTATGACACTAAAGCTGTTTCAGGATGTTATTCTTAATGTCTGCTAAAAATATTATGCTATGAAAATTGCTTTTTTTTCTTTCACAAATACAGTTATAGTCATTATTAAAAAAAGAAAAAAAAGGACAACATAACACATTGAGACTCTCACTAAACCTAACTGGACTCTTGACTCCT
Organism: Florisuga fusca; assembly: GCA_038090715.1. Classification (NCBI taxonomy): domain Eukaryota; kingdom Metazoa; phylum Chordata; class Aves; order Apodiformes; family Trochilidae; genus Florisuga; species Florisuga fusca. The sequence continues at coordinate 13,275,484 of JAAWXA010000005.1, forward strand.
CTACAATGGTGAAGGAAAGTAAGTTATTTTAGTATATATTTACATATTGCATGTAAAAGAGTGAAAAAAGCAGTTTCACATGAGGTTAATTTGAACTAATCTCTAAACTCTGTAAACTATGTACTCTGTTTCTCAGCAAATATTTAAGAATTTCTCCTGTATGTAATTTCTTGCCTTCTTTTTGGTCTTGTATGGGGCTGTGAAGGGTGTTAGATAACTGCAGTCAAATAATAGACTATGAAAATAGTTGAATCTGAATTAAATAAAGAATCAAATAATAAGGATCAAATAATACACTGTTATGGAACAGGCATAATTTCTTTCCTCTCTAGAAACTAGCTTTTTCAATGGAATTAAGTGTAAAACAAATAAAAAACACATCCTCAAAAATTAAGTATTGCCTTGAAATTTCCCCTCTTTAATCATATTTCTTGTTTTTAATGTTCATTCTAAAAATTTCTTAATTTTTCTAGTTATAATTTCTCAGTTTTTCTAATTCTTGGAAGTCCCCAAGCTAGAGTGTGATAGAAAAAAAATCACAAGAAGAATTTCTTGGGTTATGGCATTCAGCTGCAAATTCCACATCATTTTGCACAGATAAGCACACAGTTATGCACGGGGTCAAATAACACACTCTCTGATTTCACATTTAAACACAGTGAATTTTAGTTCCTTTTCCAGAGGATCCTAGGTACATAGAAGTGACTAAAACCAATCCAAATACAATCCACATTTCACCTCAAAGTAGGGAACCGGTATCTTGGCCAAATTCTGAAATGAATTTGCTGTGTCTCAGACTTTTACTGATCTTTGGAAACTGTAGCAGAGGATGCCTGGAGGAAAAGCTTCTTGCAAAAGTTATTCCTGCCTTCTGCCAGCATACCTCTAAGCTTCACCATTGCTAACACAGCCCCACACCTGAGGAAGGTGGAAAATCAAGATGGCATGTAAATGTGGTGGGATGGGTCAGTAGCTCCTGCAAGCTTCATACTGAGATCCACTGGGAAAGGGTAAGAACACAGAAAGAATAAGAAAAGGGCCAGGAAAGATTCTGGTAGAATTTATTTAGGGTCTAAAAGAAAATAAACTCAATTAACAGTGGCTGGATTCAATACCTTTATATTGTCTAAGCTTGCAGAAGAGGGATCTCCAGCTTGGTTTTTATTATTCAATATTATTCATTTTATTATTCCATGAATTAATTACCTACCAATTAAGCTGTGAAGCTATCAGATAAACTGTAAATGTTTCAGACAGGGTGAGGGGGGTGGTGTGTGCTACAAAGGTATATATTTTTAGAGGATTTATTGCAAGTGTTTGCATGACACTGTAGGCAATAGCCAAAATGGCCTGTGACCAGTGGAAAAAAGTGTCACTGTGCAGAGATAGAGTTCATATTTTTTTAAATATGATGGGAGAAGATATGGAACTTAATTTACTCTCACAGGTCCTTTGTGAAAATGTGACAGGAATCTTTGTCACAGGATTTCCAAGATGCTTTTCCCACTGTATTTCTTTTAAGTGCACACAGTTCTATATATCACTGGAATGTCTTACAACTAAAGTGTTCAATACTTTTTGGTTTCTGATGCATTCTCAAAAGGTAGGAGATGAGGGAAGATGAATTCTTATAAAAGCCAGAAGATAAAAATGCAGGCACTATCTTAATTCACTTTTATTGCTTTATTACTGTTTGGCTTTGCACTTTCCTATCAGTATGATAATAATTTTTTTCATCTGTGTGTTCATGTGTTTGTGCAGTCTGCCTAAGAGCATCCTCTTGTCATGGATAAGGAAGATGTAAGCTTGACAAAAATTTGGCATCTGGTCAAGGGAGTGGAGGCTGGAATTCAGTGGGCAAATTCTGAGCACAGAGGAGAGGTAGGGGTGTTTTTGCAGGGTTTGGGTCTCAATCATAAAATCTTCAACAAAAGAAATACGATGAGTGTTCACAATTTGCACATCATGCTCTGTGACATTATTGCAGATGTTCAGATGGCAGAACCAAATGTGCTTGAAGGGAAGGTTGTGTTTACTTTCTCAACACTATGTGTTGTTCAAAGAAGCAGGTATCAAGTTTTCATCAGAACCAGCTTATTGCACAAGAACTGAGCTCACCTCAACTTTGCAAGGATTCTTTATACCTCACTCACTAACATGGCATTGGAGAGTCATTCCAAGACACATTAAGCAGCGTGACTTCTTGCTGTTTATTCTCTCATCTTCTTCCCAAGGGAAGATGCTTGGGCACTGAAGTATCATCTTTTTATGGAGTCGGTTTGTTTATAAATATTTATGTTGCCTCAGGTTTTTTCCTAGAGAAGATCAATTAAATGTCTCATACTCTGAACAGAAGGTCAGGTTTGTGACAGACCTTCTATCCCACTATTTTCATTTCACAATCTCAGAGTGGTCTCCAAGAACATTCCGCCTCCTGAACAGGTAACTTTTATGACAGCATTTACCTGCACCGAGGGGGAGATGGGGAGCAAAGGGAATGATCTGCAGGGACAGATGAGTACAGCTGTCAATACTAAGCTCTAAACACATTTTTGGCTATCATGGAAAACCCTGCTGTGATGAGAAGGACCAAATCTTGCTTTTGACTTCATTGTGTGTGAAGAGATAGTAGACAGCTGAGGAGAGGCCTGACGATACACTCAAAATAAACAGCGTGGCTGAGGGCTTTTTATTCTAGGTGAATTGTTCTAAGTGCTGAAAAGCCTGGTGACCAAATACATCAGACTCTTGTAGTCCTGCCAGGAAGCAAGTGAAGCGTGAATAACTGAGTAACATATCATTGTCTGCCAGCATGGGATGGGGTCTTCTAGCCAACCAAAGCTTGTAGAAAGCATTACTCATGGGTAATGCTATGTCCGAATTTAGCACAATCAAGGAATGCAAAAGGACTTCTAAATTATAGATTCAGTTGATCAATTACAGATGTGGATCAACTAACTCCAAAGTAGACTGTGTTTTGCACTCCTCAGAAAGGCTTTCCTCACATCATGATTCCTGTATGGGTTCTGTTTCACACAGCTGTTTTTCATCCTTGGCCTAACTTTTGTCCAAGTGCAAGGCCAAAAAGACAGAAACAGCAGCATGGTTGTATGGAGTATGTAATAGACAAAGTAGTGTATCACCTACCTTTTTCTATGCTTGAGTTCATGCCACCTGATCAGTTTAGCTTGATGATAAAAAAGATCTTGTTCTTGAACTTCACATGTGAGCAGTCTGATAATATCCAGCAATTATTCATCACTGCAAGCCTGCAGAAAGGACTCAACATTCTCCGTCATCCTTCACTTTCAGAGAAAACAACTTATTTTCACAGCTGGCCATCTCAAGTGCTCTGGGGATATGGGAAGGTGTGAATCTGCTAGTTCTGTATAAGCAGTCATTTCTATTAATGTCAGTGGCATTTAGCCACTCAAGTTAAATAGCTCTGTAGTTCAGTGGCCACGGCCTGAGGTCAAGGAATCCTACTTTTTATGTACAGTAAGTGCTTGCTTGTTGGAACCCTCAGGGGGCTGACAGGTCATCCACACCTCAGCTCTGTAATGTCTGCCATTTCATTTTCTACAGTTAATTGATCATAATGAAGACTGAGGATTTAGTGACTAGAACAGTTAAATACAATGAGCCTGCCAGGATTTTTTTTTTTCAATTCTTTTTCAGCCATGAGATTCTTTACTTTCCTATGCACAGCACAGAACGTACAAGTGTTAGGTCAAAATAGAAATCCCATAGCATTGCTTCATATTTTGCACATCTTCATTGCAATGGAATGGGAAAAAGTAATAACATCAGCTTAGTAGCTGGTAGTTGCCTCTGCATAACTACTCAGGAATTTTATGGAAAAATATAACTTGCATCAGCAATATCTATTGACTAAGGAAACAGTGAATGGTACATGTGCAAGGTATATATTGTTGCAATTCTGTCAAAGTATTATTAAAGCAATACAAACAAAGCAAACAGATTATATATTTCAGAAATATTTTTCTGCATGGTTTCAGGTGTTTATTTCCATTCATATCATTCAATAAATCTATACCTATATGAAGCAGAGGCAGTATCTGTTTCCTGAAGATGACTGACATCAGCAATACAGATTAAATACAGAATTTTATGTACTTTAGAAAAGCTACTACATTGCCTCAAAGGTCTATTGTTCTTCCTAGAAGGAACCAAGAAACCTACAAATGAGGAAAAAAAAGTTGGCATAGTCCATACAGATTTTTAAAAGATGTTCGACAGGTTTTTTAAAAATACACTGAGAAGGACTAGCAGGAAAAGTCCTTGGGTCATTACATTAAAAAAAAAAAAATAGGAGACGTAGAAGTAAATGCCAATTGTCACACTACATGGAGCATCTCTAGGACCTGTGCTCAGATCCAAAGTGTTCATCATAGCTGAAATGACCACAAAAAGGTGTGACTCAGAAAGAGACATGGTGTGCTGCTGATGTGGTTATAGAACATCATGAGATCTGAAAATGAACCACAGAAGAGCCTCAGTCGATTGTGTGACTAAGTACAAAAATAGCAGAGGATATTGCACCTATGTAAGCAAATGTAAAATTACATATGAAAAGACAATCCTAACTTGCATACAAACCTAATGAGAGCCCCAGATTGGCTATAACTAGGAAGCAAAGTTTGAAAGATATAATAAGGAGTTACACAAGCAACAAAGAATAGTACTGAAAATAATTTCTTTTAAAGTTAAAGGAAATGCTATGAATTACCAGGAAAAGGATGCTGAAAGACAAAAAAAATCATTATGCCACTGGGTAAAATCAGTTATGTGTCTCATGAATACTAAGGGCATGACTGAAAGGGCCTAGCAGAAATTAAAAGGTAGAGAGAAACCTAGCAAGAATAATTTTGAACCACAGAGTGGCTTTCCTAAAAAGAAAGGGGGTAGATTAGATGAAGACTAATAAATCTGGTGAGGTGACAGCTAGAGGTATAGAAACTGAGGGTGGCATGAAGCTGAACTAAGAATCTGTTCTAAAGTATCTGGGAGACACCAAACGATACCAGCAACAAAATGCATTGTGGATACAAGTGCATGTGTCATTACAGCTTCTTTTTCATCAGAAGGAGAGCTGCAAGCTCCTAAATAATCTTAGACACTGGATGAGCAGGTTTTATGATACTTGAATCTACTAGCAATACTTCAATGTTTGTCACTGGCTGAATCTTCTTTATGACAAGCAAGACACCTGAGAAACCACACTCCCCTATTTGACTCCTTGTGGATATATACAATTTCAGACTTCTTCATGTTACAACAAGCATGGAAATAGTATGTAGGCTGTAAAGTCACTTATCCACTTAAATTCTCTTCCCTTCAAAAAGTGGGTGGCGTCAGGCAACCATCTGGCCCATACTGTCCTCAAAAGCATAGCCACACAGTGCTCAGGAGTGCTGAATGGTAAGGAAAAAAACCACTAATAATGCAACAGTATAGATGGCCATGGGAGACTGCTGAGGCTCTGATGCTCTCTCCTTTACTGGTACAGATGCAAACACTGACAGATGAAGAAGAAAACCAAGGGAATGATGCATCTTTGCACAGTCCCAGGGGAGCCATGGAAGGCAGTGGTGATTATCACTTTCTTCTTGTGATTCATAGGCCACTTTATTGTAGAATCATTTAAAAAAAATCACAGTGCAGAGGAGGTTTCTATTCTTCTTTATGGAGCACATGTCTGCAAATAGCCTAGAATGAGGACTGTAGGGACTTCATAGATATTTCTGTTCTAAATTTGTGACATTTAGACTTCTATCAACAGACGAAGAACGACAGCAGTGATTCCTAGTAACCACTGTACAGTCCAGCGATGTGTCAGTGGTATCACTATGGTTGGAATAATTCTTAAGTCACATGAAAAATACTCATGTGCTGTAGTAAGGGCAGATGAATGTTGCCAGCTTTCATTTCTGACAGGGAGAATTATCTTTTTCTTTTTCACAGGACTTATCACAGAACCATAGACATGTTGACTGGAAAGTTTCTCTGGAGGTTTCTAACCCAACTCCCCACTCAACACAAAATAGTGAGCCAGGGCTTTGGCTAGCTAAGCCTTGAAAATTGGAAGGAGATCCCTTCACCTCCCTGGACTCCCTCTCTAGTGCAGCACTATCAGTCTAATGAAGCACTTTTTCCTAATGTCCATCCTAAGTATCCCAGGCCAAAGTCTGTGATTATTGCATGACACTATTGGATGAGGACAAAAACCTCCTGTAACCTGCTGGCCATGCTGCTCCTGGTATAGCCCACTATGCAATTTGCATTACTGTCTGCCAGAACAGTCTTGCCTCAAATGTGACTTGTATTTGTCCCCTATAACACCCAGGTCTTTTTCCAGCAGGGCTACTACTCAGCCTGTGAGTATCCCTCTGCTGACAGAGGAGCATGTCCTGGTGTCCATAAATATGGACAGGTTGTTTTTTCCATCACATATTCTGAATGGGATTCATAGCTTTTGTGACATAGTTAATAACAGATTTCAAATGAAAGGAATGTGAATTAACCAGTGACTCAGCAATTGTGGTTTCACTTCGATAGAACATGGATCAGGAACCTAAAATGTGGTGACTTGTAGACCCCATCTGTCCTTGCTTTCAGCTGAAGACTGCACAGAAAATGGCTCAGAATAAGAGGCATACTTCTGTTTTCTTAATATGTCCTGTGGAAAAAAAGATGTGGTTTTCTGACAAGAATGTTTCCAACAAGTTGAATATATTCATCTCACTCTACTACCATGTTTTTAAACAGAGAATTCTTTTATCACATAAGATGAGTGAAGCAGGGTATTCTCCAGGGTACAAAGCACTGTACAAATTGCCAGCCACATGACTAGATACTGGATAGTTGCTTACTGACAGTACAATCTGTCCTTTACCCAATTCTCTATGACAACAGCCTCTCACTGAGATTGTAAGAATATTTAGTTATACTGTATAATGCTGTGACTATGTAATCACTTTGATAGTTGGTTTCAGTGAACACCAAATAGTGCCTATGTTGAAAGATAGATATGCTCCTGCAAATCAGTCAAAGACCAGCATATTATTTTCAGAAAACATAATTTAAACCTACAATCCATTCCCGAGGAACTGGAAACTTTTCTGAAGAAAAATTGTACAGAGATCAGCAGCATACTGAAGCCAGCAAAAAAATTGAATACATCCCTTACAATTCAGAAGCCAAGTTTACCGACTCTAAATCTGCAATGAAATGCCTGGAAAAAACATACAGCAGACTTTCAGCCTGGATAGTGCTTTCCCCCTGCCTTCTGATGTTTCAGCATCAGCAAGGACAGGGCAGTGCTCAGGTGCTCTGAGTGAAACATGGAGCCCCTCTCCTATCATCTCTCCAGACACTGTATATTTCACTCAGACTTGTCTCCATCACTGTAGCCATGTCTGTATCGTGACCGCATTGTCCTTTTTTATTGGGGAATAAGTTTTTGAGTTCTGTATTCTTCGCTTTTATGTAGTTACAAAAGAACCAGAAACAGAAATAGTGACAAACGAGCCCAAAACTGTCTAGGTTTTTGCTAGATAACCAGATGGTCTCTTGCCCTGTCCTGCTGGATGGAAAGCTCTTCCACCGACTTGAGTTTTCAGAGCTGTGCATAGAGACTGAAAAGAGGGGACACTGTGCTCCCTCCAACAACATTAGCAGGGGCAATCACACCAGTAGGTCTCAGCCATCCCTGTCAAGAAATTACTTATTTTCCACTCAGTTCAGTTCTATTTCTTTTCTAATTTTCATAGCCCATTTTGTTTTCATGCATCCAGCAATGACAAAATCAGAGTTCTTCCTACAGCCCCTAGGAAGGCCAACCTGGGAACTAATCTTCTTTTCATCCCACTCAGAAACATTTCCCAAATCCCATACAGCATTGTCTATTCCTGCTTTATCTTCTGATACACCAAAGCCCATTTCTCTCATGTTCACAGCAGAGCACTACAACCTCCTTCCTGTGCCATGAGCTCCCATGGCATGCTAACTCCTCATCCTACCAACCAGCTGCTTATCCTTGGGTTCACAGAGCAGGGCTGAAGCAGGATCTCGTGTGGAGCCCACATCCACCTGCAGCCCATAGTGCTACTCACAATACACAAGGGTCTAAATGCTGCCTTCCACACTGAAATGAAGGAGAATCTGCCTCTGCCAGACCCTTGATATTTTGCTCCTGATTCCCTTAAAAATCAGGTGTTACTGTAAGACTGTAGAATTCACTGCTACAGATTGTATTGATACAGGTGGTAGAATAATTAAGTAGAATAATAGTTTTCTGTTAAGATTATGTTTCACTGTGAATTCTGCACTGAAATTAGAGAACAAAGTTCTACACATTCTTTAGTCATTCACACTTTCCTATACTATCAGAGGGAAGCGCTGGGGAGGGGAGAAGGAATGGTAAAGTGCCAAGTAGACAGGTACCTTCAGTGGACAGCATTCCATTTTCCCAAAACATTCTATTTCTTAGGTTTTTGCAAGTCAAGTGGTAGAAAATATCAGTCATCAAGAACATTCAGATCTTGCAAGTCTCTCAGTTTTACAGTCTGGCTACACTTATACAGAGTTCTCACAATAATGCTGAAAGTGTGTTATACTTAGTCACGTTTGCCTGATTCTGCACCTTACATTTCTAAGGTCCAAGGACTTTCCTGGACTGATGAATTTGCTCAGGAACAGTTTTATTTTAATGCTGAAAAAAATACATTAAATTTGCTGGTTTGGAAAACAACTGAATTGTAACTGAAATAGGTATGACAAATAATTGGCACGCTGATTTTACTGCTATGTTCTTCTCAAAGCACCTTTGCCTTGAATTGCCATTAGCAAATCCAGATACTAAATTATTTTTAATTATTAAATTAAATTTAATTGCTATGATAAATAATGATTATTCAACATTTCTAACACCTCGGCCACACTTGAAGATATAAAACTGCACTTTTCCTACCATACCATCATGGATGAACTCCACCATTTGTGTTGAATGGGACTAGTTAAAACATCAGCACTGATTGTTTTACAGTTGCCTTTGAGATTCCTTTAGGACAACTTGCTTTGATTTTACAAAGGAGAAAGCTGAAGATAGACTTTCCAGATAGGATAGCAGAATCCAGATCCAAGGAGTCACATTACTCTGAGCATCAGCTCAGCCATGTCTCCTTCCTTAGAGCACAAGGACAGTGTTAGCATTGGAAAAAATTCTACCATCCCTTTGGAGGACTGATAGCCACCAAAAAAATGAAGGCCCATAACAAATTCAGTTTCTTTTTCTGAAAATTCTGAAAGGGTAAAAAAAAAATCAGAGTTACAGAACATATATTTTATACCCTGTTTATTCCTTGGGGGTTTTGTTGCTCTTGTTGTTTAGGTTTTTGGGGGGGTTAAGAGCAAGATAGTTCCCATATTTATTTTGAAACATTGCCAGTTTTTTCTATCATTTACTCTGCTAATTCAACAATACCCAGTAGGTGGCCTCAGTGTATAATGGATTTCTTTACCTTTTTTTTTTATTATTATTATTCTTAATTCTGCCTTGATTTTTTATTGCACCAATTCATTTTAGTTCGAATCTCCTGCTGTGGACCACTTGTTTTCAACATTTCAGCATCAGCTATTTGTTAAGTACTAATCCCTTCAAATATTACTCCTCTGTTGGTGAAAAAAAAAATCCATTTGATTTCTAGAGTGCAACAAATTATTTGGAACAAGAATAACCAAAATCCATACAGTCCTGATCTGGGTTAGAGATATCACTCATGTATTTCTTGATCCTCCCTGTATTTCTAATTTTGAATTCCTAAGACCCTAGAGAAACATTTTCTTTAGAGAACATGACATACTATCCAGGTCCAGACAGCCATTTTCACATGGGCTCACAAGTGTGATCCCAGCAGCCTTCTGCTCCAGATCTTTCAAAGAGCTATTGCTGAATCTTGTTCTCCCATATTTACATTTTCAGAAATCAATTAAATTCTGGGATACAGTCAGTCTCTGCTTATGAACAAGGCTGTTACCTACACCTATCATCCTCTGGGAATGCCCTTTCAGATAAAGAAAGAGGTTCTTTGGATATGAAAGGTTTAAAATGCATTCTTAATGGATTGGAGACCTTAATTATCTTACTCCTTGTTCACAAGGGAAACATTTCTTAGTTTCTAGGTAAGAAAGAGTACCTATAGCTATGATCACTGAAAAAATGTATTTGCAACTTGTTGTGTTTTCAAAGATCAGAATTAATTAAATACAAGTATTTAAGTGATATTTAAAGTCATGTGTCTAGCTATCTACACAAAATAGGAAATTCTGAGTTCTGGCAATTAGTGGAATAATTTCTGTAATATTTTGTCTTGATGAGACACTGTATTCATTCTACCTTGTCACACATAGTACAATAAATCCCTTCACACAAGATCAATTGTCATTTTCACTGTGAGCTTCTACACTGAAAGAAATGCCAGTATATTTGTGAAACATATTTTCCCATTACGTATATTTGTCTATCATGGATCTCCCCAAACTTGCTGACCCTCTTTTTTTTTAATATAATTGATCTGTAAACTCAGTCTTTGGCTATTGACAGTAAGCTAATAAGACAGACAGTCTTATAGTTTCTCTAGCATAATAAGGCCTGAAACCCATTTGGCTAGGATCAAGGAAATATGAAGCCTGCAAATATTTCTGGAATTGCCTCACTATCAAGTTTTTCAAAAAGGCAGATTGAAATGTCCTACAATAGATGTGACTGTTTGCATCAAGAAGCAGATATTTTTAGATTCATGTTAACAAGGGCTTCCTAAGGAGAAGCTGGTGTCTGGGCCTATCGTACCCTAACAGCACTCTCAGCTAAGCTTGGGATCTCCATTGCCCACCAATGTAGCCCCAGTGCTGTCTTCACTTAAGGCTTCATTTACACAGGGACACTAAGGAAAAAGTCTAATCAAGACAAATTCACTAGCTGATGTACAGTATTAACAGTAATATTAACAGTATAACCCTAAGTGAGACTTTATTACACTTTTCATTCAGAAGAAAGGAAATTTATTTCACAGTAGGCTAAGACAAGGGACCTAAGTTACAGTGAAAGAGAGCATCTCTATAGAGGTTTAGTGCAACTTAGCATTTGCACATTATTTTATTTCATTTTAACGTTCCTGATTGTCCCAGTATAGACAAGTCCTAAGAAACCAATGTTAGCTGAAATGAAAACTTGGGTTTGTGTTTGTCTCCTCCATAGACTGCTCTGCTGCCATGGAGACAGACAGATCTGTCAGAATCCAGTAATCTCATCTTCAAAGAAACAAAAACATTCTTGGTGAAAGAGCCTGCAAAGCTATACTGGCCCTAAATGTGATCTTGTGCCCTTTGTTGAAATCCCACTTCATCATAAAAGGAAGCAGAACTATTCTCTGCTGTCCTTGTTTTCTTCTCATCTCTTCTGAATGGTAATCAGAGCAAAATTAAAAATTGTTCCATGGGCAGCACAGCTTGAGGGTCCTGCATAACACGCTTCATCTCCCCACTGGCACAACCATAGCACCCCCGTCCTCTCTCCTGCATCCCTTCTGCTCCTGAGTGCAACTCTTCCAGTTCTTGCCCACCAAGACAGGAGCCTGCAATAATTTTAGTCCACCCTTTCCTGGCTAGCTCAGGCTCCTCTGCTGGTTCTGGCTGGGATGGAGTTAATTTTCATCCGAGAAGTTCGTATGGAGCTGTGTTTTGGCTTTGTGCTGAAAACAGTGTTGATAATACAGAGATGTTTTTGCAACTGTTGAGCAGTGCTTACACGGACTCAAGATCTTTTCTGCTCTTCACACCACCTCCCCAGCAAGCAGTCTGGGGGTGCACAAAAAGCTGGGAGGAGATACAGATGGGACACCTGACCCCAGATGACCAAAATGATATTCAGGCCATATGACACCATGCTCAGCACACAAATCTGGGGAAGAAGAAGGAAGGGGGAGATGTTTGGAGTGATGGTGTTTGTCTCCCCAAGTAACAGTAAAGCATGATGTAGTCCAGCCCTCCTGGGAAAGGAGTTGCCCATGGGAAGCTCTGAATTAACTCCTTGTTTTGCTTTGCTTGTATGTGTGGTTTTGCTTTACCTATTAAACTGCCTTTGTCTCAAGCCATTAATTTTCTCACTTGTTCTCTTCTCCACAGGATCCCACTGGAAGAGTGGTAGAGGGCAGTGGTGGGCAAGAGGTTGCAGGGTGCTTAAGTTGCTGTCTGGGGTTAAACTGCCACAGTCCTTTTTGTTGCCCAAAGTGAGGCTCAAGGGGCTTGAGATTAAACCCGGCAATTAAACCAAGTAACAGATGCTCTCTATTAATTCCCCTCTCCTCCCTGTTAAGGAAAGGAGAGAGAATAAGAGAGAAAGGCTTATGGGTTGGAAACTAAACTACACAACTTTAATGAAACAGTAATGATAAATAGGAAAAATTACTAAATATATACAAATATACAAATATACAGGAAAATTGACACCACATTCCTCCCCCTTTTCCCCCAGTAAGTCTCACGTCACCACAGAGGCTGCAGGGCAGCCCTGGGAAAGTCCAGGCTGGACTCCTGCAGCCAGGAGCAGTCGGGAGCTGGAGGCAGGAATACACAGATTCAGGCTGGCACAGATCAGGACCACAGGCAGAGGAACAGACGGAATCCTCCCAGGATGCCAAAGCACGCAGGGAACAGGCAAAGGAAGGGCAGGAAGAGCAGGAAGGTCAGGAAAAAGACTTCAGATTTGACTGAAATGTGTTAGAATTTAGAGCTGTTAGTGCTGCTTAGCACTAAGTAATTGGTAGGCTCCTGTGCTTGCCATGGGGTTTGCTTACCTTACTGTAAATTTGAGTCGTCTGCTCATTAGTGGCTGCTTTTCACTTTCACTGCTTGCTGTACTGCTTATCATCTTGCTCTGCTGTTCCAGGGAACATTCTGATAACAGCAATGACCATGTACCTGGGCTGGCAGATGGCCAGGGCACCACTGCTGTTTCTGTGCTGCTGGACTGAAACTCCAATGTGAACTTAAGTCAAAGAGACTGTGACCTGTGGATGAGCCCACGTGGAAGCAGGACACCCTGAAGCCTCTGTGGTTCTGGGTAAGGCCATGAAGGTCTGAAGATATTGTGGAACAGGTACACATCAAAATGACTGTGGCTGTGGGAAGTCTCTGGTGCAGCAGGTGTATCCTTGAAGAGGTTGTGGCTCAAGGCTCCACTTGAAGCAGGTACACCCCTAAGGGTCAATGGACATATCCAAGCAGGAGAAGGGGCAAGGGAAGGAGTTTCATTGCAATATTAAACCCTATGGTCTGGTCCAGAGGGATCAGGGGTGGAGACTGTAATACCTTTAAACTGTTGTAACCTGGGATTTGAATTGCATGTTATGGGAATTACTACAGCAGGAAGCCCTGGTTGCTAACCAGGTTATGAGTGTGAGGAGGAGTTTCATTGCCATGTTAAACCCTGTCACCTGGCCCAAAGGGACCTGGGGTGGAGATGGTGATGGAAATACCTTTCAATTGGTGTAACCCCTGATTTCAGTTGCATATTACAGAAATTACTCTTGCAAGAACTACATGAACCAATGGAGGACAAGACACAGCACACCACCTCGCCTGCCCAGAGTGACCACCATAACCAATGAAGCCAAAAGTCCCATGAGGTCCATAACTTCTCTTCATAAGCAACCTGGATGCTGGGATCAGAGGCACCCTGATGAAGTTCACTGATGACACCAATATGAGTGGAGAGGATGACACCCCAGCAGGGACAGCCACTCTCCAGGATGAGTTAGACAGACTGGATAAGTGGCCTATCAGGAAATTTATCAGGTTCAATATAGAGAAGTGCAAGGTCTTGCACCTGGGAACACAAAACCTGGGAGTGCAGTTCAGACTGGGATCCACTTGGCTAGAGAGCAGCCTTGTGGAAAGGGACCTGAGGGTCCTAGAGGACAACAGGCTCAACATGAGTGAACAGTGTGCTGCAGCAGCAGAGAAAGCCAAGAGGATGCTGGGTTGCATCAACAAGGGCATCACCAGCAGAGATAAAGAAGTCATCATCCCGCTCTACTTGGCGCTTGTCAGACCACACCTGGAGGATTGTGTTCAGTTTTGGTCCCTGCTGTACAAAAAGGGTGCAGACAGATTGGAGAGGGTCCAGAGAAGAGTCACGAGGATGATCAGAGGATTGGAGCACCTGCCACAGGAGGAGAGGCTGAGAAAACCACGTCTGTTCAGCCTTGAGAAGAGAAGGCTTAGGGGAGACCTTATTACAGTGTTCCAGTACTTAAAGGAGGGGCTACAAAGAGAGACTCCCTGTTGAAAAGGAGTCACACAGATAAGACAAGGGGCAATGGGCACAATTTGGTCCTGTAAAGGTTCATTTGAATACAAGAAGGAAAATTTTTCACTCTGAGGACAGTCAGACATTGGAATGATCTCCCAGGGAAAGCGGTGGATTCCTCCACTTTGGGAAGTTTTAAGGGTGCTGAGACATATCCTATAAACAGTAATATTAGAAGGTCTGAACCAGATGATCCTTGAGGTCCCTTCCAACCTCTATGATAAATGAACTAAATGGACATTTTATGGATATTAATGAACATTTTACTGACATTTCACAGAGGTGGGCCACAGGCCAAGGGAATGATAGTTGTGTATTAAAAAATGGGTATTAAAAGATGGGGAGGGGGCAGGCTAATGAAGGTGTATTGGGCAATGTGAGACCTGAGCATGATATAAATAGTATGATGTGAGGGGTAAAGAATGTGCTGGTTTGGGCTGGGATAAATTTAATTTTCTTCAGAGCAGCAAGTATGGAGCTGTGTTCTGGCTTTGTGCTGAAAACAGTGTTGATAATACAGGAATGTTTTCACAAGTGCTAAGCAGTGCTAACACGGGGTCAAGGCCTTTTCTGCTTCTCACATCACCCCACCAGCAAGCAGGCTGCAGGTGCACAAGAAGTTTGGAGGAGACACAGCTGGGACAGATGACCCCAACTGACCAAAGGGATATTCCACACTGTATAATATCATGTTCAGCATATAAAGTAAGAGGAATAAAGGGTAGGATGCTCAGAGTGATGGTGTTTGTGTTCCCAAGTAATCATTACCTGTGTTAAAGCCCTGCTCCTCTGGAGATGGCTGAACAACTGCCTGCTGATTGGAAGCAGTGAATTATTTCCTTGGTTTCTTTTTTCTTGTGCCTGTGACTTTTGCTCTAACTGTCTGCTCAGCCTGGAGAAGAGAAGGCTCCAGAGAGGCCTTAAGCAGAATTCCAGTACCTGGAGGGGATACAGGATAGCTGCGGAGGGACTTTTTACAAGGGCATGTAGCAATAGGACAAGGTGCAATGATTTTTAACTGGAAAAGGGTAGATTTAAGTTAGACATTCAGAATAGATTATTGACTGTGAAGGTGGTGAGATACTGGCACAGGTTGCCCAGAGAAGTTGTAGATATCCCCTCTGGCAGTGTTCAAGGCCAGGCTGGATGGGGCTTTAAGTAAGCTGATCCAGTGGGAAGTGTTCCAGCCCAAGGCAGGGGGGTTGGAGCTGAATGATCTTTAAAGTCCCTTCCAATCCAAATCATTCTATGATTCTATTAAGCTCTCTTTATCTCAGTCCATGAGTTTTCTCACTTTTACTCTTCGGACTCTACCCCTGATCCCACTGTGGTGGAGGGAGTGAGTGGCTGTGTGGGGCTTAGTTGCTGGCTGGGGTTAAACCACAGCAGCTACACCCTTGTGGTCTTCTCTCCATAGCTCAGTCTCCTCTCCATCACTGCTGCCAGTTTGGTTGGGGACTGACAGCACCCTGTCCAGATAACATCAGAGGACTGGCCAATTGTTGGCTGCCTCTCAGAGCAGGCAGTGACTCAGTTCTTCCCACATTTCTCTCAGTTCAATTCTCTTCTCTCTTACAATGCTTTACAAAAAGTATGGCAATGTAACTTCTGTGTCCTCCTGCCAAATATCCCTGACTGAATTATTGGCAGGGCAGCCAAAAAACAGGCTGGTTAGAAACGTGTCAGGGTCAGAAAGCAGGCCGCTGAGATCAGACTCCCTGGGTCTTAACCCATGCTAAAAAAACAGTTTACCCACAAAGAGACTCCACCTCACTCCTTGTTTCTTTGTCTATGTAAAAAAAAAAAGTGAAATAATGTAACAAAACTACAGTTCAGGTAGGTGACGGATGGGAGTTTAAGACACTGGTTGGATTTTGGGAGACTGCTGTTCTTTAGCACTGAAGAAAGAACAGAACAGGTTTTCTAACCTTCAAGGACATATTAAAATGAAATTAAAAGTACCTTCAAATGCTTGGGGATATTTGTTCTTTTGGGGGTATATTCTGAATACTGAACATAATCTAGAAGGAACTCCAATTATTTTCAAAGAGAGAAGAAGTGACACATGGAAGTTATTTTCATGTTAGCTGGAGAGACAAGAAGGAAATACAAATTTAACTCTCAGACTGGGAAGGACAAAACTACAGCACGTTCCAATTTTCATGAAATTTAAATAATCCTCCTCTTCACCACATAGTAGACAGAGCTCTCACAAGCCATCACAGATCTTGGCTTTGTTCTTTATAGGGAAGCTGGTGCCAGAAAATCTTGACCTCATAATTCTTACTTTCATGAAGCATTTTGTACTCATATGGTTTCGATGATTATAGTCAACACAAGCACCTTATTAACACACCTTGCCATGCATAAACTCCTGAGAAGTCACTCGCCTTGGCTTACCTTCCACACAACACACTGATCTATCCTGATCAATGTAGTGATTTAACTGCTGCAATGCATCCTCCTGTTCTTTGATCACATCTTGATACAAATGCAATAGGCTCCATATGAGAGGAATCTCATCCTTTATGTTTCAAAAAAACCCCAACCCAATCAAGCTAATTACTCCTTTATACTGAAACATCGTTAGGGAAAGAACTAGGTGGCTGGTTTGGCCCCAAGAGTTGTGGTGAATGGGGTTAAATCCAGCTGGGGGCCAGTCACAAGTGGTGTTACCCACAGGGGCTCACTACTGGGGCCCATTCTCTTTAATATCTTTATCAATGAGCTGGACAAGGGGATTGAGTGCACCCTCAGTAAGGTTATAGGTGACACCAAGTTGGGAGGGAGTGCTGATCTGCCTGAGGGTAGGAAGGCTCTGCAGAGGGACCTGGACAGGCTGGACCCATGGGCCGAGATCCCTTGTATGAGGTTCAAAAACCTAAATGCTGGGTTCTGTGCTTGGGCCACAACAACCCCATGCAATGCTACAGGCTTGGAGAAGAGTGGCTGGAAAGATGCCTGGTGGAAAAGGACCTGGGGGTGTTGATCAACAGCCAGCTCAATATGAGCCAGCAGGGTGGCCAGCAGGAGAAGGGAAATGATGATTTTTTCCTGTACTCAGCACTGGTGAGGCTGCACCTCAAGTACTGTGTTCAGTTCTGGGCCCCTCACTACAAGGAGGACATTGAGATGCTGGGGCAAGTTCAGAGAAGGGCAAGAAAGCTGGTGAAGGGTTTAGAGAACGAGTCTTAATGAGCAGCATATGAAGATACTGACGTTTTTCAGCCTGGAGAAAAATAGGCTGAGAGGAAAATGTATCACTCTCAAAATTTCTTCACTGAAAGTTTTATCAAACACTGGAACAGGCTGCCCAGGGAAGGGGTGGAGTCAGGTACCAACCCTGAAGGTATTTAAAAAATGTGTAGATGTGGTGCTTAGGGACATGATTTAGTGGTGGACTTAGCAGTGTTATGTTACAGTTGGACTTATTGATCTTAAAGGTCTTTTCCAGCCTAACGTTCTGTTTTTTCTATGATTCTATGTCCACCTGCAGCATGTCCCGTAACTCATAGTAATCCAGAACTACCCAAACCCAAACTAAACTGATGTCTGGTGTGTTCACCAATAGAAATGAAAAGCACCAGATTTTTAGGCACAGCTCTGCCACTTGCAACAGTTCAATAGGAATTAAAGAGGGCAAGTTGACAATACCACCTCATATAGGAGAAAGGTGAGCAGGTAAGTGGAAAGGAGAGGTATGTCCCCAATACACTGTCAGGATTTGGCACAGATACACCCAATGCCTTCTTTTTCTCACTGGCCATAACAAATTTGAGCTACTTCAAACCATAAGCATTAGCCCTGTTTCATGATTGCAAAAAGTATGGGGAGAGGAACTGAACCATACAATGTGTTCAGTGTCACTCAAACCTCTGAAGTCAGGCAGTGTGTTAAGATAGACACTAAAAACACCCGAGCTCTGCTCTGTTTGAGCCACTGTACTTCAGTTCACAGAAATACATTTTACCTCTGAAAAATATAGATCCTGTTCTAGAACTGAGGCTCTGCTAAGCATACCTTGCCACAAGACATATTAAAACAAAACATCCCTCACAGCTCTCCACTGAAAACTTTTATTCTGTACACAGAATTAGCCCTACTTCTGCTAAATTTTACAACAGTTTATTTCATTCTCAGACACAGAAACTCTCACACAAAGCTATACTTGCACAGGCCCACTGCAAGTATCCTGGACCCACCTCTTCACTGTACATTGGCAGCTCTAACAAGACCACGGGAGCTGACCACTGACACATGGTAGAAACCTTGGCTTTCGCCATTCTGAATTCCTCAGGGAATTCTTCTTTGGACCTTACAATTGGGATGGATCGTCTCATGCTCCAATAATAGCTCTCTCATGTTGCTCCAGATAATCCCCCAAAACCCCAATTCAGCATTGCCTAACTACTGGTGATACAGGTTGCAGCAGATAATTCCAAGGGATTACTGTCAGTTCCAGGAGGCAGAGCAAAGGTTGCATGAGCATGCACCTTAGCCTCTCATTTTGGATTTCAGAGATCTGAGTGTAATTAAGCTGCACATACTGAAAGAAAGTGAGATATTAGAGAACAATTTTGACAATGTGTTAATATTTTTCTGCAGTGAAGAGAGCAAGATTACTGAGCTAATGACCACACATTTTAGATCACATCTCTCAGTCACAACCATCTCTCAAGGGCTGACAGAACTGGAGATAAATGGAAGATATCAGTGGTGCCAGTAAATTATGCTGCTACCTCTCTCCTCCTCCTGACAAGCTCATGTTCATGCCCATGCAGCAGAAGGTTCTTCTACTGCAGCCCTGACCTGTAAAACATGTTCTTATGTTCTCTCTTATCCCAGCTTTGACAACTGCTGTTTACCCCCCTCACACAGGCTTCTCGGAGGGGGCAGCAGGTGTGTGTGTCAGATCCTCCTGCCCTGGTTTCCAGACCTAACCATAGGAATGAAGAAAGAGGCAGATCCTGTGGGGCATTAACTGTTCTTAGATCCATGATGCTTAAAAAGTTCTCTGGCTTTGCTGCATTGGGAACTCATCTGCCACAAGATTCTCAGAATCTCCTACACATTCCGTTGTCCTGATAGCCCAGTGCCCGGGCAACCTCCTCTGTAGAAAAGTCTTTCCTTAAATTTCTGAGACCAATGGAGAACAACTGAGGGACAGGTGACCATTTTAGAAATTAGGGCAAGCAAATAAACGATTGAATTTTAAGATTTAAAGAGGCAAAATAAAATAAAATAAAATAAATATCTAGAGGGTAGTAAGGAGAAGAAGAAGAAAACAGTGGTGAGCTCCCCAAGAAGGAAGGACTGATGAATTCTGGAAGCACTGCAAATGGTAATGCTCAGTAAGTGAGTGGTGAGGAGAGCTGAGAATCTGGCCTTAAGAAGATGTGTCTGAGGCACAGCCAGTGTCAGAGAGGGGATGCTTGGGAGACTGCCGGAACTACAACAGGGAGTAAACATGTGCTGGTTAAACATCTCCAAACTGTTTCACTGGAAGTAGACAGGAGCCTCCTGTGGGAGAAGGGATGGGCTCTGTTTCTGATGACAGAAGAGTTGGGGAGAGCACACACCACCAACAAAGGAAAGGCTGTGAGAAATACAAGGAAAGCCAGGAATCGTGGGTGATTTAAGCCTTCAATATCACAGCTGTGGAAAAGGAGAGACTGCAACATCAGCCCCGGCAACATAAAGAATCAGGTCTGGCTGCAACACCAGCCCCAGCACCGTGAAACTGGGGGGTGGAATCCTGCTCACATGTGAGGGTCCAGGGGCCTTTCCCACTCATGGGAATGTCACCTCAGCTCTAGGCTCACAGAAAACACGTCGGGACCCACGGCTCTCTCAGATGTCACTGCTCAGCTGCCATCACTGACAGAGCTGAGTTCATCCCCCCCCCGGGTACCCGACTGAGCTTCCCGCTGAGACCCGACCGGTGCCAGGCTGGCTCCGCAGCACCCGGCAGCTGCCATTTTGTGGCACGAAAGGCCCCAACACATTCAGACATTGGAAGGGGCTGCCCAGGGAGGCGGTGGACTCTCCGTGCTTGGACGTCTTGAACAAGAGATTGGATGTGGCACTCAGTACCAGGGTCTGGGAACCGCAGTGGTAGTGGATTAAGGGTTGGACTCGGTGCTCTCAGAGGTCCTTGCCAACCCGGATGATTCTGTGAACACCCCATGAGGCCTTCGCGGAGGCAGCCCCGGCTCTCCCGAACCTCCCGGCGCACAAGGGCCCGCCGGAAGGGGCTGCGAGAGGCGCACGGCCGCGGCTGCTGTGGCTGTGGCTGTGGCGGTGGCTGCGCCCCGGCCTCTGCCCCTGTCCGCACCCGCCCGCATCCGCAGGCGCCCTCCCCCACCACCGGCCCCGCACTCCTCCCGGGCCGCCTCCCGCTCCCGGCACTACATTTCCCGGCAGCCCCGGGAGGGGGGATCGGCGCCGCGGGGGCTGCTGGTGGAGCCGTTACCGGGGCCGAACCCCAAAGCCGGCCCGGGGCTGCGGGGCTGGGGTCGGCGGTGTCGGGGGGCAGCGGTATATAGGATAGAGATAAAGGGCTACAAAACCAGCGATATTTTTTTTTCCTTATGGTTTGCTGAGAGTAAAGATGTCCTGTGCCGGTTTCCTTTCTTCACAAACTTTGTTGGGGTAGATATATTTAAATAAATGAGATTTTTTTAACATACCACTTTGTGTTGTGGTATCACAGGCATCATCCATTTGTCCCCTAATAAAGTGATGCTCTGTTTCACGCATCAAAACCCAAAAGTATAGGCATTAAAATCAAAGTTGAAGTATCACAACTTCTAAAATATGCATCTTATATATACAACTCAAAGATACAACAGTTTATTGTAAGATAAATATTAACAAGTGCAGTGGATGTATTTCAAGCAAGTGAAGGCATACTTACGTGATAAAACCATCAGAGTGAAAGTACAGAAGTTAATAGACATGAAAATGCAGTACATTCAGTACCATTGCAAGTGTGTTGTGGCTTTCACAAAGTTTCCCTGGGGGACAGAGGGTACTTCTTGCTGAGAGGCATTTCAGAATGGCCAAAAACAAATTTTGAATAATCACATGAGCTGATCCAGGAGATAAGAGTGTACAGAGCTAGAAACTCTCATCATCGTGAGGTCTGTAGTACATGCACTAGTGAGGGACAG
This sequence comes from Florisuga fusca, assembly GCA_038090715.1. NCBI lineage: Eukaryota > Metazoa > Chordata > Aves > Apodiformes > Trochilidae > Florisuga > Florisuga fusca. The sequence continues at coordinate 13,297,045 of JAAWXA010000005.1, forward strand.
GGGAGGAAAGAACAAGTTTCCTTTTTTTTACAGTAGCTTCTGTACCCCACCTGGCCCCTCTCCTCCAGTGCATGGAGGTTTAAATTAGTTCTTTGGTTTGGTTAACCCTGTTGTTTCTGTTCCATGTTCTCCTCTAGTCCCGGATTATTCCCATGTTAGAACACACACCAACAGCACCATTGCAGTACCAGACCCTGAGAAATGCCTCTGTTCACTGATCTCCAGTTGGACATCGAGCCATGGACAGCCAATTCTTTGAAATCCACCATCCACCTAATGCCATATCCACCAAGGGGTCCATCCATCAAGTCCATATCTCTCCAATTTAGAGGTGAGGATGTTGTCCGAGACATTATCAAATACTTTGTGGTAGGTCCAGGTAGGTGACATTGTCTGTGTTCATTGTTCATCAGTACTTCAGCACCCTAGAGGGGAATGTGCCAAATCCATCCCAATCGCAGGCAGTTGAGTAAAGTTCAGCACCCTTGTGAAATGCCACTTCAAAGAGGTGACGATGCTGCTGTAATAATAACAACAGTGTAATGCACTACTTCTATAGTACAAGGGGAGGGATGGTATGAAGGACAGGTTGGATGGGGCTTTGAGCAACTGGTCTAGTGGGAGGCGTTCCTGCCCATGGCAGGGGGGTGGGAACTGGATGGTCTTTAGGGACCTGTCCAACCCAAGCCATTCTATGATCAGCATCCCATGGAATCTCCAGTTAGTCTTGTGCAGCCTTTCAGTCCTATTCCCACACAATCCTCTGCAGTGTGTGGACACACTGTAGATTTCTGCAGAGCTGGCCCAGTTAGAACCAAAACAAAATAAACAAAACAATACAAAACAACCTAAGTATTTCCTTACGGGTTTTTACGCATCAGTTCTGATCAGTTTCACCAACATACAATAAAATGCTAAGGGTATGAGAGACAAAGTGTCTGGTTCTGGCACCAAGCATCATACTGGAAACACAGGAGCTTAACAGGCTGTAAAGTCTTGGATCTGGACATCCAGTGGCTAATTCATGAGGATACTTGGTCCTGGCATGTTCTTCTTCCCCTCAGCATTTGTCCCTCTCTCAACTTGATTTGCAAGGGATAAAAGCCACTTGTTCAGTGCAGAGAGCTGCTGGTTATATTTGCTGTGTAGGTAGTAAATACCTTGAGAAGAAGATGCTAGTGCAGCACATCTATTTTGAGTGCTCTGATAGCAATTAAAAAAAAATGAGAGTTTTTAATGAGAATCTGGCTCCAACAGCAATGCAGATGGGCATCCTAGTCACCATGCAGTTGCATTTATCCTCCTTACACCAACCCTTACTCTCTATTTGCTTCATCCTTAGTTGTTTTGACACATCCATAAGCAAGATTAAATGGTTGTGTAGTTGTGTCAATGCAATAGAGAACCTACTACAGATTCAGGTTAAGCATAAATAGCAATTCAGTGTGCTGCTGGTTACCCTGTTACACTGGAGGTGCCAGTATCTATCCAAAAACAAATGCCAAGAGCTTTTGGGAAGCTCAGGTAGAGCAAACTATGGCAATGCCCTGGGTAAAGCACAGCTACAGGCTAGCAGTACACGTAGGTAGCACAAGTAGTAGAGAGAAGGCAAAGTGAAACCACTTAAAACTTTTTCTTATGAATTGAGTGACCCTGGGTGCCCTTGAAAACATCCAGCACAATGTTACATAAAACAACATGACCAGGTTGGATGGGGCTCTGAGCAGCCTGGGCCAGTGGGAGGTCTCTGCCCAGGGAAAGGGGGTTGGAACCAGATGGGCTTTAAGGACCCTTCCAGCCTTAACCAGTCTAGGATTCTGTGAACACCAGTCCCAGTTCTGTACTCCTGGGGTTTTGCCAGCACTCACAAATTGGTCCAAAAATCCTGCGTGGCAAGAAGGAGACCTCCTCATCTAACACACACTAGGGCAGTTCCATTTCTGAACTTGAATCAAGAGTAATGATTCCATTTCGGTCTTCTCTGGCCACAGACTGTGGAAGACACTAATTTGACAGCCTTACAAAACTTTCTGAACTTCAAGGCAATTTTAGCTTTTCATTATACAGGGAAGTAAACTCAGGATAATTTAGTGGGGTTTATTTCAGAAGTTTTATTCCATGAGTTTATTACTTGCAGGAAATCTTTGTACAAGGTGGGGAAAGGAGCCAAGGCTGCCACATTCTACCCTCTACCTCCAATCAGAAGATCAGTCTCAGGATCAAACATGATTATTTTCCAAGTATTACTACAGAGCATATATTTTAAGTAAGCCATTTGAAAAATGAATGTGTGTTTCTTTACACTTCCTTGTTTTAAATGATCCATTGTAAATAATACAATCCACAGAAAGAAAGCAGCAGCCAACCTCAGATTTCATCGGTGTTGCTGTTGGACTCTCCTCAGCCTCTTGGATTTACTGTTTTATTAGAATAATACATTAGCTCCCACTAAAATATTCTACTCAAGCAGTTAATTTCTCTTCTGTGAAAAGCTCCTGAGGGCACAGCAGTTTATAGTCAGGAGCCCAAACTCTGACCCAAAACTGCGTACCTGAAAGATCTTTTGACTTCTTCCAATGATACTTTAAATACAACATGCAGGGGAAGCAAGAAAATGTTGATTAAAACAACACAGCACGTTTCGAACCCCTGCTCTTTTTTAGTTCAGGGATTCATTTGTTTCAAGACCAGCAAGGAAGCAGAGCAACCTGGTCCCTCACCAGGGCATATCCTACGGTTTTTCTTCATCCTTGCTTTTTCAGCCTGCTCCTGTATACTGGAAGTATCAAGGAAGCAAGGAAGTATCTTCCTTCACATCTTACTCTGGTGCTTCTTAGTATCCTCTCCTCATACGTACGGTCTTTGAGGTTGCGAATACTTAGAGCCTCCCAGTAGCAGAGCTCTGCTGCCCAAGGATGAGCCCAAACCAAAACTCACCCTCCCAATCCCCGCTGACCCAAGGGCCCAAAGTCTCCACAGCAGCAAATACAGAGCCCCGGGAGGCCCCGCCCAACAAGCTGCTCCGTCCCCGGAGCCCTTCGCCCTGCCCCGGCATCGGCCAGGAGCTCGGGGGGCCGAGCGCAGTGCCCGAACCCCCCCGCTCCCCGCCCGACCGCCGCCCGGAGCTCATCCCGCCGCCCGGCAGCTGCGGGCACTGCGCGGGCACAGGGNTTATACAGGGAAGTAAACTCAGGATAATTTAGTGGGGTTTATTTCAGGAAGTTTTATTCTATGAGTTTATTACTTGCAGGAAATCTTTGTACAAGGTGGGGAAAGGAGCCAAGGCTGCCACATTCTACCCTCTACCTCCAATCAGAAGATCAGTCTCAGGATCAAACATGATTATTTTCCAAGTATTACTACAGAGCATATATTTTAAGTAAGCCATTTGAAAAATGAATGTGTGTTTCTTTACACTTCCTTGTTTTAAATGATCCATTGTAAATAATACAATCCACAGAAAGAAAGCAGCAGCCAACCTCAGATTTCATCGGTGTTGCTGTTGGACTCTCCTCAGCCTCTTGGATTTACTGTATTATTAGAATAATACATTAGCTCCCACTAAAATATTCTACTCAAGCAGTTAATTTCTCTTCTGTGAAAAGCTCCTGAGGGCACAGCAGTTTATAGTCAGGAGCCCAAACTCTGACCCAAAACTGCATACCTGAAAGATCTTTTGACTTCTTCCAACAATACTTTAAATACAACATATGCAGGGGGTGGAAGAAAAGTACTTCTTCTCTCGAAGCCCTGCTCTTTTTAGCTATGAGGACACAGCAGGTAGAGCAACCTGGTCCCTCACAAGGGCGTATCACACGGGTTCTCTTCATCCTTGCTTTTTCAGCCTGCTCCTGTACACAAGGATTTCTCAAGATGTCTTTGGAAATTGCCAGATCAAACTTTTTTATCTGCCTAAAGAAGCTTTCATTATGAACTGCTATTTCATATTATTATGCAGTCTATTAAATCCCATGTTTCATAAACCAGCGTTTGCTTAATTCGTCGGATGAAACTAACATGCAGAGAGCTGTGTCCACTTCCTTCTACAGCAGTGTAGCAGCAACACAAAACAGACGAGTCTGGAAAGGGGGCACATTAAAGATCTCGGTGGCAAGGAAGTATCTTCCTTCACATCTTACTCTGGTGCTTCTGAGTATCCTCTCCTCATACGTACGGTCTTTGAGGTTGCGAATACTTAGAGCCTCTCAGTAGCAGAGCTCTGCTGCCCAAGGATGAGCCCAAACCAAAACTCACCTTCCCAATCCCCGCTGACCCAAGGGCCCAAAGTCTCCACAGCAGCAAATACAGAGCCCCGGGAGGCCCCGCCCAACAAGCTGCTCCGTCCCCGGAGCCCTTCACCCTGCCCCGGCATCGGCCAGGAGCTCGGGGGGCCGAGCGCAGAGCCCGAACCCCC
>JAAWXA010000005.1:13301477-13357042 GCA_038090715.1 Florisuga fusca
GAGGCGGTGGGTGGTGGGGGGGCGGCCCCGGGCAGGCGGCGCTGAGAGAGGGCAGTGGGATGCGCACCAAGGCTGAAGTCTGCCGGGTGAGGTTGGTTTGGGTTGTGTTTTTGATGATGCTACATGGGGTATCAGAGGAGATGTGCCGAGTGAGAGTCACGGCAGTCAGTCCAGCGTCTTCCAGGTGGAGAGGGAGGTGTTGCTGCTTCTCGGTCCTTGGACTGTCTCGGCTCCAGGGTCACTGCTATGTAGCGTTAAATGTTAAAGTGCCAGCGTGCTTCACCTTTAGCTGAGAAGGAAATTGTTAATTCTTTGTACTATAATAAGCCAAAGACTAAAACCTACTTGGACCAAGGGTACATTTCTTGCATATCATTCATATACCAGGAAATAAATTCATTTATTTTGAAGACTTTTGAAGACGTTTGGTGTCAGCATTGCTGTGATGAGTCCAGACTGTGAATTAAACATCTATCTGAGATGCTGTGTTTCCAGTCCAGGTCATTGCATAGTGCAGTAACCTGTAGAGAAGTCAACAGCTTTGCAGTACATTCCTGAACAGAACTCTGTTCAACTGCAAAGGTAGCTGCCCTCAGTAATGGCAGTAATGGCAGTACTGGTAGTTGAAAAGCTAACACTGACAGCCAGTAATGTATCTGGTGTGTTTTGGAGATCTATAACCATATGGTACTCTGAAGCTCTGTATCCTGACAGTTCTCAGTAGGGCTGAGACTGTGTACTTAGTCTGGGTATGATTTCAGAAGGACGCTAGAGAAAATACTTTGTGTGGATTTCAAAATTATTTTCAATTTTATGATACTAATGTCTGTATTTTCTCTCTTTATTCTATCAGATAAACATTTTCTTTCATCAGGTATCTGAAGAAATACCCTCAAGATGAACTTTTTCCTGGAAACACTGAGATTCATTGGACTTGTTGTTTATTACTGGTTGGAGACACTGGTGTTCTTCATTGTGCCTAAACGGAAGAAGAATGTTAGTGGTGAAATAGTATTAATAACAGGAGCAGGAAGTGGCATTGGAAGATGCTTATCTTTAAAGTTTGCCAGGCTTGGAGCCACAGTAGTTCTCTGGGACATCAATGAGGAGGGGCTCAAGGAGACAAGTAGACTGGCCAGAGAAAATGGAGCTGCTAGAGTGCACTGTTACATCTGTGACTGTAGCAAAAGGCAGGAGGTCTACACAGTAGCTGATAAGGTAAAGTATCTTATTTGTGGCTTTGATACTGCTGTAGGATGTGTGCATGGGTGTGGGTATGATGATGTATGGTGAGATTGAGTGATTTCAAAGCAAGAGATTAGAGTTAATGCATTCAGAACACATTGCACATGCTACCTGTTTTAAGGATACAACTGTCTCAAAGTTGACTTGTCATCAACCTCTGACTACAAAAATAAAGAGAGTTGGTTCTCTTTTCCAGTAGCTAATTTAAAGTGTTTGGCTTCTCATACATTCCACTGGTGTGCAAGCACTTCCTGGTCAAGTGCAGAAAGTCAAATATTGAAGCTAAAGCAGCGTTTCCAGTTCTGGCAGCCTTTGACCAAAGGTAAACCCTAGAGACAATACATTNTACTTAATGTGGCCTTTGGCTCACAGTGTGCAGCATCAGTCTTTGCAAGATGAGGCACCAGGGTTCCAGGTTTTTGTTCTGTAGTGCTTCAGCTTCATGCCATGACTGTGAGTTTTGCAAGACCAGAGCTGACTGAATTCATGTAGGCAGAGTAGGAAATGGTTGAGAACTTTGTGCCCAGTAAAACAATCTCAAAGCCAAAGTGAAATGTATGTAAACCTTAAATGCCTGCTTCTGGTACTTCCTCGGCCACAGAGACCAAGAACAAGCCACTTGAGTAGGAAGCAAGCCAAAACGTGCTGCATGCATGGTGTCCTTGTTCCTTTCCTGTCCCAACAGGGTGAAGGACAGCTTTTACTTATGAAAAGCTGTAGCTTAGGATTGATTCCTAATGTTCTTGTTTGAGGAGGAACTGACCCCAAAAGGAGTGTGGCTTTCTCTGACCTACCCCTCCCTTCATCAAGTTCAGCTAATCTTAGAAAAATCTCAGGCTGTGAAAGAGAGCTCTCTGGTATCTGATCCTCTTACTTGTGAGGGAACAGATGCCTTTTCCTCATTATCATGTTGCAGAATTGCAACAGGCTCGCATTTACTTCCAGGATCTCTCTTGCATGGAGAATGAAAGAGCTGGTTTGCTGAGGAAAGAGCTGCCACATCTAGTGAGTAGGAAAGCAGCTTGAACAGAGGTCTTGTAAAGCTGGAATTATTTGTCTGGGTTGGAAGAAGGCACTCAAATCTTCTTTGAGTTCCATCCAAAGACTGGTTGTGTTTTGGGAAACTGGGTGGGGACCAGTGGTATAGAAAGAGGTGGTTCAGGTTTTTGTTTTCTTCTCCCATCGAAGCTGATTGTTCCAATCACCAAGTTATAAAATGTACATAGCACAGCACCCACCTTTGCCCATCTTTTGTTTCCACAAAAGAAGCAGGACCTCTTATTTGTGTATCTGTCATGTGCCCTAAAGGATAGATTTGGGATTAAATATTTTCCTGCATTAGACATTTTCCTTCTCGTTTTGTGAGCTGGCCCAGTGTCTTGATACCAGCTGGCTTGTAGTCATTCTCTCAGGGGAGTCTGTTGACAGTTTCCAGGCTGGAGCCAAAATGAGAGCTGTGCTTCCCCTTATGTCAATTTATGTGTACCTTGTATTTCTTAGCCAACTTACTTTCTGGGAACCATCTTATAAGGACTCAGGTACACTGCTAGAATTGAAGCCCCAGAAATTCATAAGGCTTTTGTTTTCAGTGAATGCACTTGTCTAGAGCCCTACAGCTTTTGTTTAATTTTCCCCACAAGCTACTGACCTTCCTATCATTTTCACATTTCTTCCATGGACCTGGGAGCTAAGATGAGAGAAGATAAGGTTTCAAGTTCCTGATCTGTAAAATGTCAGGAACTTCTAGAACTTTTACTGGTGGTCTTTCTCAGTGCCAGTGCATCTAGGGAATACCTCTTGTAAAAGCTGACTCTTTGCCCACTCTGATTCCAACAGGCTGGGGCAGAAAACACCGGGACCGTTCAGGCACTGCAGCCCTCGCGTGGCTTTGATGTGCCCCATTCCCAAACTCCCCTGGGGATCCATGCACTGTGCCCCAACACTTGGCATAGAACTGGCCCCTTAAAACAAGACTGTGCATTGGTTTTAAGATGGATTTGCTGTAGTAAAATGCTTGTAGCATAAGTTAAGCTCCCTGCAATAGAGGTTTGCCTGGAACCTGAGGCGTTGAGAGCAGAAACCTGTGTGGAGTTCTTGTGCTCCACACCTCCACAGAAATTACACCTGTAAGCTCAGCTCTGAAAAAGGCATCTGATGGGAATGAGGATGAGCCTGGGGTGTTTGTATCCATAGGGAGCATGATAAGTTCAAAGTAGTTGAAATGTGCAAGAGTTTCACTTTCTTGTGCTTTCATATCTAGAACTTGGAAGGCACAATTTGTGGTTATTGATAATATCTTGAGGCTTTTTATTTTAGGTTAAAAAAGAAGTTGGTGATGTTAGCATCCTGATCAACAATGCTGGTATTGTAAGTGGGAAGACTCTTCTCAATATTCCAGATTCGCTTGTGGAAAAAACCATGGAAGTCAACATAATGGCACACTTCTGGGTAATACCTGCACTTTGAATAGTATTAATTTTGCCTTTTGGAATTGAGGAAAAGATGCAAGGACGTAAAGCTCCTTGTAAATTCAGTCAGAAATGATCCAAGAAACTACTTTCTAAGCCTGGGAGTCTGTGAAATAAAGAATGGGTGGAAGGATGGATCCTTTGGGAACTTCTGGGGTAGGTAAGTAGGTGGAAGCAAAGCTGTTCTGTATTTAGAAATGGTCTTGAGAACTGAAGTTTTCCCTGTGCTCAACTCTGAAGTTAGTTGTATGCTGCCATCCCACAGCATTAATGACATGAAGCAGGGCCATCCTGAAAGTTCCTGCTCCAGTAACAGAGCAGTGTTCCTCTCTGTTGGTTTTCTGTTTCCTTTGTGGCTGTGACAGTTTCAGTGAGAAATAGCACCTCTTCAGACAGTGCTCTTCCTGAGTGGGGCTTTTGTCCAAAATGAGTAACTCACTGTGTCTTTTTATCCTTCGAGGGAAGGTTGGTCATCTATATGGTGTTCCTACCATAAAGAATTGCAAAAGGGCTATGAAAGCATGCTTTGGTTTCTTCCTGAATAAATTTAATTACAAAGATGAGGGGAATTTAATAGAAGGAAGAAGTGAGATTGAAGTTTTTGCCATTTTACAAAATTTCCAGTGAAAACTTAATTCTCATTTCCAGCTTAGCAGTGCCGTATTTTAGGCTCAAAGAAATGTAAACAACTACCTGAATCTGTATTTTTAGCTTTGAGCAAATTACCATCTGTCTTTGGTGCTGAGGAGAAAGTGGTATTGGGGGGGGCTGGGAAGCTTAAGAGTTCAACAAACTCTCTTTTCTTTTTCTTCTCCCACCCCCCTGCACTGCCCTTTTGTTAATGGGAAGGGAGGAAGCATATTTAAACTGTAGGGTGAATTTCTTTGAAACCTGCACCTTCCTAATGTTGTAGGATGTAGCTTGCTTAGTAAAACGTTTCACTGCAACTCTGACTTCCATTGCAGACCTACAAAGCCTTCCTGCCAGCAATGGTGGCCTCTAACCATGGACACTTGGTTAGTATTGCAAGCGCAGCGGGACTGGTTGGAGTCAGTCATCTTTCTGGTAGTGTATTAAAGCTAATGTTCATTTAGATAATTATTATTGACATAAATAATCAATACTCATTAGAAAAAAAAATCTGAATTGTGAATTTCAGGGTCTTTGTGTACGAGTAAAGCAAATTTTCCTGCTTTCAACCCAGCTGACCTCAAATAGACCATTCCTTGAGAAAGTTTTTCACCTGCTTAGCAGTGCTGTTAAATGGGTTTTTCTGCCAAGGTACTTAGCCATTTAGAACTTTTAGAAGTTTAGAATTTCAGTGAATGAAATCTGGCATCAAGGCAGTGATAATGAAGACAAATTCAGTTTGAGGTTGAAAGCATATTAGAGAGTCTTGGAAGCTGGAATTTGATGCATAAGAAGCTACTGCATGGATTCAAAGATCATGTCTGGTATGAAAAGATAATCGTAAAAAAATAATGCTGTTGTTCAGTAGCAAGTGGAAAAGTGATAGCAGGAATGCAATGAGAGACTGTCTGCAAGTTGAGAACAACAGTTAGCTTAGGAGAGGGAAAGTAAAGGTGTGAATCATTTCACAGGCAAATTATATTAGTAAAGTACTCTGAAAGCAGTTCCTACTGTGTTGCAAAGTATTTTGGATTGCCAGGGGCAAATTCCCTGTCTGCAAAGTATGTACAAATGCCTGCTGGGATCTGGGTAATGGAGACTGGCTGCTAACACCCTAAGTTATATTATGACTCTATAGAGGTTTCTAAGCTTCCTGGAGCATCAGTCAATACACTGGAGTGTTTGAATCTTACCCAGAGGTGTCCCTAAGGGTTGGAAGAGAAGTTCAGTCCCATTGGCTGATCCCAGAAGTCAGGTGTGGTTCCTGCAGTTGTATCTTCCCTAACATCCTTCCTCTTGCCTAGGGAGTTGCCGTTGTACAAATTTGTTGCATGTTAGCCACAGATCAATCTCCTACAATCTGTACCTTTCCTTCAAATGTGAATATATTTACCAAGTCACCGCCAGCAGTTCTTTCACAGGTAGAACACACTGAACCTGGTTAGTAATGATTCATCTGAAATTAAAATTTTTAACTGCAATGAATGTTTTGTTTGTTTTACAGATTACTGTGCAAGTAAATTTGCAGCAGTTGGTTTTGCAGAGTCAATGTTTTTTGAGTTGAAAGATCTGGGAAAGACTGGTGTTAAAACCACAGTCGTGTGTCCTTTCTTCATAAACACAGGAATGTTTGATGGCTGTAAAAGCAAGTGAGTAAGCTTCTGTGAGGCTTTATGCAAAGTTCATGTTTAGCATGTTATGTACTCCCATTTCCTTCATGCAGATGACGAGCTAGGCTTTTCTCTGCTTACCTTATTTTTAGGGCCTGAGGTGGGTGTCAGTGCTATCCAGTGACTGGGCAGCCCAGATGGCAAAGCCCTCTGTACCTTACTGCAGATTTAAGCTGAAACATGACTGCTCTCCTTTCCTCTGCAGAACCCAAATGCTCTGGGTGTCCTCTCTGGTCTCTAAACCCCCATTCACCTCCTGGAATCAGGGACATAGCTTTGCTCAGTATGATTGTGTAAGTGCAAGATGTAGGAGCCAAACAAAAGCCTGGTGCATCTTGATATCAGGATTATGTGGGCTTGTCTTGTGGGAGATGATGTGGAGGGAAAGTGACAATGGCCACTTGCTCTCCAACATGATGAAGGTTCTGTTGTTCATAGGATTTGTGGTATTAGTGTCTTCTTTTAGTTGAATAACTGCAAACTAGAGACTCAGTTTGAGTAAAATGGGAATCCAGAGCAATCTGTATTGTAGCAACAACTGTCTTCTCTTCCAGGTGGCCATTTCTGCTTCCTGTCCTGGAGCCAGAGTATGTGGCTGAGAAGATAATCACTGCTATTCGACGGGACCAAGAAATATTGATGCTACCACGCATTGTTTATGTTTTTATAGCTTTGAAAAGGTAGGTTCTGCCTTTCCTTCTTTTCTTTTCTGACTTTCCTGTCCAGGGACGTTTCAGCTCTATTTTGACTAGAAGTGCAAACCGGGATTCAACTTGCTAGTCTTTTGAATTTTTGTTAAATTCTGCACACTTCTGCAGAGTTTTTTTAAGTTTTTGTTCGTTTGTTTCTGGGTGTTCAGTCTGCCCTTGGGCCACAGAACTATGAGAGAACTGTCTGTGTCTTGCTGACACCACTGGAGTGCAGCTTTGCTCTGAGCTGTAGAGACTGAGCCTGTTCCTCAGGAACTGGGTATCTGGTGTCTTGGCCCAGCATCAGGACACTTCTGACTCTGCTACAAGCTAGGTTGGGAAATTGATCAGGCCAGTCAGTCTAACCCTGTTGCCTGGGAAGATCGTGGAGCAGATCCTTCTGAAGGGTCTGCTTAGGCACATGGAAAACATGGGAGAGGTTGTGAATGCATCCAGGAAGGCTTCACCAAGGGCAAATCATGCCTGACAAATTTGGTGGCCTTTTGTAATTGTGTCACAGTGTTGGTGGACAAGGGGAGGGAAAATGACATCATCTGCCTGGACTTGTGCAGAGTCCTGCACTGCCCCATGTGACATCGTGGTCTCCAAGTGGGAAAGATAGGGATTCAGTGGACGGGCCACTTGGTGGATAAGGAATTGGCTGGATGGTTGCACACAGAGCAGTGGTCAACAGCTTCATGTCCAAATGGGAATCAGTGATGAGTGGTGGGATGTCAGTGATGACTGAAGGGAGCCTGTAGGAAAGCAGGGAAGGGACTTTTTACATGTAGTGACAGTGGTCATGGTTTCGAAGTGCAAGAGGGCAGATTTGGATCTTGGGAAGAAATTCTTTTGTGTGAGGGTGGTAAGACACTGACACAGGGTGCCCAGGGAAACTGTGGAAGTGTTGAAGGAGAGTTTGAAAGGGACTTTGAGCAACCTGGTCTAGTGGGAGGTGTCGCTGCCCATGGCAGGAGGTTTGCAAATAGATGATCTTTATTGTCCCCTCCAAGCAAAACCATTCTGTGATTCTAGAGTGTACTGTCTTTGGCACTGTTAGCCAGGTAAAATTAATTTTGTCTGATGTCTGGTTTGTTTTTTTCTTTTCAACTCCCCTGCCTTACAGTATCCTACCAGTGAAAATAGGTGTTCTCCTTGCGGAGTATTTTGGAGTCCTTGAGGCCATGCATATGTTCAGAGGTCGAGGAAAGAAAGAATGAAAAAGCACAAGATTGAGAGCAGCAGTTCCCAAGTGGACATTGTAAAAGGTGGTGGGAGAGGCCAGCTCCTCTAGCAGCTGGGAACTGAAGGTGCCTGACATCTCTTTTGCTATGATTTTTAAGGTTAATCAACAGCTCTCACCTGATCTATTTTTTATCCAGCGTACTGTTTTCTTTTCACATGATAATGGAAATAGATGAATTGAAGTTAATTCCTTTGGTCTGTCAGTTAGAGTGCCTTGAACGTGATCCTTCCTGACAAACTAATAATTGGCAACTTTGGGGGGAGAAGAAGCCGTGTGTATTTGGCAGGGAGCCATGAAAGCCTCTTGGGGCCCTGACTTCTCTCTGCCATTCACCGCACCGGGAGGAGGGGCTGTGCTGCTGGTGCCAGTAACATGCCCTGGTGAACTGAGAAATTCAAGAGTTGCCTGAAACAATGGATTTATAGCAATGGGACTTGAGTGACATGACAATATGTGCTGTGTTGGTGCAAAACCAATGATGTATTTATTTTTGAAGGTGGTGATCTTGGGACTCCCAGGTAACCGTGGATGTTGGGGTGGGGAGAGAGAAGGATGCAATCTGTGTTTGTGCTGCAAAGCTTCTTTTTCTCTAATTTATTTTATAAGTTACTGTTATGGCAGTTGCTTTGTAGTAGAGGTCCTTGTATCCTCTAAGTGCAATCTTGTAAGAACAACTTGAAATTTTCATCTCCTAAGCAGACTAAACTTGTTGCTTGCAAGCACGAGACTGCTGGTCCAGGTGGGCTGCCAAACATCTTGGCAAGTAAGCCAATGAGTTAAAAAGAGCAGAGGCATCATACATCCAGGGCTTCTCTTAGGATTTTTCAGAAGGAATGATGCTGACAGAACTGGAGTGAAAGGGATCATGGCAGCCACAGCTTGAGTAAGCACATTATGTTTGGCTTCTCAGAACGCAGTGGCAGGTTGCCTTGTGTCTACAGAGACTTCTTTTACTCCTAGGACTGTCCATTTATTTTGGACAAATGCTGAGGAGGCCTTGTGCTTTCTGACAGTGGCCAATCACAAAACAGAAAGCCCCCTTGATGTTTGGAAGATCCAAAAGAAGGAAAAGGAAGATTATGCCTTAAGTGTGGATGCCTTTATGCACGTGCTGGCTAAGGCCACCTCATGTCACAGAACTCTACTGGTCTTTGGTAACAGCTGCAGACTGAGACTAAAATGCATCAGCATGCAATTGATTGCAGCATGGTATGGTGAGAAGGGTGGTATTTTTGTCTCCCCATGATGGCCTAAAACTGCTTTGTTTTCCCCTGTCTGTACAATTAGTGAGGTTCACCAGCAGAGCAAAGTTTACATGCAACTACTTTACTACTGGTGAGCAATAAACATTGATCAAAGCAACTGTTTTATAACCAGCCTTAATTTGTTGATGCATTGGTGAGAGCTTTCAGACCGATGAAGAAAAAATTTGCCTCACTGTCCTTTCACATCTGCAGCTTCTCTACCTCAGACATTCTGCTCATTTTACGGGGCACTTCAGGAATTGAAAGTTACTCATTAGTAAACAGATATTACCTAAATGTGCTGTCCATACGTGCATTGTGCTGTTTGCTGGAAATAAAGTCAATCACTCATACCTGTGTGGTGTGTCTTGCAGACTCCTCACCTTTTTGTGCTGGCAAAGCACATTTTTCCACCTAACCATGTGTGAAATAGCAGGTGTGCAGGGTTCTGGAGCAAAAGAGAAGTGGATTATACGTATGAACAGTATGAATTAAATTCCATCTCGTGAGAGAGCAAGAGCAGCTTTCATTTGTAGTGTCTCTGCAAACATGTTCTGCTGAGGGAAACAGAAAGCAGTCAGCTTGGCTGTGGGATGTGTGGGTTGGTTCTCAGCCGGTTCAAGTTTGTCTCACCCCTGGTAGGATCCTACCTGATAACTGTGCCAGAGAAGTACATCTCTTTAGGGATTCTCCTGCTTCATAGAATCATTGAGCTTGGGAAGGGTCTGTGCTCAGAGCAATGTCCAGTCTAATTCTAACTGTCTCTAAGGTGGGAGAGTCTACAAGCTCTGTGGGCAACCTGTGCCAGGGTTTATTCACACTTATTTAAAAAACCTATAAATAAAAACTTCTTTGTAAGTGGAATATACTTTTTTTCCACTGTGTGTCCAATGCCTCTCATCCTTTCAGAAGATACCATGAAGAATCTGGCTCTTCGTTTTACACCTTCCCTTCAATTAGTAATTGATTGTGGCTCATTCAGTTTGTAGTTGCCCACCATCCTTTTGTGCCAGGCTGCTTTTCAGCCACTCTTTCAAAAGCCTGTCATGTTGAGACTGAAACACAGAACCTGAAACATGAAGAAGAAGAGATGGTAATACTGGTGATATTGGGGTGAGTAATTAGTTGGTAATTAGTCTCCTTCCTATGGGAGGTGCCAGAGGACATCCTTTTGATCCACAGCGTTCTTGATCTGTTTGCACTGCTTGAGATAAAAAGGGAGAGGTAAGCATTGTGCCTTAAAGTTTCAAATGTAGTGTAAAGAGGAAAAGCAGAGGGTTGGGCACATTGGGAAAGCAGGATATAGGACAGGAGGATATAGGACATGTCTGCATGTACATACATACACATATGTACTCCAATTATACATATAATGCATTTTAAATTTTGTTTGGACTCTGCCCATACAGAGGCAAAAGGAGGTGGATCAGAGCTGTTGTGAGTGAAGGAGCACCATGGCAGCTTCCAAATCCACCCCCTTTTCAAAGGCTTTTTAACAAGTTTTTGCAATTTTGTGTGCCATAGCAGGCTCAAGCTTTATATCTGAGGCCATGTAGCGACTTGCTTGTGCAATGTTTTTCTTCTTGGATTTAATAATCTCTTTAAAAATAGCAGGCATTTATAGAGTTACATGCTGACTGCTGAGAACACACACTAAGGAGACACTGGCATGTTTACATCTGTTTATTTTTATTCACCCATCCACAAGGGTAGTTGTGGTTTTTTTGTTGTTGTTTGTTTTTTGTTTTGTTTTGTTTTCTGGAATGTGACACAGAAACAATAGATTTTCCACATCCAAAGAAAAGCTGTTGCATTATTTCCTGCAGAGGCCTGCCCTGCATATGCTTTTTGTCTTCCTGCATTACAGCAGACAGAATCACAAAGATCTACCATAAATACCTATCCATGTTCTCCACCAGAGAGAGAAAATTTTCAATAGTGTCCTGTTTGATATCCAAAAAGGAGCACTAAAAGTACAGAGACTTTGTACTTCATAACCCAAGTTTGTGTCTCTGATTTGCAGCCATCATGTGGGAACTAGCAGAAATTATTAGAAAGACTAGCAATATGATTCATTTAAATGGAGTATAATCCCTTAAGAAACAAGATCTCTCTTAAAATAAGCAATTATCTTGTGAGAAAAAAATGATACCTGTAAACTTACCTACACGTACATTTTGCTTAAATTTAGAATAAAGTGAATAGAGTGGTAAATAATTAGCTTCAGTAGGCTGGAGACTTCCAACACTAAAATGACAGCTATTTTGAAAATCTTTGTTCAACCACTGGTTTGCAGGAGGATTTTGGCTCAGAAGATCCTGACAAAGGTGATAGGAATTATCTGCAGGGAAAGAGTGTTATGGCCACCCAGCTGGACAGGGGCCGTGGCTCTCCAAAAAGTTCTGCTTTTCCTGAGGACGGAGCTAATCCCCCAAAATATATTAAGCCATAAAATAAAGACACTAAAGAACATCCAGCAAAATAATTGCCATTGTAGATAAAGCTTAGGTCTTTCCTTTGCACTTGCTAAGTTCTGTCCTCTTGATGGTGGGCAGCAGAGTAAGTAGCAGTGCCTACATTTTCTTTAACTTCAGCCACTCAAGGAAATGTTGCTGGTCCCATGAGGCTCCGTACCACAGCAGCTGGAGAACAAAATACATGCTGTCTCTTGCCAAGATTCACAACACAGACTTGGAGATGATCTTCTCACCATGTCTGTGTGCTTGTCAGTTGGTGTTACTGTCGCTGAGAAGAGGCAGCTGGCTTATACCCTACTTGTCTTTGGCTCTTAAGGGGAAGAAGGTACCGGCACTAACTGGAAAGTCAAACAGGCCGGCTGGTCACAGGAGCTAAAAGTTATGGTGGTGAACTAGTGCTGTTTTATACCTCCCAAACAGCTTCTCTCTGTAAAGGACATTGAGACTCAGCACACAGTGCCAGTAGGTTCTTGTAGGATCCCCAGAACAATATTTGTCTCAAAACAACCACCCTGACAAAATGGACATTGCACTCGGGTGGAGATCTCAGTCATGAGCCAGCTGGACTCTCTTCTCTCAAGGAGAGACCCTCATTTCAGTAACCCCTCTGATAAACGGGGTCCTATTCTTGCAAGAGCAGACCCTCCTTTAGTGGCTATCCCCATCAGCTGAACACCTGTCTCTTATACATCTCTGTGTGTTTCTAACCTTATCTTGGCACATGAGGGTAACATAATTTCTAACTTTATGTTTTACTACCCATTGCTTTGTAAGTACCATCATTTCTCATTCTGCTAGTTGCAATCTGACATGCTTGATAATCTTACTCAATTTTAAGTAAAGTTGTGTTTTTATACAAACCTCCTGGGTAATAATCTTATGCCTAAAGTACTGCGCAGAGAATTCCTAAACTTAATCTTAATCTTGCCACGTGGGTTGTTGAAAGAGATAAATTAGAGGAGGAGGATTGGGCCCAGCTGCACCAAGGCTCCCCTCTGGAGCTGAGCAAGCAACAGGGTCCAGTCTGAAACCCCAAGGGTCGACTCCCACTCTGGGGATCTCTACCTGTTCCTGCTCTTATATATGTGTGGGACGTTTGGCTCCCACATCTGGGGAGCTGTGCTCACTTTGTGGGATGTGACAGAGTGTGAGATGTCACAGACACCCTGTGGGTCGTGACAGTTCNAGCAGGGTGGCCTGGTGGCCAAGAAGGCCAACAGCATCGTGGCCTGTATCAGGGGCACGATCACTTCCCTTCTCCTGCTGGCCACACTGTTCCTGATACAGGCCACGATGCTGTTGGCCTTCTTGGCCACCAGGCCACCCTGCTGGCTCATATTGACCTGGCTGTTGATCAACACCCCCAGGTCCTTTTCCACCAGGCATCTTTCCAGCCACTCTTCTCCAAGCCTGTAGCATTGCATGGGGTTGTTGTGGCCCAAGCACAGAACCCAACATTTAGGTTTTTCAACCTCATACAAGTGATCTCGGCCCATGGGTCCAGCCTGTCCAGGTCCCTCTGCAGAGCCTTCCTACCCTCAGGCAGATCAGCACTCCCTCCCAACTTGGTGTCACCTGTAACCTTACTGAGGGTGCACTCAATCCCCTGGTCCAGCTCATTGATAAAGATATTAAAGAGAATGGGCTCCAGTAGTGAGCTCCTGTGGGGAACACCACTTGTGACTGGCCCCCAGCTGGATTTAACCCCATTCACCACAACTCTTGGGGCCAAACCAGCCACCTAGTTCTTTCCCTAACGATGTTTCAGTATAAAGGAGTAATTAGCTTGATTGGGTTGGGGGTTTTTTTGAGACATAATGGTTGAGATTCCTCTCATATGGAGCCTATTGCATTTGTACCAAGATGTGATCAAAGAACAGGAGGATGCATTGCAGCAGTTGCAAGAGATGCGTTGCAGGAGGATTGCAGCAGTTAAATCACTACATTGATCAGGATAGATCAGTGTGTTGTGTGGAAAATAAGCCATCATTCCATTAGCTCAATCTGAAATGTCTTCCCTGCACATACATGAATTATACAACTGAATTTTTATTTTCGCTTAGGGTTCTGGTTTGCTATGACATTATCTTCCCCATAAATCCTAGAAAGCATTTTTGTAGCTACTTGCTTCCTATTTTCTTTTTCTGGGTCACATCAGCGAATACAAGCTATAAACTTTTTCTAGCTGCTATGTGAAAAACATTTTCAGTTATATTTCATTCTCTTTTACCGAAGGAATTTTCTTGTTTCTCCCATCCTCAGTCAAAGAGGAATGGATAATTTTTTTACTACCTCTTATCTCTCACCACTCAGTATTTCACATTTACCCTTTCTCCAATATACTTTGTTGACAGTTTATTTTCTTAGAAGGATTTTAATTCTGCTGTTGCTCTTCAAAAGGTGCTATGAGAATCCTGTACTTCTGCACCCTATGTATGCCATGTTTGTTTTGTATTGGGGTTTTTTTAACACTTTGATGTGACTGTTCTCTGATACAAAATCTGTCCTTTGTGCAAAGAAATATTAATGTCATCTGTTGCCCTGTAAAATAAGAATAATCACCCTCAGTCATCACAAAACACCATCTCATATGTGCTATGGACCAGTAGATTTTAAAAAGAAAGTAAAAAAATGAACAAAACTTTTTTTGGAATAGCAGCCCTCTTTTTCTATTTATTATTACTGGGAGGGGTGAATATCAAGGATTTTTCACAGCTTTGCAGTGAAAGCAGTTATATACAGATGCTGGATGATGTTAAAAATAGCTGCAAAGCATACAGTTTGGGAACTGTATTGGTGAAGGGTCAGATTATTGCTCTGTATGCATACAATAACATTAAATTCGGTTCAGTCTAAAATCAGTGTATAGCCAATACTGTGCTGCATTGTATCAGCGGGTTAAGAAATGCACTTATACCTCAGAGTTGTTCCAAAATGGAAAACAATCATAAGATTAATAAGATGTATAATGACAAAGAGAAATTCTGCTTAACACAGGGAAGTTCTCACTGAATGTACTAAAAGCAATTCACAGCTGGAAGACAATGTTGGACTAACAGCAGCAATAAGGGGCATCAGCTCAAGCTTGCAAACACTCCTAAGCCTGTGAAGCATCTTAGCATTTTTCCATTGAGGATAAAAGATAGCAGTTCTTTTGTCAAAAAAGATTTTGCAATGCTTCCACAGAAGTAGCCAACTGCTACTATAATATTCACCCATGTGAATGTCACTTTTCTTTCCTTAAAATGTGTGGACCCCTGAGTACCTCTTAGCTCTAGAGTTGTGTGCAGGTGTTCAAGTGATCAGCGGTGGCATGTGAAAAGGAGGGTGATGGGAGTTTTCTACTATTTTCTACAAATTTTTGTTAAATAGTGCAGCTGAATGAAATTGCTGCCCTGGAATATACTTAGAATCTAGTGCTTGTTACATTATTACACAGGGATTTTTTTACTGCAGTGATTAGAAAAGGTTAAATGGAGAGATCCTAAAGCAGGGAGTGCATAGCAGTGACTTTGCCATACCCTGCACTATCAGTCTTCAGTACTTTGGCTCTAGGGTTCTTAGTGGTGAATGGACTTGAAAGGATGTTCACTGTCAAATTCAAAATGTCAATCCCCAAGGGCCTGTTCACCTGTTGGCTGTCTCTGAGTTCAGACACCTAGAGCCTGTGGATGCTTTGATATCCCAAGTCCCTGGTGCTTCATGTTCTGCTTTGCAGTTTGGTGCTGGCAGTGCAAATGGAGTGGGTGTCTCTCCCCACCTCGGCACTTCTGGGGTTGATGGGGACAACATTTCACTCCATCAGCACTGGGGAGTGATTGTGAAGTCTGCCAGAGTGTGGGTAAGCAGAAGGAAATTTGGTTTTCTGTGGAGTATTACTTGAGGGTCACATTTTCAGAGATTCCCTTCAGCAAGTACCATTCCACCTCCCTTGTTCCTGCCCTCCAGCTGGTGCATCTTTGTGACCCCCACAGTCCATACTGGTGCAGTGCATCCATCTGGAAAAGAGCAAAGGGAAAATGGGGAGAAAGGGAGGAAGCAGCCCAGCTGGATCCCCAGGCACCTCAGAGGGCAGCTGCAGTCCCTGGGCTGGAAGGGACAGTGTAGGCTGAGTGAGCAGGAAGAGACAGGCAGCAAATGCTGAAACCACAGCTGCTGTCCCAGGTCAAGCAAGGCTTTCTGTGCTCAGAAAAAGGAGCTCAGGTGTTCAAAGCTGTGAGCACACAAGAGCTGTGAGTGTCAGGGTGGTGGGCAGATGAGAGCAGATAAAACAGGAGGAGCTGTGCTTTCCCAGCATCTCCAGGTGAGCAGTTTAAATTGTCACCTCGACAGTGTGCCCGTCTTCTTAGTCCTAGGTGTGATCCCGTTGCACTGGATGTGGCAAGCACACATGAATGAGGAGGAGAAAAGCACTCGGATGGCTCACGGGTAGGTTTTTACCTACCTGTGTGTTAAAAGCAGTTTTCAGGTTTCTGCCCTTAAAATTTTAATGTTCAGAACCCTGAGAATCAATTATGTTAATAAATACTTTAACACCTCAGCTCTTTTAGGGTTGCTGTGGGAGAAGGAGAGTTGACAGAACGCTTTGGTTTTCTGCAGTGCAGAGAAGTTGCCAGCCAGGAGCTGGCAGAGTGCATCAGTATCTCTCTGGGTCTCCTCCCGTTGGCAGCTGCAGGGGATGGGCCTCTGGGAAAAGCTGCTGTCGGGATGGATGGGTGTTTGCAAAGAGTCCTTGGGTCAGGGGAATCTCCTGCTCACTTTGACCCAAAGGCACACGGACCTACCCGGTTCTGTACTGGTGTGGAGATGTAGGTGGGTTATTCTTGAATGAGAGAATGAGGTCATTTGTTGCTGGTTGCTTTTACTAATTGGTCTCTCTAGAGTAGCAAGAAGCTGACAGCGTTTCTAAAATCAGAGCACTTTGCTAGTTTCAGACGTTCATGACTTCATTCCTGGTTTTGTGTTTTCTCTTCTGTAAGGGGGGAACACTTGTGATGAGCTGCCTCTGACACAGGAGGTTCACAGCTGCTTTTGCAGAAGCCTTTCCAAGGACGCTGGACGTGTGGCGTCGCAAGAACGTTCTCAGCAGGTTTTAGGTAAGCAAATTGGCTTCAGCTTAATGCCGGGTTTCCGTCGTGCTAGGTGGAGCCAAACCCAGTGCTTTGCCAAGAAGCTTGTTTTCACTGGTGCGGTGGAGTTGTGTGCCTGAGGAGCGCTCTGGTTGGGGCGGTGTTTGGCAGGAGCGGAGCCGGTGGCGCTGGGAGGTTTCCCGCCGGGAGAGGGCAGCTCCGCCGGGATGGCGGCAGCAGCGCTTACGGCAGAGCTGCTCCTCCGCCGGGTCTGGGAAGGAAGGAGCGATTCGTGCCACACAAGCCAGTCCCGGAACTCCACAAGATCCCAGTTGGAAACAGGAGCCAAAGAAAGGTGAGGTGCTTCCTGTGCCCGGTTCATTGCTTTCCATTTCATCAGCGAGACCAGCCCGAGGGGGGGGCTGGACTGGGAAACTGTGGCACTAAGAAGGAAGAGTCCTTCAGGTCTGCTTCCAGCCTCAGGGCAGCCCTTCCCTGTGTTAAATTCACGTGCATAAACCCTTTCTTTTGTGGGTAGTGAATACTTTGGCATGTGCAGAGCTCTTCTTTCAAAAGCCCCCAGTCGATACAGATTTCAGCTCTTCTGGACAGTCAGTCATCCCTCTGTATCCCCAGAGACTGAGAACCACAGAAATTGGCTGCTTTTTATCGCTAAGTGTGACTTCTCCTAAGAAAGATGTTTGCACCATGAGGTTGTTGGGGGTTTTTTCTCTTCTTTTTTTCTGAAATTGTCTCTGTACTTTCTCTACTTAAAGATGTGTGTGGCATTTGGGATACGAAGGCTTCTGCCTTCATTACCCAGCACATGCTGACTTTTCTGTTTTGTCAGGAGGACTTAAGAAGTGTTAATCACACAATTTCCCTTGGGGAAACTGAGCTGGTTTGGGATCCTGGAGCCTAGTTTTAGTCCAGTTTCCTTGTCCCGAGGCAAACCCAAAGTTTGCCTTTCCTTTGAGAAGACAACTGTGTCCACTTTGTTTACCCCCATCCCTGATGTCACGAACTCATTTTTCAACCCAGGCTGCATGGTCAGAGTGGAAGTGCAGGGGATGCTCCTGCTCCATGAAATCTAGAGATCAGAGTGATTTTTGAGACATATTCTGACTGAAGCCAAGTGTTCTAAAGCATTACACAGCCTGTGAATTTGTTTTCCTTGCAGTGTGAGTTAATCACTAATCCACTGTGTACTTTTATCTTGCAAGGTCTGATGTTTAAATTTTTGGTTGCTGCAGCTGGAAAGCCACTCATTATTACTGATTTTATTTTTTTTTTTAAAGTTGGTATATGAAATCAGTAAACAGAGCTTTGTAAGGTGAGCTAAGTTTTAGGGCTGAGCCATCTGGCAGCTCACTATCATGAAATGGGGAGACTCTGCTCCCTGTACCCCAACCCCTTTCCTAGGGACAGTCTCATCTTTAACCTTCCACCAGTTCTGACACTTGCTGGTCTGACACTGAGCAGATCAAATGAGCTAACCCCAGGGGGCTGAAGGGAACAGCTTCTGTGGGGTTAGTGACTGATCTTCTGTAATGTCACACTTCAGCACAGTGCCTATGCAAGCTCTGGGACATGTGAGCTGCAGGCACCACCCAGCATCTGCTGACAGATAACCAGTTGTGACTGCTGTCCTGCTGTTCATTTAGGAACATTTAGGCCAGGAGACCTCCTGTGTAAGGCTGGGTTGCCACTTTGACCAAAGGGATGAGTCAAGACTGCAACAGCTCATATCCTCTGTGACTCACCAGAGAGACCCTGAACACCACAAGAATCCAATTGCATGTCAGTGGGTTCCGTTCCAATTTTCCCAATTAATTGTTTGACTCCTTAACAAACAAAGTCTGCAAAAAAAGCCTAACAAACCAATCCGGGGAGCATTGCTTCCTATTTTCTGCAGCTGAATCCAGAGCAACAGTTTGTGTAATGATGATGAACTGTTAAATGAAATTAAGTCCTTTTCCCCAAGGAGTTTGTAGTAAAAATGGTAAACAGTGTTTTGCATATTATGCTGCAGGCCTGTGGGCTGTTGGTCCCAGATGGCATGAATTAGTGGAGGAAGGTTTGTTGTACTTCCTCCTCCCCAGCCATCCACCCCTCCCCGAGTTCTGGATGTGCTAGCCTGGGACAGGGATGACTCAGCTGCTGGTGAATCACCTGCTGAAGTGCTAAAAGTGATAGCTTGGCTCCATTTCCTCAAGCAGCAGTGAGCTGTCATGGCACACGAGGAAGGAAATAGTCTTCTGTGGGTGGGAATATCCTGCTGCAGGCACAGATAGATTCACTGCCACTAGAGGTGGCTGCATGGATTTAACAGCCAGCACGGGGTTAGGAAGGGCAGGTCCTGTCTGACCAACCTGATCTCCCTTTTGACTAGGTGACCTGCCTGGTGGATGAGGGAAGGCTGTGGATGTGGTCTACCTGGACTTCGGCAAGGTCTTTGACACCATCTCCCACAGCATTCTCCTGAAAAAGCTGTCAGCCCACAGCTTGGACAGGAGCACCCTGTGCTGGGTTAGGAACTGGCTGGAGGGCCGGGCCCAGAGAGTGGTGCTGAACGGGGCTGCATCCAGTTGGCGGCCGGTCACTAGTGGTGTCCCCCAGGGATCAGTGTTGGGCCCAGTTCTGTTTAATATCTTTATTGATGATTTAGATGAGGGGATTGAGTCCAGCATCATCAAATTTGCAGATGACACTAAGCTGGGGTGGAATGTGGATCAGCTGGAAGGCAGGAGGGCTCTGCAGAGGGACCTGGATAGGTTGGAGAGTTGGGCTGATTCCAGTGGGATGAGGTTCAACATGGCCAAGTGCCGGGTCCTGCACTTTGGCCACAACAACCCCATGGGGAGCTCCAGGCTGGGCACAGAGTGGTTGGAGAGCAGCCAGACAGAGAGGGACCTGGGAGTTTGGATCGACAAGAAGTTGAACATGAGCCAGCAGTGTGCCCAGGTGGCCAAGAAGGCCAATGGCATCCTGGCCTGTATCAGGAACAGCGTGGCCAGCAGGTCCAGGGAAGTGATTCTGCCCCTGTACTCAGCGCTGGTGAGGCCACACCTCGAGTACTGTGTCCAGTTCTGGGCCCCTCAGTTCAGGAAGGAGATTGAGGTGCTGGAGCAGGTCCAAAGGAGGGCAACCAGGCTGGTGAAGGGACTCGAGCACAGATCCTATGAGGAGAGGCTGAGGGAGCTGGGGCTGTTCAGCGGCTGGATGTGGCACTCAGTGCCATGGTCTGGTAACCGCAGCTGTAGTGGATCAAGGGTTGCACTTGATGGTCTCTGAGGTCCCTTCCAACCCAGACAATTCTATGAACTGTGGCTTGAACAATCCGCATTGAGCTCTTGCTCAATAAAATCTTCCTCCTGCAACTGCTCATTCATGGTAGGGCTTTTCACAGGCATTGCTGTCACTCTTTCTTTAGCACAAAAGCAAACGGGGAACAGCTCATGCACAACAAAACTGGAGAAATAATAGCTGTCAGGGATGTGTCAATATTTTCCTGCTGGTAACATGGAAAGTAATGGAATATTGTTCCTGAAAAGAGATGAGATCTAGAAAAGCCTTCTGAAACTTTTTTCTTTCCAATTACTGGTTTCTGGATTGGTGATGGTGGAGAAAGACAGGAGAAAAAGTGAAAACTACATGGAAACCTTTGCCAGGATCTACATTGCCATGGCACTGAGCATCTCCAACAAGCTGCTAGGGAGAAAGCATGGAGAACTGTCACGACCCACAGGGTGTCTGTGACATCTCACACTCTGTCACATCCCACAAAGTGAGCACAGCTCCCCAGATGTGGGAGCCAAACGTCCCACACATATATAAGAGCAGGAACAGGTAGAGATCCCCAGAGTTGGAGTCGACCCTTGGGGTTTCAGACTGGACCCTGTTGCTTGCTCAGCTCCAGAGGGGAGCCTTGGTGCAGCTGGGCCCAATCCTCCTCCTCTAATTTATCTCTTTCAACAACCCACGTGGCAAGATTAAGATTAAGTTTAGGAATTCTCTGCGCAGTACTCTAGGCATAAGATTATTGGCCAGGAGGTTTGTATAAATACACAACTTTACTTGAAAGTGAGTAAGATTATAAAGCATGTCAGATTGCAACTAGCAGAATGAGAAATGATGGTACTTACAAAGCAATGGATTACAATTTTGCAAAACTTAACGAACATGTCAAAACAACAGGTTACAGCTAACAAAACTTAAGAAAGCAATGGGTAGTAAAACATAAAGTTAGAAATTATGTTACCCTCATGTGCCAAGATAAGGTTAGAAACACACAGAGATAAAGAAGAGACAGGAAAGATCACACCACCCTCGGATCCAGCGATAATCTTGGTAGGAAGTTGTGGTCCTTGGATGGTGGGTGTGCATCCAGCATTTCGAGTGTGCCTCTTTGATGTTGCCTGACCCCACCTTTTCAGGGGGGGCTTTGGCATCTCTTGCGAAGCCAGGGGTTCACTTGGGGCCCTCCAGATGGGCTGACAAAGCAATAACCCTTATTTCTGCACATGAGCCCTCTTCAATGGCTTTACAGGGGGCATACACAAGATGGCACTCTGCTTCTGCAGGGTACAGCTTGCCTACCCCTTATCAACTGAGGACAGTGTCCTGCCAGTCAGGGTGGCCATCAAACAGAGATCCCCTTGCAGGGACAGTGTTCAGCTGATGGGGATAGCCACTAAAGGAGGGGCTGCTCTTGCAAGAATAGGACCCCCTTTATCCCTTTATCAGAGGGGTTACTGAAATGAGGGTCTCTCCTTGAGAGAAGAGAGTCCAGCTGGCTCATGACTGAGATCTCCACCCGAGTGCAATGTCCATTTTGTCAGGGTGGTTGTTTTGAGACAAATATTGTTCTGGGGATCCTACAAGAACCTACTGGCACTGTGTGCTGAGTCTCAATGTCCTTTACAGAGAGAAGCTGTTTGGGAGGTATAAAACAGCACTAGTTCACCACCATAACTTTTAGCTCCTGTGACCAGCCGGCCTGTTTGACTTTCCAGTTAGTGCCGGTACCTTCTTCCCCTTAAGAGCCAAAGACAAGTAGGGTATAAGCCAGCTGCCTCTTCTCAGCGACAGTAACACCAACTGACAAGCACACAGACATGGTGAGAAGATCATCTCCAAGTCTGTGTTGTGAATCTTGGCAAGAGCCAGCATGTATTTTGTTCTCCAGCTGCTGTGGTACGGAGCCTCATGGGACCAGCAACATTTCCTTGAGTGGCTGAAGTTAAAGAAAATGTAGGCACTGCTACTTACTCTGCTGCCCACCATCAAGAGGATAGAACTTAGTAAGTGCAAAGGAAAGACCTAAGCTTTATCTACAATGGCAATTATTTTGCTGGATGTTCTTTAGTGTCTTTATTTTATGGCTTAATATATTTTGGGGGATTAGCTCTGTCCTCAGGAAAAGCAGAACTTTTTGGAGAGCCACGGCCCTTGTCCAGCTGGGTGGCCATAACACTCTTTCCCAGCAGATAATTCCTATCACCTTTGTCAGGATCTTCTGAGCCAAAATCCTCCTGCAAACCAGTGGTTGCACAAAGATGGTTAAATTCTCACACAGATAGGTTGGAGAAAACTGTGCCAAAAATGGTTATTCTAAGTTAGGTCCCTCTGTAGCAAAATTCACACAGGAAGACCAAGCTGAATGCACAAGTGAACTTCTATAAATTCTTATTTTGGGGCAAATCTTATTGACATTTTGGTCAGGGAAGGTCCAAGGATGTGACAGTATCAGAAAATGAGCCGAGTCTGCTTGTATCATCATGTTTCCTGTCTCACCACAAGGCTTCAGATTAGTCTTATGACAAGCATGTTTGTTGAGCTTTAGATCTGAGATTTACTCAAAGGCATTCCTTCACACACTTTTCCATGAACATCCCACATTGTTTAATATTATCTAATACTGTATTGTCTGGAATAGGCAACACTGGACTTGATGGTATTTGAGGTTCTTACCAAAACTACTGCCACATGCAGAATGCAGATATCTAAGTATCTGCAGAAAAAACAAATGGAAGGGTACACATGCACCTGCAAGTGGCACATGATACTGTGTATTCCATTCCAATACCATTCCAACCTCTGTTGAAAGCCACTGCGAAGCTGTGTGGTTGGTTGCATGACAGCACACACAAATCTTAGAGCCAAACAGTTGTATCAGTGTTGTACTGACTGTGATTTGCTTTTTTATGTCTTTCTGTGTCAGTTAATTTTGAAACTACCAGTCATTTTAGTGTTAGAAGTCTCCATCCTAGTGAGGCTTGTTATTTACCACTCTACTCACTTTATTCTAAATATAAGTGACATATATGTGTAGATAAGTTTACAGGTATCATTTTTTTCTCACAAGATAATTGCTTATTTTGAGAGGGATCTTATTTCTTAAGGGATTATGCTCCATTTGAAATCAGTCCATTTTGTTAATCTTCTTTAGAAAGCTTTAAGATAACAGCAGTCAGTTTAATGCACTCCTTTCTCTGTGCAGACAAAATACTACAGTTCTTAATATTTTCCGTCCAAGTCTCCTTACAGTCCAACTTGGGAGTGGTAGAAGGACGAGAGCCAAGGAATTTCCAGAAATCTTGAAGTGCTAGTAAGTCATTACTGACTCAGTGCCATGAATATTTGCTTAATGAAAGCTAGATGCAGGCCCATTCTGCCCCTGATCAGCAGATATAATTAATTCATCCCAACAAAAGACAGCTTCTTGCTTGCTTACACAGCGGGGAAAAAAGAAGAAAGGTAATTAATTCCCCAGTTTGGAACAAATACAACCTTTCAGCACTCTCTGGCATCAAAAAGTCTCTGCAAGAGACTATTTTAGCTCTTGACTTTCCTAAGCCCCTTCCTCACCTCAATTCATTCTTCAATTAGTTTATATTTGGTTTATAGTTTAAAAACTGATGTCTGTTCGTGCGAACATGTTCTTTTAAAATATTTGTAGGTGTATAAACTCTGGAGACCAGTCCTGTGACAGAGTGCCTTCCAAAACTGATTTCGTGGTTACATGGCTGTGAAGCCCTAAGGAATGCAGAACTCCTTAGTCACCCCTGAACCTCCAAATCAGTTGCTTCAAAAGAGTTTACAAAATTCGTATTTGATCTGTAAAGGTATAATGTTGTTCTATTGTATCTCCTTCAAGGAGGTTTCTTCACTGTGTTTACTAAGATGAACATGTACAGTGCTGTCACCAACAAGGGGTATTGTTTACTACTACTAATTTTCTGATAGTTCCCCCATGATGGCTCCAAATCAGAGACAACAAATTTGAGTCATGAAGTACAAGATCTCTGTACTTTTAGTGCTCCTTTTTGGATATCAAAAAGGACACTATTGAACAACAAACCAACCTATAACTCTGGTGGAGAACATGGATGTGTATTTATGGTAGATCTTTGTGATTCTGTCTGCTGTAATACAGGAAGACAAAAAACATGTGTATAGCGGAGAACACAGGGCAGGCCTCTGCAGGAAATAATGCAGCAGCTTTTCTTTGGATGTGGAAAATCCATTCTTTCTGTGTCACGTTCCAAAAAAAAAAAAAACAGACCAAGCCAAAACAAAAAAAAGGAAAAAAGGCTACCCTTGTGGATGGGTGAATAAAAATAAACAGATGTGAACATGCCAGTGTCTCCTTAGTGTGTGTTCTCAGCAGTCAGCATGTAACTGTATAAATGCCTGCTATTTTTAAAGAGATTATTAAATCCAAGAAGAAAAACATTGCACAGGCAAGTCACTACATGGCCTCAGATATAAAGCTTGAGCCTGCTATGGCACACAAAATTGCCCAAACTTGTTAAAAAGCCTTTGAAAAGGGGGTGGATTTGGAAGCTGCCTTGTCTGCCCCAGGAATGGGGCATGGTGCTCCTTCACTCACAACAGCTCTGATCCATCTCCTTTTGCCTCTGTATGGGCAGAGTCCAAACAAAATTTAAAATGCAATAGATGTATAATTGGAGTACATATGTGTATATGTGCATGTATGTACATGCAGACACACACCCCTCCCTCCTGTCCTATATACTGCTTTCCCAGTGTGCTCAACCCTCTCCTTATCCTCTTCACACTACGTTTGAAACTTTAAGGCACAATGCTTACCTCTCCCTTTTTAGCTCAAGCAGTGCAAACAGATCAAGAATGCTGTGGATCAAAAGGATGTCCTCTGGCACTTCCCATAAGAAGGGGACTAATCACCAACTAATTCCTCATCCCCAATATCACCAGTATTACCATCTCTTTTTCTCTTGCATCCCTGTACGTGTTTAGTGGACTCTCACTTGCACAAGCAAATGAAATGTCCTCACTGCTTCTTCATTCATCCTCCAGCTGCCTTCTCTGAGGATTTTCTGCTTTGGAAACTGTAGCTCTCTCCCATCAAGCCTTGCTGCCTGCCTCTCTTAAAATCTAGGAAGAAGCAGGTAATGGGACATCATTCCTTGAATTTAAAATTATTCTTAAGGTGCTTTTCTCCACTTTGAAGAGCATCTGGTAAGCTGGCCCACTTCAGATGGGCGGAGTTGCACTCACAAAAATGAAAGCAAAGTTACTTTGTTTTTTTAATTATCTGAATGCTAAGGAGCAATCCATAGCTTTTAAAACGTCAAGTATTATTGCATTTATAATTAGCTGTAGCTAAAAGCATGAGTGAAGGCAGTCAACCATTTCATTGGCAATGTAAAAAACCCCCAAAAAACTGGCTTCACAGACATCTTCCAAGTCCTTGGCCGAGAAGCAAAGTTGGAAAGAGATTTCTGCTTGTTCTTGCAGGTGCAGATAATTTCTACAACCAAGTTGTACCTGCTTCAAGTATTTGATAGTTCTTTGGTGAAATTAACTTGGCATTAATTTTTTAGGGAGTTCTAATACAGAAGATTTCAACTATATACTTTATCAGTTTATTCCCATCCTCTGTTACAGACTGACTCATTAGCAGATTATAGAAATTATGTATTTCCTAAAGGGAACGCTTCAAACAAGCACTTCACCTGGCTATTCTGGTGAGATGTCTTCTTTCTAGATACACATACAGATGTCAGTACTTGAAAGTGACAGCTCTATGTAAATTGTTAGAAGCTTCTCCAAACACACATGTTATTTTGCAATAACTGTAGCATGAATCAAACCAGTTTGGGAATTTAATTAACTGAACATTATGCATAGGCAAGTGTGCTTCACAGTCAGTTATCACTCCAGAAATGTACACACCGATAAGTAATGAAAAGTGTACTCTCTGAAATTAATATAGAGAAGATTCTCTGGGTTAGCCTGCTGCCAAGCTTTCCCAGTTAGACAATGATCACTGATCACTTGCATGCACAAGAGATTCCTCAGCCATCACACCTCACCCTGCGTTACTCTCTGAGCCAGCTGCTTTTACAATGATGAACTTCATACAGGTGAAGTAAGTTCCTCCCTAGTGGAACTGCACCACCCCTTGGGTTTCATAGCCCGGATTATGCCACCTTCATAGCATGAAATTTATGGTTCCAACAGACAACACTTATTTCACAAGAACACCTTCATGAAAGCAATGGTTGTGTACTCCTACCAGGACAGCTGGCTAGCAGACTTCTCCTAGCAAAGCTCTGCGTGGCAGATGCTACACAGGTAACCCTCTACAGAACTTGGTCTCTAAAGGTCACACCTACTCTTTTACAGATGCAAACATACTGGACTGAATTCAGTGGAGGCCTGGAAAGACAATCAGGATACTGGAGCACCTGCTGTACAAGAAGTTGAGAGTGCTGGGACTGCTCAGTCTGAGGGTGCTAACAGACAATGCTTGTTTGACAAGAACCCATTTTTTTGCTGTTGGCTGCGTCTGCTGACAGTGCCATTGCTGCTGCTCCTCGTGTTCTGGTTCTGTTGAGTCTGCTTTCTGTGCCACAGCCTGGGACACTTCCTCTGGACCTCAAGACATGGAGAGGAGAAAGTGTCAGACCATGCCAGACGCTATCTTCACGTCCTGCCTCTCTTAAGTGTTTTCTGTAGTTCTCTCCTGAGCAGGGAGTCTGGAAGACTCCCAGTGCATGTCCTGCAGAACCATGTTTCCTTAGATGGACATAGTTACACACCACCTTCGCTGAGGGTGACATCTGTCAACACAGCTGTACCAATAATCAAGGTTTGTTTTGATCAAGCAGTAACTACCTGGCAAACCCAACACTACAAGGTGCCTTAGCATATAGCCAACGCCTTTGTCACACCCTTTTCTTATATATCTGTGTCCTGATTTTGAGGTCACTCCTGTTTCTAGTGTGACCGTTGCTGAGGGCAAGGGAAGAAGGTGTGAAGGTATTTTTTCACCTCTCTTCCCTAGAAAAAAGCCATGTTCTCTGTGCTTTGAAGCATTAGAGAAGAGTAGGATTTCTGCTACCACAAGAATATGAGGTAAAGAAGCACACAGGCAAAAAAACACATTTTGTACGTTCTTTATGTCACTGTATCAGTGATTGTCAAGCTAATGCAGCCATCTCAGCCAAATCTGGGACCCAGATTATGGTCTATTTAGTTTTTAGCAATGGTCATGAAACCAAGAATTCCTTTGTGGCGGCTGCCTGATACACTTCAGAAAGCAGTTCCATGCTGTTGTCAGAGATGATGCTGTCACAGCTGAGATGCTCTTCCATTTCATTTTCTATCCTCTTCTTTGGGTGTCACAGCAATCCTTCAGCAAGGAGTTTTCTTGCTGAGAGCAGATGGAAAGAGTCCTTGGCATCAGGAAAGTCATCAATCGAGATCATTGATCTGCTGGAAATAAGCCATGTTTTATCTCGAGAAGACCATGTCACTTGGAGACCCAAATCCTCACCCCATACAACTTCCTAAACACAGGAGAAGGATTGGTGATGCTTGGCTTCCAGGATACAAGTCTACACAGCTGTTATGCCATCTTAATTAAAGATGTCTTAAAATATTGCACTTGGAAGATACAAAGACTTCTACTACAAAGCAGCAACCATAGTATTAGCTTTTAAAATAAATTAGACAAAAAGTAGGTTTGCAGCACACTTTACATCCTCCCCCCCACCTCCAACACTCGCTGTCACCTCTAAGTCCCAAGATCACATGTCCAAAAATGTATACATGTCTTTGGTTTTGCACCAACACAGCACATATTGTCATTTCACAAAAGTCCCATTTGTATAAATGGGACTTTTCAGGCAGTTTCTTGAATTTGTCTCAGGCAGTTCTTGAATTTCTCAGTTTGCCAGGTGTTACAGTTTAGCACTGGGCTGGAAATTAACTGAATGACAGATGCTCTCTGTTAATCCCCCTCCCATCCCTGATAAAGAAAGGAGAGAGAATAAGGGAGAGAGACTTACAGGCTGGAAACTAGACTACCCAGCTTTAATGAAACAGTAATGATTAAAAGAAAAAATATTAAATATATACAAATATACAGGAAAACAATACCACGTTCCTCCCCGCTTTCCCCCACTAACTCTCACGTCACCACTGAGGCTGCAGGGCAGCCCTGGGAAAGTCCAGGCTGGACTCCTGGGGTCAGCAGCCGTCGGGAGCTGGAGGCAGGAACACACAGATTCAGGCTGGCACGGATCAGGACCACAGGCAGATGAATGGATGGAATCCTCCCAGGATGCTGGAGCACACAGGGAACAGGAAGAAGGGTGAAGGCAAAAGGCTGAAGGAATGGGAAGGAGGTTTGACTCTCATGATCCTTCAAATTTATACCAAGTATGATGCATAGAATACTCTGGTCAATTTGGTCACGTATCTTGTCTGCTCCCACCTGAAGGAGGGATGCAGATGTGAGCTCTTTACTCCTTTTCTCCTTCCGGAGCACAAGATATTTCCTCAGAACTGAGCAGTGGCCTGGGTTCTGCATTACATTCTCTAGCTGTAACTATAAACATCGAGCTTTTTCAGTCCTAGAAGCAGAGACTGACTGCGAAACTTGCTCCTAATTTCAGCAAGTACAGCTACTTACAAGAGACTTAGCTGAAAGCAAAATTACAAGACAGAAAATTAGCTCTATCCTGGACCAGCTGGGACATCAGGTCGTGTTACTGGCACCATTAGCACAGCCTCTCCTCCTGGTGCAGTGAATGGCAGAAGTCAGGTGCCCTAGAGGCTTTCCTGGCTCTCTGCCAAATACACATGGCTTCTTCTCCCTCCAAAGTTGCCAATTATTAGTTTGTGAGGAAGGATCACATTCAAGGCATTCTGACAGAACCACAGGAAATGAAGTGCTGTGAACATATGGGGCAAACCGAGTGTGTAGGGTGTGAGGGGCGTGCAGGGAGGGAGCAGTGAGGGTACTGCAGCTCAGCCACAGAACAGTGGTATCCACCCTGCAGAAAACCATGACATCCCTCTGTTCTCCATGCTCTGGGGCTGACTCAGTTCTCCTAGAAAAATGCTACTCTGCAGATGTATGGCTGTAGGCTGTTACCTGCTCAGCCACCATTACCAGATGGTAACAGTGTGAAGTGTGCCCAGATGGGGGAAATGTCTCTGCATAGTGATAGAGCTCTGGGAGGAGGTGGATAGGTTAAGAAGCATCAGGGATTTTGAGAAAGAGATAGAGAACTGAAGCCACAACCTGCACTCCCTGAAACAAGGCTGATGGGTCATGACACAGAGAAGTCCCTCTCCTCTCCTTGCTTGGATGAACATGGTGACTTAGAGAAGAGAGCTAAATGGCAGCAAAGCTCCTGCCTGGTGCAGCAAGCACTGCAGGCATGTTTGTCTCTCCAGCAACTGCCACACCTTTCCAGTTAATCTTGTATAACAGGTACAATGCTTTGCAGGGACTGAATGCTGATAAAGGCAATGGTTAACCTAACTTGGAGTTGTTATCAAGACTGAATCAGACTACACCCATCAAAACCACTCCAGAAAAGAAAAAAAGGTGAGTCATTGTCATAGGTGACTCAATTCCAAAGGGAGCAGAAGGCCTAGTGTTCAGGCCAGACCTCCTTCAGAGGAAAGTCTGCTGCCCCCCTGGGCCCTGGGTTAAAGATATTTGGAGGCAAGTCCCTTCCTCAGTAAAGCCTCAGTAAAAATGGATTACTACTCATTGTTAATCTTTCAGGTAGGCAGTGATGAAGTTGTAACAAGAAATCCAAAAGCAATGAAGAGAGACTGCAGCACTTTAGGATGACAGGTTAAGGGATCAGGAGCGCAAACGGTGTTCTCCTCTATCCCTTCAGTTGCAGGGAATGATGAAGGAGTAAACAGAAAGAGCCAGAAGATCAATACCTGTTTCCAGGACTGCTGGTACCCACAAGACTTTGGGTTCATAGAATCACAGAATTTTCATGGTTGGATAAGACCTCTAAGATAACAGCATCCAACTGGCAACACTCCCCTCTCCCCCCTCAATAAAATAAGATATATTTATCTATATATAAATCACCATGCTCACTACAGAATGTCTTGAAGTGCCTCATCTACACAGTTTTTAAATACTTCCAGCGATGGTGACTCCACCACCTCCCTGGACAACCCGTTCAGTGCTTGACTACTCTCTCAGTAAAGAAGGCTTCCTAATGTCTAAGTCTGAACCTCCCCTGCTGCTACTTCAGGACATTTCCTCTAGTTCTATCGTTATTTACTTGAGAGAAGAGGCCAGCACTCACCTCCCCACAACCTCCTCTCGGGTAGCTGTAGAGACCAATAGGGTCTCCTCACAGCCTCCTCCAAACGAAACATTCCCAATTTCCTCAGCCTCTCCTCACAGGACTTGTTCTCCAGCCCCTTCAACAGCTTGGTCACCCTTCTCTGAACTCTCTCCAGCACCTCAATGTTCTTCTGGTAATGAGAGGCCCAGAACTGAACACAGTACTCGAGGTGCAGCCTCACCAGTGCTGAGTACAGGAGCACCATCACTTCCCTTCTGTTGGCCAGGTCCTTTTCCTGATACATCCAGGTCCTTTCCTGCCTGGTAGCTTTCCAGCCACTCTTCCCCAAGTCTGTAGTGTTGCCTGGGTTTTTTGTGACCAAAGCACAGATCCCAGCACTTGGCCTTGCTGAACCTCTTATTATTTGCCTTGGTCCACTGTCTGAGACTGTCCATGTCCCTTTCTACAGATTCCCAAAGATTTACATGACACCAGGCCTGCAGGCAACAGATGGTGTACACCTCTCTCAAAATGGGAAGGGAATTGTGGCACAAGAACTACCAGGGATTGTCAAGAAGACTTTAAATGAGAGTTGAAGGGGGAAGGGCACAAAACCAGGCTTGCTAGAAATAAGTGGGGGGCTAGCACATGAGTATTTGAGGGATGTTGTGCTAGTGGGCTTTCAGTCTGCCATTTCAGTGGGTGATACTGTCACCATCACAGAAATCTGGTGGGATAACTCACTTGACTGGAGTGCTGCAATCAATGGCTGTAAGCTCTTCAAAATGGACAAGCAAGGCAGGAGAGGTGGTGGGTCTCCTTTATGTTAGGGAGTGCTATGAAGGCCTGGAATGATAGAATCTCAGATCATCAAGTCCAACCCTTGATCCACTACTGCTGTGCTTACCAGACCATGGCACTGAGTGCCACATCCAATCTCTTCTTAAAAACCTCCAGGGACAGAGAAAAAAACTGAAGGGAAGAGCTCAGATCAGTTGGAAGGGACCTACAATGACCAACCATATAGTCTAACTGTCTGACTACCACAGGGCTGACACTGAGTTAAGGCAAATACTAAGGGCAATCAACACTGTAAGGCTCAGGGCGTCAAACACCTCTAGAAAGCCTGTTCCAGTGTTTGACCATGTTGTTCAGTTGTTCAGCTTGTTCAGTTGTGAAGTACTGAAATGTTGTTCTTTTGTAGGAAACATGATTCATCTGTGTCTTTCTGTGGCTCCACCCAGTGTATGCTATTAAATGATAGGCATATGTAATTTCCAGCAACACCTAATGATCATCAGGTCTTCTGATAGCCACTGTATCTGAGTTATTTCACTCAGAAAGCTTTCAATTTATTTTTTTTTATTATTATAGGGACAACAGGAAATTACGTTCAGCATTAGAAACATTGTGAAGGAATGTTCTTCAGAGGAAGAGTTAAAAACACTTTACAGCTCAGTTTTCCACATGGCAAACCAAATTTCCAAAAATGAAGGAGGTTTACAGGAGAAGGACATAAAATAAAATCCAGTGGATTTCTTTTCCTATCACACCTTAACATGGTGAAGGTAGGATAGATATTTGGCAGATGAAGAAACACAGGTCTAATTCTCTAAAAATAAAAGAACACAATGAAACAAACAAAACCAAAGCAAAACCAAGCAAAACCAAAACCGACAAAAAAAAAACCACCAAGCAACCTCCTGGGTGAATTTAACATGAGGCCTCAGTATCATTCATTATTTCATTACATGTAGAAATAGTCACATGGAAGTGAGACACAAGAAACAGAACTGGTGAAAAGCTGGAAAACAAACATTCACAAATTGTAGAGGCAGATCTGATATTTCAGTGCTCTCCAAGCTGTAGTAACAGTAGGGAACTCATCCATGCTTTCAATGGGTTAGGAAAGAATCAGACGTATGGACAAGGTACTCCAATGATTTCTTAGAATCATAGAATCATAGAATTGGCTGGGTTGGAAGGGACCTCAGAGATCATCAAGTCCAACCCTTGATCCACTTCTGCTGCGGTTACCAGACCATGGCACTGAGTGCCACATCCAGTCTCTTTTTAAATATCTCCAGGGACAGAGAATTCACCACTTCCCGGGGCAGCCCATTCCAATGCCTGATCACCCTCTTGGTGAAGAAATTCTTTCTAATATCCAACCTAAACTTTCCCCGGCACAACTTGAGACCGTGTCCTCTTGTCTTGCTGAGAGGTGCCTGGGAAAAGAGACCAACCCCCACCTGGCTACACCCTCCTTTCAGGTAGTTGTAGAGAGTGGGTGTAGAGAGTGTAGTGTAGAGAGTTCTTGTTAGAGTACTTCTGCACTTCACAGTAACCTTTTAGTAAGTAGTAATAGGTAACAATGGTTGGCATCATTCGGGCCAGCACCCTCACAGTGCCAAGGAAGTCAAGGTGGACTGGTGCCAGTAAACACTGCTGCTACATCTCTACTCTTAACAAGCTCATGTTCATGCCCATGCAGCAGAAGGTTCCTCTACTGCAGCCCTGACCTGTAAAACATGTTCTTATGTGCTCTCTTATCCCAGCTTTGACAACTGCTGTTTACCCCCCTCACACAGGCTTCTCTGAGGGGGCAGCAGGTGTGTGTGTCAGATCCTCCTGCCTTGGTTTCCAGACCTAACCATAGGAATGAAGAAAGAGGCAGATCCTGTGGGGCATTAACCGTGCCTTCTCCATTCTTAGATCCATGATGCTTAAAAAGTTCTCTGGCTTTGCTGCATTGGGAACTCATCTGCCACAAGATTCTCATAATCTCCTACACATTCTGTTGT
The DNA here is from genome assembly GCA_038090715.1 of Florisuga fusca. Taxonomy (NCBI): domain Eukaryota; kingdom Metazoa; phylum Chordata; class Aves; order Apodiformes; family Trochilidae; genus Florisuga; species Florisuga fusca. The sequence continues at coordinate 13,334,624 of JAAWXA010000005.1, forward strand.
CCTGATAGCCCAGTGCCCGGGCAACCTCCTCTGTAGAAAGTCTTTCCTTAAATTTCTGAGGCCAATGGAGAATAACTAAGGGACAGGTGACCATTTTAGAAATTAGGGCAAGCAAATAAAGGATTGATTTTTAAGATTTAAAGAGGTAAAATAAAATAAAAATCTAGAGGGTAGTAAGAAGAAGAAGAAAACAGTGGTGAGCTCCCTGAGAAGGAAGGACTGTTGGATTTTGGAAGCACTGCAGATGGTAATGCTCAGTAAGTGAGTGGTGAGGAGAGCTGAGAATCTGGCCTTAAGAAGATGTGTCTGAGGCACAGCCAGTGTCAGAGAGGGGATGCTTGGGAGACTGTCGGAACTACAACAGGGAGTAAACATGGGCTGGTTGAAGATCTCCAAACTGTTTCACTGGAGGTAGACAGGAGTCTCTCGTGTTGGAGAAGGAATGGGCTCTGTTTCTGATAACAGAAGAGCTGGGGGGAGCACACACCACCACCAAAGGAAAGGCTGTGAGAAATACAAGGAAAGCCAGGAATCGTGGGTGATTTAAGCCTTCAATATGACAGCTGTGGAAAAGGAGATTCTGCAACATCAGCCCTGGCAACATAAAGAATCCAGTCTGGCTGCAACACCAGCCCCAGCACCATGAAACGGGGGTGGAATCCTGCTCACATGTGAGGGTCCAGCGGCCTTTCCCACTCATGGGAATGTCACCTCAGCTCTAGGCTCACAGAAAACATGTCGGGAGCCATGGCTCTCTCAGATGTCACTGCTCAGCTGCCATCACTGACAGAGCTGAGTTCATCCCCCCCGGGTACCCGACTGAGCTTCCCGCTGAGACCCGACCGGTGCCAGGCTGGCTCCGCAGCACCCGGCAGCTGCCATTTTGTGGCACGAAAGGCCCCAACACATTCAGACATTGGAAGGGGCTGCCCAGGGAGGCGGTGGACTCTCCGTGCTTGGACGTCTTGAACAAGAGATTGGATGTGGCACTCAGTACCAGGGTCTGGGAACCGCAGTGGTAGTGGATTAAGAGTTGGACTCGGTGCTCTCAGAGGTCCTTGCCAACCCGGATGATTCTGTGAACACCCCATGAGGCCTTCGCGGAGGCAGCCCCGGCTCTCCCGAACCTCCCGGCGCACAAGGGCCCGCCGGAAGGGGCTGCNGATAGGTTAAGAAGCATCAGGGATTTTGAGAGAGAGATAGAGAACTGAAGCCACAACCTGCACTCCCTGAAACAAGGCTGATGGGTCATGACACAGAGAAGTCCCTCTCCTCTCCTTGCTTGGATGAACATGGTGACTTAGAGAAGAGGGGTAAATGGCAGCAAAGCTCCTGCCTGGTGCAGCAAGCACTGCAGGCATGTTTGTCTCTCCAGCAACTGCCACACCTTTCCAGTTAATCTTGTATAACAGGTACAATGCTTTGCAGGGACTGAATGCTGATAAAGGCAATGGTTAACCTAACTTGGAGTTGTTATCAAGACTGGATCAGACTACACCCATCAAAACCACTCCAGAAAAGAAAAAAAGGTGAGTCATTGTCATAGGTGACTCAATTCCAAAGGGAGCAGAAGGCCTAGTGTTCAGGCCAGACCTCCTTCAGAGGAAAGTCTGCTGCCCCCCTGGGCCCTGGGTTAAAGATATTTGGAGGCAAGTCCCTTCCTCAGTAAAGCCTCAGTAAAAATGGATTACTACTCACTGTTAATCTTTCAGGTAGGCAGTGATGAAGTTGTAACAAGAAATCCAAAAGCAATGAAGAGAGACTGCAGCACTTTAGGATGACAGGTTAAGGGATCAGGAGCACAAACGGTGTTCTCCTCTATCCCTTCAGTTGCAGGGAATGATGAAGGAGTAAACAGAAAGAGCCAGAAGATCAATACCTGTCTCCAGGACTGCTGGTACCCACAAGACTTTGGGTTCACAGAATCACAGAATTTTCATGGTTGGATAAGACCTCTAAGATCACAGCATCCAACTGGCAACACCCCCTTCTCCCCCCTCAATAAAATATATTTATCTATATATAAATCACCATGCTCACTACAGAATGTCTTGAAGTGCCTCATCTACACAGTTTTTAAATACTTCCAGGGATGGTGAAGAGCTGCACAACAAACATTCACAAATTGTAGAGGCAGATCCGATATTTCAGTGCTCTCCAAGCTGTAGTAACAGTAGGGAACTCATCCATGCTTTCAATGGGTTAGGAAAGAATCTGACGTATGGACAAGGTACTCCAATGATTTCTTGTTAGAGTACTTCTGCACTTCACAGTAACCTTCCAGTAAGTAGTAATAGGTAACAATGGTTGGCATCATTCAGGCCAGCACCCTCACAGTGCCAAGGAAGTCAAAGTGGACTGGTGCCAGTGAACACTGCTGCTACATCTCTACTCTTAATAAGCTCATGTTCATGCCCATGCAGCAGAAGGTTCTTATACTGCAGCCCTGACCTGTAAAATATGTTCTTAAGTGCTCTCTTATCCCAGCGTTGACAACTGCTGTTTACCCCCCTCACACAGGCTTCTCTGAGGGGGCAGCAGGTGTGTGTGTCAGATCCTCCTGCCCTGGTTTCCAGACCTAACCATAGGAATGCAGAAAGAGGCAGATCCTGTGGGGCATTAACCGTGCCTTCTCCATTCTTAGATCCCTGATGCTTAAAACGTTCTCTGGCTTTGCTGCATTGGGAACTCATCTGCCACAAGATTCTCATAATCTCCTACACATTCCGTTGTCCTGATAGCCCAGTGCCCGGGCAACCTCCTCTGTAGAAAAGTCTTTCCTTAAATTTCTGAGGCCAATGGCGAACAACTGAGGGACAGGTGACCATTTTAGAAATTAGGGCAAGCAAATAAAGGATTGATTTTTAAGATTTAAAGAGGCAAAATAAAATAAAAATCTAGAGGGTAGTAAGGAGAAGAAGAAAACAGTGGTGAGCTCCCTGAGTAGGAAGGACTGTTGGATTTTGGAAGCACTGCAGATGGTAATGCTCAATAAGTGAGTGGTGAGGAGAGATGAGAATCTGGCCTTAAGAAGATGTGTCTGAGGCACAGCCAGTGTCAGAGAAGGGATGCTTGGGAGACTGCCAGAACTACAACAGGGAGTAAACATGGGCTGGTTAAAGATCTCCAAACTGTTTCACTGGAAGTAGACAGGAGTCTCCTGTGGGAGAAGGGATGGGCTCTGATTCTGGTAACAGAAGAGTTGGGGAGAGCACACACCACCACCAAAGGAAAGGCTGTGAGAAATACAAGGAAAGTCAGGAATCGTGGGTGATTTAAGCCTTCAATATCACAGCTGTGGAAAAGGAGAGACTGCAACATCAGCCCCGGCAACATAAAGAATCAGGTCTGGCTGCAACACCAGCCCCAGCACCATGAAACTGGGGGGTGGAATCCTGCTCACATGTAAGGGCCCAGGGGCCTTTCCCACTTGTGGGAATGTCACCTCAGCTCTAGGCTCACAGAAAACATGTCGGGAGCCACGGCTCTATCAGATATCACTGCTCAGCTGCCATCACTGACAGAGCTGAGTTCATCCCCCCCCGGCTACCCGACTGAGCTTCCCGCTGAGACCCGACCAGCGCCCGGCTGGCTCCGCAGCACCCGGCAGCTGCCATTTTGTGGCACGAAAGGCCCCAACACATTCAGACATTGGAAGCGGCTGCCCAGGGAGGCGGTGGACTCTCCGTGCTTGGACGTCTTGAACAAGAGACTGGATGTGGCACTCAGTGCCAGGGTCTGGGAACGGCTGTGGTAGTGGATTAAGGGTTGGACTCGGTGCTCTCAGACGTCCTTGCCAACCCGGATGATTCTGTGAACACCCCATGAGGCCTTCGCGGAGGCANCACTACATTTCCCGGCAGCCCCGGGAGGGGGGATCGGCGCCGCGGGGGCTGCTGGTGGAGCCGTTACCGGGGCCGAACCCGAATCCCTGCCGGGGCTGCGGGGCTGGGGTCGGCGGTGCCAGGGGGCAGCTAGAGCTGGCGATAACCTCCGGCTGCGGGCAGATAACGTGAATGCCCCTTGCGTGGGGAGCTCTGGGGGCGGCTGTGTGGAGGCAGGAACTCGGCAGGGATTCAGCCCCGTTCCGCTGCCTCCTGGTGTTCCGGAGCGTCACCGGCTCAGTGCACCCAAGGAAGGAAGGAAGAAAGGAAGGGGGAATTTGTTGTTGTTGTAGGTGCGAACGTAAAGGGCAAAGCCGAAGGGCCTGGAAAACAGAAACCCGCTGGATCAGCCCCCATTGCTGCGGGGAGCGGTAATGCCAGTGTGCACGGAGATTTCCAGCTGTCCCAGGGGGTTGGTGCTGCGGGGGAAGCAGCTCCTGCCTCTGGGGGCTGTGGTACTTCAGAGACGAATGGGTAAAATCACAAAGGTTACAGCATCTGTAACCACTTTGCAGACATCCATCCCTATAATCTAATGCCTTCAAAAGGCAGGGAAGTCAGAGACAACTCTGAAAGTTTGACTGTGTATGGGTGGCCTGCTAATAGCAACATACTGAAAGCGTGCCCTTTACACACAAAGATCTTTTTTAGAGGAAATTCACACGGATTATCCAGAGATCAAACGGCAGAAAAGCAGCATTTCCAAAGACTGCTGTAATGTGCGAGCATGTCAATTGCACGTGTTCCTTTTATCCATTGGGATCATCAAACACAAAACTATTTTCTTTGGCTTCGGAAGTCCCTGACCTGACTGTGTCTGTACTGGGGAAATAGCACTGGTGTGCTCTCCCTGTTCCTACATTGTACATTCCTAGGTATTTGCTGCTGGTTACTTGAGAAGTAAAATACCGGGTTAAATAGATGTTTTGTCTAACACAGGGTGCCTGTTCTTCTGTGAAAAGCTGTTCTACAGCTAGTACTGTCTAGGTACATGAATGAGTGGTGTTGGATCAGCTATGTAATTCTGCTTTCTGAAGTGAAACACTCCTTTCTTTGAACTGCTCTTCTGGACAATAAGAACATTCTCCACAATCACTTTAGAAAGTGTCCAGTACTCATACATAAATGAGCTGACTGCTGAATCTCTGAAAAGAGGCCTCTAGTAGGCAGTTAGAGTAAACGTTTGTGGAAAGTACACTTTTATGGCTCTGTGTTTGTTTATAAGCAATCCTCATAAAAGGGATACAATTAGCATCAGGAAATCAGTCTGCTTTCCAGGACTAAGGGTGCTGAGGGAAAAGGGCATTTTCTTCCATTTATAGCTTGAGGATGATGTTCATTTGTTACCACCTTCTTGTTCAATGTGAGAAACCATTCTCTTAACCTACACCATGAGGGTTTGTTTTCCTCTGTCACACCTCTCTTCTTCCAGTTCTCTTCCAAGCTGTTGAATTGTCTCTTTAGCAAAAGCTGTTGTATACTGTAACCAGCCTCATCAACTTTCTGCATACCTTTCAAGTTCTAGGAGATCCTCAGTGAGGGAAGATGCAGGGAAATCAATCTTCACTCAGCACTGAAGATGTGGGTGCCCTATGGATGTGATTATTGCTTTCTATTTTCTATTTCTTCCCTGAAAAACTGTTACTTCACATGTTACACATTCCTCCCAGTGCTTCCAGGACTCAGAGACAATTTTTGTTTTGGGTTTAAAAACAAGAGATTGTCACCCTGACAGATTTTGAAACCAAGTCCAGGCTAAAACCACATTCAATGGTCTTGTTTTCTTGAAGCATTATTTCAAGGGAATGGGAAGGAGGCTGAGGAAAATTTTAAAAATACAAAACTTCACAAAAGTCAAAAGCTCTTGTGGCTATTCAAAGTCAGGTGTGGGAAAAAAGTTTTAACTGTTTTCTTAGTTTTTCTAATATAAAATATAAAGAGAGATAAAGGGCTACAAAACCAGCGATATTTTTTTTCCTTATGGTTTTCTGAGAGTAAAGCTGTCCTGTGCCAGTTTCCTTTCTTCACAAACTTTGTTGGGGTAGATATATTTTAGTAAATGAGATTTTTTTTGACATACCACTTTGTGTTGTGGTATCACAGGCATCATCCATTTGTCCTCTAACAATGTGATGCTCTGTTTCACGCATCAAAACCCAAAAGTATAGGCATTAAAATCAAAGTTGAAGTATCACAACTTCTAAAATATGCATCTTATATATACAACTCAAAGATACAACAGTTTATTGTAAGATAAATATTAACAAGTGCAGTGGATGTATTTCAAGCAAGTGAAGGCATATTTATGTGATAAAATCATCAGAGTGAAAGTACAGAAGTTAATAGACATGAAAATGCAGTACATTCAGTACTATTGCAAGTGTGTTGTGGCTTTCACAAAGTTTCCCTGGGGGACAGAGGATACTTCTTGTTGAGAGGCATTTCAGAATGGCCAAAACCAAATTTTGAATAATCACATCAGCTGATATCCAGGAGACAAGAGTGTACAGAGCTAGAAACTCTCATCATCGTGAGGTCTGTAGTACATGCACTAGTGAGGGACAGGGGAGGAAAGAACAAGTTTCTTTTTTTTTTTACAGTAGCTTCTGTACCCCACCTGGCCCCTTTCCTCCAGTGCATGGAGGTTTAAATTAGTTCTTTGGTTTGGTCAACCCTGTTGTTTCTGTTCCATGTTCTCCTCTAGTCCCGGATTATTCCCATGTTAGAACACACACCAACAGCACCAGTGCAGTACCAAACCCTGAGAAATGCCTCTGTTCACTGATCTTCAGTTGGACATTGAGCCATGGACTGCCAATTCTTTGAAATCCACCATCCACCTAATGCCATAACCACCAAGGGGTCCATCCATCAAGTCCATATCTCTCCAATTTAGAGGTGAGGACGTTGTCTGAGAAGTTATCAAATACTTTGTGCAGGTCCAGGTAGGTGACATTGTCTGTGTTCATTGTTCATTAAAGTTATAGCTTGTGCATTTGCAAATAACATCCTAGTGGGGAGGGATTGGAAAACACAATGCTGCTTGGCAAGGCCTTGGTTTATAACACCTGTTGGACATGTATTCAATATTTGATCATATGTTTTACCACTTCTATACCCTACTGGAATTATTTGCCTCTTTCTTTCATGCATCTCACTGTTCCGAATAAAGTGGGTCAGCTCTAGGGGCAGATGAGAGCTCAGCTGATGCTGCTTGTTTACCACAGTGAGCCCTCAGCTGCCACTTCCCACAGGTTCATGCCAAAGCCTGGTGGGGAACAACAGACTGAATAGTTCTGCACCTGGGAGGGGAATGTGCCAAATCCATCCCAATCGCAGGCAGTTCAGTAAAGTTCAGCACCCTTGTGAAATGCCACTTCAAAGAGGTGACGATGCTGCTGTAATAATAACAGTGTAATGCACTACTTCTATAGTACAAGGGGAGGGATGGTATGAAGGACAGGTTGGATGGGGCTTTGAGCAACTGGTCTGGTGGGAGGTGTTCCTGCCCATGGCAGGGGGGTGGGAACTGGATGGTCTTTAAGGTTCTTTCCAACTGAAACCATCCTGTGACTGGCAAAACCAGATGGCTATGCTGTACCTACTTGTTAAGCATAACTCAAAGAAGTATTTGACGTGTACTCCTGGGAGGTTAAAAATGTGGGTTGGAATCCTTCACAGCATCATGGCCATAACTCTGTTATAACAGAGACTGGCACATATCCATGAGTGAAGGGCATACATCACTTTTACCATCAGCAGCTACCAGTTACTCCCAAGAGATGATGTAGCCACCAATATCCACAAGGAATAATTGAATCTTGTCATTAGAGGCCTAATGTAAAAGGCATTCCCTACTGGGTAAAGACTAAAATTTCAGACAAACCCCTTTATAAATGCTGCCTGTTACCAGGGTTAGAGTTTCTGCCCATGTCATGCTTCCACATCCCATGGGATCTCCAGTTCAGTTAGTCTTCTTGTGCAGCTTTTCACTTCTATTCCCACATAATCCTTTGCAGTGTGTGGATACACTGTAAATTTCCTTGCAGAGCTGACCCAGATTAGAACCAAAACAAAATAAACAAAACAATACAAAACAAAACAACCCAAGTGTTTCCTTGCAAGGTTTTACCCATCAGTTCTGATCAGTTTCACCAGCATACAGTAAAATGCTAAGGGTATGAGAGACAAAGTGTCTGGTTCTGGCACCAAGCATCATACTGGAAACACAGGAGCTTAACAGGCTGTAAAGTCTTGGATCTGGACATCCAGTGGCTAATTCATGAGGATACTTGGTCCTGGCATGTTCTTCTTCCCCTCAGCATTTGTCCCTTTCTTAACTTGATTTGCAAGGGATAAAAGCCACTTGTTCAGTGCAGAGAGCTGCTGGTTATATTTGCTGTGTAGGTAGTAAATACCTTGAGAAGAAGATGCTAGTGCAGCACATTTCGTATTTTGAGTGCTCTGATAGAAATTTAAAAAATGAGAGTTTTTAATGAGAATGGGGCTCCAACAGCAATGCAGATGGGCATCCTAGTCACCATGCAGTTGCATTTATCCTCCTTACACCAACCCTTACTCTCTATTTGCTTCATCCTTAGTTGTTTTGACACATCCATAAGCAAGATTAAATGGTTGTGCAGTTATGTCAGTGCAATAGAGAACCTACTACAGATTCAGGTTAAGCATAAATAGCAATTCAGTGTGCTGCTGGTTACCCTGTTCCACTGGAGGTGCCAGTATCTATCCAAAAACAAATGCCAAGAGCTTTTGGGAAGCTCAGGTAGAGCAAACTATGGCAATGCCCTGGGTAAAGCACAGCTACAGGCTAGCAGTACACGTAGGTAGCACAAGTAGTAGAGAGAAGGCAAAGTGAAACCACTTAAAACTTTTTCTTATGAATTGAGTGACCCTGGGTGCCCTTGAAAACATCCAGCACAATGTTACATAAAACAACATGACCAGGTTGGATGGGGCTCTGAGCAGCCTGGGCCAGTGGGAGGTCTCTGCCCAGGGAAAGGGGGTTGGAACCAGATGGGCTTTAAAGACCCTTCCAGCCTTAACCAGTCTAGGATTCTGTGAACACCAGTCCCAGTTCTGTACTCCTGGGGTTTTGCCAGCACTCACAAATTGGTCCAAAAATCCTGCGTGGCAAGAGGGAGACCTCCTCATCTAACACACACAAGGGCAGTTCCATTTCTGAACTTGAANCGGGAGGCGGTGGGTGGTGGGGGGGCGGCCCCGGGCAGGCGGCGCTGAGAGAGGGCAGTGGGATGCGCACCAAGGCTGAAGTCTGCCGGGGGGGGTTGGTTTGGTTTGTGTTTTTGATGATGCTACATGGGGTATCAGAGGAGATGTGCCGAGTGAGAGTCACGGCAGTCAGTCCAGCGTCTTCCAGGTGGGGAGGGAGGTGTTGCTGCTTCTCGGTCCGTGGACTGTCTCGGTTCCAGGATCACTATGGATTGTTTTGGGGCGTCACTATCCTCCGTAGTGAATAAATTCACGCTTGCCGAGCTTTGCTCAGGTGCTGGTGTGTTCAACGTTGAATATACTCATTGGTTAGCAGAGGTGGTTCAGACGCTGTCCTCAATTCTGTCCTTGAGTTTTTTGAGCACTGGTAGTTGGCAAGAGCTGCTCGGCAGTGTGTTTGTGTAGCTGTACTGCGAATTCTGTCTGTGCTGGCATAGCTGTCAAAACTTGATAAGAAATCTGCCTGATAAGCCATTGTAAATCCTTTGGTATGATGTAAAAGCCTTCTTGATGTGTGGCTGTCGCCCTATTAAAAAGCAATACGTGGCATCAGAAGGGATCTGAGGTCTTAGGTGTGCCAAAGGTACCCGGGGCCCACCAGTTCAAAGGTATGCTGCTCACTTTAGCTGAGGAGCCAAAGTAAGCCAAGTGTGAATTGTCACGTTGGGTTATGGGATCTCCTGTAATTAACTGCACTCATTCTGTAAGCCAGTGAGAATGGAGGACCCTTGGCCCAGTCAGAGATGGGTTAGGCAACAGACCTGTCAGCAGAACTTGAGAGCCTTGTTGAAACCCAGAGTTTATGTTCCAACAGGAAGTCTCCTGTTTCTGTATGCTTAAGAAAGTCAGTACTTCTCTGTGTCTAATGTGCTTCTCTCCTGACTAATATATTTTTATTTTACTTAATAAATTACTGACATAAGTTCTAAGCTAAGTTTAGGTCAAATTTTGTATTATATTTTGAAGGTTATTACCTCTCATTTTTTAAATGGGGATTAATTGTAACATCCTTACCTACTCCCAAGCTGTCAATCTCCTTTGTGTGCAAATGGAGGATAGATGTTACATTAAGTTACTGTAATCAAATTAAATTCAGCAGCTGCACTCATTTTAAATATTTGTTGCTTCTGCTTTAGACCCAGCAAAGAACTTGTGTTTCCAACAACTTGCTTGTTTTTTGATGTCTTTGAAATTCAATAAAACTTTTTCCTGTATAGCTCTGGTTTTGCTTTTATCTGTAGAAGCTCTATACATATTAGAGCCTACTTACAAGAGATATCAATATTGGCACTAAATGAAAATGTTAAATTTAGAAAAATATTCCTGTGCTGTTTTGATATTTCTTCCATTTCTTACTACTATTACCACCTTTTGTCTGTGCTAGGACCTCTGCACAAGTTTTATTCCATTTTAAATGAAATGAAGAACAGAAAACAGGCACCCTATGACTCCTTTTCTTCATAGAGAAGAACTTGCTTCTCCACCCACTATGTTGATTAATGTTTTTCTGTTATTGGAATAGGTGTCCTAATGTTTATGCCAGAAAACTTTCTGGAATTACCATCTGTGTTCCAGTACTTGCCTATCCCTTTTCAGGACTGGCCGTGTTTCCCACGTGAAAAACCTGAGGCTCATGATAACACATGTATGTCCACATGCTAAATTTTGTGAACTTTGCTCAGAGTAGCAGAGACCTAAGTAACTTATCTCTTGTCATACCCCATTGTCTATACACACTGATAGCAATGTTAACTAAGAGATGTGATCAAACTGGGCACTGAGTGCTAAAGGTTGAAGTGTAAGTGCCAGCGTGCCCTACCTTTAGCTGAGAAGGTAGATATTAATCCTTTTTATCCTAGTGAGTCAAAGACTAAAACCTTCTTTGACAAAGGGCATGATTCTCACATAGCATTTGTATAGTGGAAAATAAATTGCACTTAATGCTCAGTAATGAGCATTAGTGTGATTTTCCTTAATGCCTGCATTACTGGGATGAGTCCAGACTATGAAGTGCATTCCTAAACAGAACCTTGTTCAATTGCAAAGGTAGCTGCCCTCAGTAATGGCAGTACTGGTAGTTGAGAAGCTAATACTGGCAGCCAGTAGTGTATCTGCTGTGTTTTGGAGATCTATAAGCATACAGTTTCCTGAAGCTCTGTATTCTGGAAGTTTTTCAGGGTTGACACTCTGAACTTGGTCTGCATATGATTTCTTGATGACAAGGAGTATCTGCAAAGCACAAAATGTCATGGACCTAAAAGGAGAATTTTTCCTTACCTGAAGTACTAGCTTGTGAATACTAAAGTTGTTTGATCAAGCTGTAAGCTTTGATTCGTAATTGCCATGCATTTCTGCTGAAGATCCTCAAGAGCCAAATATCGCTTCCTAGATACTTTCTTTTTGTGTCCTGATTCTTTTAGAGCAGAGATGGAAACCCATGACATGAGGGGTGGGGAATTTCTAAGGCAGATGGGGGCAGGTGTGTCTTGCTTCTGCCTAATAGTAAATCATCTGTGCTACAGATGTGCTACATCATGGAGGAGAGTAGGAGCAACCTGGAGATGATACAGGAACAGGACAGATGAGTCATATGTCTATATGTAACCCTGCATATTTTTTTTTTTAAACAACATACAGAAGCAGGCTAGAGACAATATTTAGACTGTATCACAAAAAAACTTTTCAATTTTGTAATATTAATGTCTATATTTTCTCTCTTTATTCTATCAGATAAACATTTTCTTTCATCAGGTATCTGAAGAAATACTCTCAAGATGAACTTTTTCCTGGAAACACTGAGACTCATTGGACTTGTTGTTTATTACTGGTTGGAGACACTGGTGTTCTTCATTGTGCCTAAACGGAAGAAGAATGTTAGTGGTGAAATAGTATTAATAACAGGAGCAGGAAGTGGCATTGGAAGATGCTTATCTTTAAAGTTTGCCAGGCTTGGAGCCACAGTAGTTCTCTGGGACATCAATGAAGAGGGGCTCAAGGAGACAAGTAGACTGGCCAGAGAAAATGGAGCTGCTAGAGTGCACTGTTACATCTGTGACTGTAGCAAAAGGCAGGAGGTCTACACAGTAGCTGATAAGGTAAAGTATCTTATTTGTGGCTTTGATACTGCTGTAGGATGTGTGCATGGGTGTGGGTATGATGATGTATGGTGAGATTGAGTGATTTCAAAGCAAGAGATTAGAGTTAATGCATTCAGAACACATTGCACATGCTACCTGTTTCAAGGATACTGATTCTCAAAGTTGACTTGTCATCAACCTCTGACTACAAAAATAAAGAGAGTTGGATCTCTTTTCCAGTAGCTAGTTTAAAGTGTTTGGCTTCTCATACATTCCACTGGTGTGCAAGCACTTCCTGGTCAAGTGCAGAAAGTCAAATATTGAAGCTAAAGCAGCGTTTCCAGTTCTGGCAGCCTTTGACCAAAGGTAAACCCTGGAGACAATACATTGTAAAAAGGGTTACCTGCTTAGAGGATTTGCAAGTCACACCATGGCTGTGAATAGATTTTTGCAAGCTTACTTTATTAGAAATAATAGCTGTATCTTGAAGTCATAAATACTTCTTTGTTCTGACTCTGAAGAACTTAGTAAATAAATGCATCATGGGATTAGATCATTTGGGCAGATTAGCAGAATTGCCAGAAGCTAAAATTGCTTAACAGTTTCCATTAAAACAGCCTCTTTTCATTAGCTTAAGATGTTGCTAAACTTAACTGCTGGTGTAGGAAGTTTCCACCATTTGTGTTTCTGTGAGGATGAATTCTTAAATTAAAAAATATTCAGCAGCCTCCAGGAGCACCTGTTGGCTGAAATCATGTTTCCTTTTTTGTGCAGCTCTAGCCTTCTGCATTTTTCTGCCTGTGCAGAATTGATGCAAATAAACTTTCTGTTAAGTGAAGCTTGTGCATGACTTGCTCCATGCTGGTACTGCTGGGTTTTTGTGCTCTGGGAAATGCTCTTCCCCCTTGCTGCTCAGTTCAGGCACCTGGGCTGCACATCTGCTGCCCCTGCATCTCACCACAGGCCTGTGAATGCTTCCTGCTGAACTGGGAGGAGTGGAGGAGGAGGAGGAGGAGGGAGTGTTGTTGTTTGAAGGGCAGTGCAATGGAGAGATTGGAAAACAGCCTTCAGTTCTGAAGTCTGAAGGGCCAGCACTTCAGTCCCTTGGAGAAAAGCAGTCTCGGAGCCTTTCTGGCCAAATACTGAAAGGAGAAAGCGTGTGTCGAGGTGTGTGTGAGAGAGGGATGAGAAAACCAGAGGCAGGCAGGAGCAAGGAAGTGGTAAGAGGGTCTTGGTGCACGATTCCTCACTTGCTGCATTCTGTCAGCAGTTCACTCACAGCTGATCCACTAATAATCCTCCTGCTGGTCTGCCTAGAAGAAAAAAGCCTGCTACTGTTATTTCAGAAATGCCATGTCCTGCTGACAACTGATGTAGAGCTGTGTTGACAACTTTCCCATCTTATTAGTGGCAAAAAGACTGTGGTGTTAGTTAGTACTTGGTGCCACTGTTTACTTAATGTGGCCTTTGGCTCACAGTGTGCAGCATCAGTCTTTGCAAGATGAGGCACCAGGGTTCCAGGTTTTTGTTCTGTAGTGCTTCAGCTTCATGCCATGACTGTGAGTTTTGCAAGACCAGAGCTGACTGAATTCATGTAGGCAGAGTAGGAAATGGTTGAGAACTTTGTGCCCAGTAAAACAATCTCAAAGCCAAAGTGAAATGTATGTAAACCTTAAATGCCTGCTTCTGGTACTTCCTCGGCCACAGAGACCAAGAACAAGCCACTTGAGTAGGAAGCAAGCCAAAACGTGCTGCATGCATGGTGTCCTTGTTCCTTGCCACAACAGGGTGAAGGACAGCTTTTACTTATGAAAAGCTGTAGCTTAGGATTGATTCCTAATGTTCTTGTTTGAGGAGGAACCGACCCCAAAAGGAATGTGGCTTTCTCTGACCTACCCCTCCCTTCATCAAGTTCAGCTAATCTTAGAAAAATCTCAGGCTGTGAAAGAGAGCTCTCTGGTATCTGATCCTCTTACTTGTGAGGGAACAGATGCCTTTTCCTCATTATCATGTTGCAGAATTGCACTGGGCTCGCATTTACTTCCAGGATCTCTCTTGCATGGTACTTTTTTGCTTATCCACTGTTTTGCTTGCTAGTCAAGATGATAATCTGCAGCCAGTATTCCACTTTTCTGAGAATCTTCTTTGCTGTACAGAAGAGCAGTGGTGGAAGGCCACTTCCTCACGGTGTTGCCTGTGAAACATCCTGTGCTGTCTTCCACCTCTTGTGGGGAGTTAGGGAGACACTAATGGTTCTTAAAAGTAGACACTTTCAGATGCTGTTTGGCAATCATGGGAATTGCTCATGGGCTGAGTGTCTTGGCTCTGTCATGCACAGTGGAGAGCTGAGAGGAGAATGAAAGAGCTGGTTTGCTGAGGAAAGAGCTGCCACATCTAGTGAGTAGGGAAGCAGCTTGAACAGAGGTCTTGTAAAGCTGGAATTATTTGTCTGGGTTGGAAGAAGGCACTCAAATCTTCTTTGAGCTCCATCCAAAGACTGGTTGTGTTTTGGGAAACTGGGTGGGGACCAGTGGTATAGAAAGAGGTGGTTCAGGTTTTTGTTTTCTTCTCCCATCTAAGCTGATTGTTCCAATCACCAAGTTATAAAATGTACTTACCATAGCACCCACCTTTGCCCATCTTTTGTTTCCACAAAAGAAGCAGGACCTCTTATTTGTGTATCTGTCATGTGCCCTAAAGGATAGATTTGGGATTAAATATTTTCCTGCATTAGATATTTTCCTTCTCGTTTTGTGAGCTGGCCCAGTGTCTTGATACCAGCTGGCTTGTAGTCATTCTCTCAAGGGAGTCAGTTGACAGTTTCCAGGCTGGAGCCAAAATGAGAGCTGTGCTTCCCCTTATGTCAATTTATGTGTACCTTGTATTTCTTAGCCAACTTACTTTCTGGGAACCATCTGGTAAGGACTCGGGTACACTGTTAGAATAGAAGCCCCAGAAATTCATAAGGCTTTTGTTTTCAGTGAATGCACTTGTTTAGAGCCCTACAGCTTTTGTTTAATTTTCCCCACAAGCTACTGACCTTCCTATCATTTTGACATTTCTTCCATGGAGCTAAGATGAGGTAAGATAAGGTTTTAAGTTCCTGATCTGTAAAATGTCAGGAACTTCTAGAACTTTTACTGGTGGTCTTTCTCAGTGCCAGTGCATCTAGGGAATACCTCTTGTAAAAGCTGACTCTTTGCCCACTCTGATTCCAACAGGCTGGGGGCAGAAAACACCGGGACCGTTCAGGCACTGCAGCTCTCGCGTAGCTTTGATGTGCCCCATTCCCAAACTCCCCTGGGGATCCATGCACTGTGCCCCAACACATGGCATAGAACTGGCCCCTTAAAACAAGATTGTGCATTGGTTTTAAGATGGATTTGCTGTAGTAAAATGCTTGTAGCATAAGTTAAGCTCCCTGCAATAGAGGTTTGCCTGGAACCTGAGGTGTTGAGAGCAGAAACCTGTGTGGAGTTCTTGTGCTCCACACCTCCACAGAAATTACACCTGTAAGCTCAGCTCTAAAAAAAGGCATCTGATGGGAATGAGGATGAGCCTGGGGTGTTTGTATCCATAGGGAGCATGATAAGTTCAAAGCAGTTGAAATGTGCAAGAGTTTCACTTTCTTGTGCTTTCATATCTAGAACTTGGAAGGTGCATTTTGTGTTTATTGCATAATATCTTGAGGTTTTTTTATTTTAGGTTAAAAAAGAAGTTGGTGATGTTAGCATCCTGATCAACAATGCTGGTATTGTAACTGGGAAGACTCTTCTCAATGTTCCAGATTCGCTTGTGGAAAAAACCATGGAAGTCAACATAATGGCACACGTCTGGGTAATACCTGCACTTTGAATAGTATTAATTTTGCCTTTTGGAATTGAGGAAAAGATGCAAGGACGTAAAGCTCCTTGTAAATTCAGTCAGAAATGATCCAAGAAACTACTTTCTAAGCCTGGGAGTCTGTGCAATAAAGAATGGGTGGAAGGATGGATCCTTTGGGAACTTCTGGGGTAGGTAAGTAGGTGGAAGCAAAGCTGTTTTGTATTTAGAAATGGTCTTGAGAACTGAAGTTTTCCCTGTGCTCAACTCTGAAGTTAGTTGTATGCTGCCATCCCACAGCATCCCACAGCATTAATGTCATGAAGCAGGGCCATCCTAAAAGTTGCTATTCCAGTAACAGAGCAGTGTTCCTCTCTGTTGGTTTTCTGTTTCCTTTGTGGCTGTGACAGTTTCAGTGAGAAATAGCACCTCTTCAGACAGTGCTCTTCCTGAGTGGGGCTTTTGTCCAAAATGAGTAACTCACTGTGTCTTTTTATCCTTCGAGGGAAGGTTGGTCATCTATATGGTGTTCCTACCATAAAGAATTGCAAAAGGGCTATGAAAGCATGCTTTGGTTTCTTCCTGAATAAATTTAATCACAAAGATGAGGGGAATTTAATAGAAGGAAGAAGTGAGATTGAAGTTTTTGGCATTTTACAAAATTTGCAGTGAACGCTTAATTCTCATTTCCAGCTTAGCAGTGCTGTGTTTTAGGCTCAAAGAAATGTAAACAACTACCTGAATCTGTATTTTTAGGTTTGAGCATATTACCATCTGTCTCTGGTACTGAGGAGAAAGTGGTATTGGGGGGGACTGGGAAGCTTAAGAGTTCAACAAACTCTCTTTTCTTTTTCTTCTCCCACACCCCTGCACTGCCCTTTTGTTAATGGGAAGGGAGGAAGCACATTTGAACTGTAGGGTGAATTTCTTTGAAACCTGCACCTTCCTAATGTTGTAGGATGTAGCTTGCTTAGTAAAACGGCCAGCAATGGTGGCCTCTAACCATGGACACTTGGTTAGTATTGCAAGCGCAGCGGGACTGGTTGGAGTCAGTCATCTTTCTGGTAGTGTATTAAAGCTAATGTTCATTTAGATAATTATTATGACATAAACAATCAGTACTCATTTTAAAAAAGTAAAAATCTGAAATGTGAGTTTCAGGGTCTTTGTGTAAAGCAAATATTCCTGCTTTCAACCCATCTGACCTCAAATAGACCATTCCTTGAGAAAGTTTTTCACCTGCTTAGCAGTGCTGTTAAATGGGTTTTTCTGCCAAGGTACTTAGATAGCCGTATAGAGCTTTGGGATCTGAGAACTTTAATGTCGTGAAAGGAAACCTGCAGGTCCTTGGTGGGTTAGAGGCCACTTTTTTCGTTGCTTGTTTTGTAAGCACATTTGCAAGCAAAGCGAAGTCCTGTACAGGTTTTCCAAACCCAAGAGAACAACTAAAATCCAAATGTGGTACAGAAGCAGAGCTGTGGCATTTCATTTTGCAATCTGTCTCTCAGCCATTCATTCAAAAGGACTCAAACTCACTCAAAAGGACAAACGCAGAAGGCATTTCTGGAACCATATATGCAGCAAGGGGGATATTGGACTCTGACGATGGATCAGTGAAAGGAATCTGGCATCAAGGCAGTGATAATGAAGACAAATTGAGTTTGAAGTTGAAAGCACATTAGAGAGTCTTGGAAGCTGGAATTTGATGCATAAGAAGCTACTGCATGGATTCAAAGATCATGTCTGTCATGAATAGATAATAATAATAAAAAGATCCAATTTATTCAACACTCACAATAACAAATGCACTAATAACATGGTACACTTTCAGCTGAGTTGTGCTTAACTTAAGTAGCACAGCCACACTTAAGGTGTCTGGTCACTTTCAGTAAGAACTCTCAGTGCTGGATTAATGGACAGTGTGGTTTTATTGAAGCAAAAGATGCATAAATTCTTTTGGATTGCCAGGGGCAAATTCCCTGTCTGCAAAGCATGTACAAATGCCTGCTGGGATCTGGGTAATGGAGACTGGCTGCTAACACCCTAAGTTATATTATGGCTCTATAGAGGCTTCTAAACTTCCTGGGGCATCAGTCAGTATACTGGAGAGTTTGAATCTTACCCAGAGGTGTCCCTAAGGGTTGGAAGAGAAGTTCAGCCCCATTGGCTGATCCCAGAAGTCAGGTGTGGTTCCCTAACATACTTCCTCTTTTAGGTTATATTTTACTAGTTTCTACCTGTCAGGTGAAGCTTGAGTGACTCCAGTCATTCATTCCTTTACCGTGATTTTGTAAAATGTTCTTGCTTTGCTTATGAAGGTACAGATTAGGAAAAATTAAGTGCACAAGCTCCGTGGATGGTGGTTGCACCTTGGCGGTTGATAGCTTTTGGGATGGAGGTGTGTTTTGGTGTTATAATGAGACTATAATCAGCAAATTCACCTAAGGATGGTATTTTTTCAAAGGTGACAGATTATTAACTACAGAGTATCCAATATGCAGCTTATCAGTTCCATAGTACCCTCAGATCCCTAGTTGTGTCACAGAGCCTGGCTGTTGTGTCTCCACTCTGCTCCACACTCCCTGCAATTGTTCTTAGTGCCACCACACCAAGCTCCCCTGATGTTGCCAACATCTAGGGTTGCCTAGGGAATTGCCATTGTACAAATTTGTTGCATGTTAGCCACAGATCAATCTCCTACAATCTGTACCTTTCTTTCAAGTGTGAATATATTTACCAAGTCACCACCAGCAGTTCTTTCACAGCTAGGACACACTGAACCTGGTTAGTAATGATTCATCTGAAATTAAAATTTTTAACTGCAATGAATGTTTTGTTTATTTTACAGATTACTGTGCAAGTAAATTTGCAGCAGTTGGTTTTGCAGAGTCGATGTTTTTTGAGTTGAAAGATCTGGGAAAGACTGGTGTTAAAACCACAATCGTGTGTCCTTTCCTTATAAACACAGGAATGTTTGATGGCTGTAAAAGCATGTGAGTAAGCTTCTGTGAGGCTTTTATGCAAAGTTCATGTTTAGCATGTTATGTACTCCTATTTCCTTCATGCAGATGATGAGCTAGGCTTTTCTCTGCTTACCTTATTTTTAGGGCCTGAGGTGGGTGTCAGTGACTGGGCAGCCCAGATGGCAAAGCCCTCTGTACCTTACTGCAGATTTAAGCTGAAACGTGACTGCTCTCCTTTCCTCTGCAGAACCCAAATGCTCTGGGTGTCCTCTCTGGTCTCTAAACCCCCATTCACCTCCTGGAATCAGGGACATAGCTTTGCTCAGTATGATTGTGTAAGTGCAAGATGTAGGAGCCAAACAAAAGCCTGGTGCATCTTGATATCAGGACTATGTGGGTTTGTCTTGTGGGAGATGACGTGGAGGGAAAGTGACAATGGCCACTTGCTCTCCAACATGATGAAGGTTCTGTTGTTCTTCTTTTAGTTGAATAACTGCAAACTAGAGACTCAGTTTGAGTAAAATGGGAATCCAGAGCAATCTGTATTGTAGCAACAACTGTCTTCTCTTCCAGGTGGCCAAATCTGTTTCCTGACCTGGAGCCAGAGTATGTGGCTGAGAAGATAATCACTGCTATTCGACAGGACCAAGAAATATTGATGCTACCACGCATTGTTTATCTTTTTGCAGTTTTGAAAAGGTAGGTTCTGCCTTTCCTTCTTTTCTTTTCTGACTTTCCTATCCAGGGACGTTTCAGCTCTGTTTTGACTAGAAGTGCAAACGGGGATTCAACTTGCTGGTGTTTTGAATTTTTGTTAAATTCTGCACACTTCTGCAGAGTTTTTTAAAGTTTTTTTGTTTGTTTCTGGGTGTTCAGTCTGCCCTTGGGCCACAGAACTATGAGAGAACTGTCTATGTCTTGCTGACACCACTGGTGTGCAGCTTTGCTGTGAGCTGTAGAGACTGAGCCTGTTCCTCAGGAACTGGGTATCTGGTGTCTCGGCCCAGCATCAGGGCACTTCTGACTCTGTTGCAAGCCAGGTTGGGAAATTCATCTGTCTTCCTAAAGCAGGCTGCCAAATGAGTGTCATGTACATTTTGATGTATTTTGGTGAGAGGACCAGTGGGACTGTAGTCTGGGGCCCAAGTTATTTTTTCCTACATTTTAGCAGTTGGAGGCATGGGTGCAACCAGAAATCGGTGTATTGAGCATCTCACCCTATGACTGTGCAAGTGGTGTTGTCAGGAATGTGGTGATATTTACAGCAAAGGGACTTTGTTCTGACTGGAATGTACTGAGCTCTGCCCAGGGGATGATGAAGAGCAAGTTGACTGTTTGTAGGTGAAAATGAAGGAGCAGGCTAATGTGGGAGACACTGTTGTGTCTGTCTATTACAGGCCACCTGATCAGGATGTGGAAGTTGACAAGGCCTTCTACAGACAGCTGAAAGTAGACTCATGAAGTAGCCCAAGAAATCTGGTCAAGGATCACCTCTTCCCAGTCCAGGAGAAATGCATCCCAACAAAGAGGAAGGCAGGCAGGAATGCTAGAAAGCCTTTGTGGTTGAACAAGGAGCTCTGGACACACTTAGATATAAAGTGTACACAGGGTGGAAGGCAGGACAGGAAGCCTGGGAGGAGTACAAAGGAGTTGTTGGAGCAGCCAGGGATCAGGTTTGGAAAGCTAAAGCCCTGATACAATGAAATCTGGCCAGCAACATCAAGGGCAGCAAGAAAAGCTTGTACAGGAAGGAATGTAAGTGATAAAAGGAAGACCAGAGAAAAAGGGGGGCCCTCTCCAGAAGGAAGTAGGAGACCTGTTTACATGGGATATGAAGGCTGAGGTGCTCAGTGACTTTTTTGCCTCAGTCTTTACCAGCAAGGCCTCTGGCCACAGCACCCAGGCTGCAGGTGGCAAAGGAAGATCCACCCACTGTAGAAGAGCAGGTTTGAGACCACCCAAAGACCATCATGGGACCTGATGAAATCCATGTGTGACTCCTGAGGGAACTGGCAGATGAAGTTTCAAAAGACACTTTGCACCATGTTTGGGAAGTCATGGCAGCCTGGTGGGGTTCCCACTGACTTTTAAAGGGGAAACCTAACCACCATTTTCAGAAAGGGGAAAAAAGGAAGACCCAGGGAACCACAGGCCAGTCAGAATCACCTCTGTTGCCTGGGAAGGTCATGGAGCAGATCCTTCTGAAGGGTCTGCTTAGGTACATGGAAAATATGGGAGAGGTTGTGAATGCATCCAGCAAGGCTTCACCTAGGGCAAATCATGCCTGACAAATTTGGTGGCCTTTTATGATTGTGTCACAGTGTTGGTGGACAAGGGGAGGGAAAAATGACATCATCTGGCTGGACTTGTGCAGAGTCCTGCACTGCCCCATGTGACATCGTGGTCTCCAAGTGGGAAAGATAGGGATTCAGTGGACGGGCCACTTGGTGGATAAGGAATTGGCTGGATGGTTGCACACAGAGCAGTGGTCAACAGCTTCATGTCCAAATGGGACACAGTGATGAGTGGTGGGATGTCAGTGATGACTGGAGGGAGCCTATACTAAAGCAGGGAAGGGACTTTTTACATGTAGTGACAGTGGTCATGGTTTCAAAGTGCAAGAGGGCAGATTTGGATCTTGGGAAGAAATTCTTTTGTGTGAGGGTGGTAAGACACTGGCACAGGGTGCCCAGGGAAACTGTGGAAGTGGTGAAGGAGAGATTGAAAGGGACTTTGAGCAACCTGGTCTAGTGGGAGGTGTCCCTGCCCATGGCAGGAGGTTTGCAAATAGATGATCTTTATTGTCCCCTCCAAGCAAAACCATTCTGTGATTCTAGAGTGTACTGTCTTTGGCACTGTTAGCCAGGTAAAATTAATTTTGTCTGATGTCTGGTTTGTTTTTTTCTTTTCAACTCCCCTGCCTTACAGTATCCTACCAGTGAAAATACATTTTCTCCTTGCGGAGTATTTGGGAGTCCCTGAGGCCATGCATATGTTCAAAGGTCGAGGAAAGAAAGAATGAAAAAGCACAAGATTGAGAGCAGCAGTTCCCAAGTGGACATTGTAAAAGGTGGTGGGAGAGGCCAGCTTCTCTAGCAGCTGGGAACTGAAGGTGCCTGACATCTCTTTTGCTATGATTTTTAAGGTTAATCAACAGCTCTCACCTGATCTATTTTTTATCCAGCATACTGTTTTCTTTTCACATGATAATGGAAATAGATGAATTGAAGTTAATTCCTTTGGTCTGTCAATTAGAATGCCTTGAACGTGATCCTTCCTGACAAACTAATAATTGGCAACTTTGGGGGGAGAAGAAGCCGTGTGTATTTGGCAGGGAGCCATGAAAGCCTCTTGGGGCCCTGACTTCTGGGATCAGCCAATGGGGCTGAACTTCTCTTCCAACCCTTAGGGACACCTCTGGGT
>JAAWXA010000005.1:13367966-13379691 GCA_038090715.1 Florisuga fusca
TTGCTGAAGGGAATCTCTGAAAATGTGACCCTCAAGTAATACTCCACAGAAAACCAAATTTCCTTCTGCTTACCCACACTCTGGCAGACTTCACAATCACTCCCCAGTGCTGATGGAGTGAAATGTTGTCCCCATCAACCCCAGAAGTGCCGAGGTGGGGAGAGACACCCACTCCATTTGCACTGCCAGCACCAAACTGCAAAGCAGAACATGAAGCACCAGGGACTTGGGATATCAAAGCATCCACAGGCTCTAGGTGTCTGAACTCAGAGATAGCCAACAGGTGAACAGGCCCTTGGGGATTGACATTTTGAATTTGACAGTGAACATCCTTTCAAGTCCATTCACCACTAAGAACCCTAGAGCCAAAGTACTGAAGACTGATAGTGCAGGGTATGGCAAAGTCACTGCTATGCACTCCCTGCTTTAGGATCTCTCCATTTAACCTTTTCTAATCACTGCAGTAAAAAAATCCCTGTGTAATAATGTAACAAGCACTAGATTCTAAGTATATTCCAGGGCAGCAATTTCATCCAGCTGCACTATTTAACAAAAATTTGTAGAAAATAGTAGAAAACTCCCATCAGCCTACTTTTTACATGCCACCGCTGATCACTTGAACACCTGCACACAACTCTAGAGCTAAGAGGTACTCAGGGTTCACATGGGTGAATATTATAGTAGCAGTTGGCTACTTCTGTGGAAGCATTGCAAAATCTTTTTTGACAAAAGAACTGCTATCTTTTTTCCTCATTGAAAAAATGCTAAGATGCTTCACAGGCTTAGGAGTGTTTGCAAGCTTGAGCTGATGCCCCTTATTGCTGCTGTTAGTCCAACACTGTCTTCCAGCTGTGAATTGCCTTTAGTACATTCAGTGAAAACTTCCCTGTGTTAAGCAGAATTTCTCTTTGTCATTATACATCTTATTAATCTTATGATTGTTTTCCATTTTGGAAAAACTCTGAGGTATAAGTGCATTTCTTAACCTGCTGATACAATGCAGCACAGTATTGGCTATACACAGACCACTGATTTTAGACTGAACCGAATTTAATGTTATTGTATGCATACAGAGCAATAATCTGACCCTTCACCAATACAGTTCCCAAACTGTATGCTTTGCAGCTATTTTTAACATCATCCAGCATCTGTATACAACTGTTTTCACTGCAAAGCTGTGAAAAATCTTCTATTTTCACCCCTCCCAGTAATAATAAATAAAGAGGGCTGCTATTCTAAAAAAAGTTTTGCTCATTTTTTTTTTCTTAAATCTACTGGTCCATAGCACATATGAGATGGTGTTTTGTAATGACTGAGGGTGATTATTCTTATTTTACAGGGCAACAGATGACATTAATATTTCTTGGCACAAAGGACAGATTTTGTATCAGAGAACAGTCACATCAAAGTGTTAAAAAAACCCAATACAAAACAAACATGGCATACATAGGGTGCAGAAGTACAGGATTCTCATAGCACCTTTTGAAGAGCAACAGCTCTTTAGAGATAAAGAACAAGTAGTCAAAAATATATCCATTCCTCTTCCATTGAGGATGGTAGATACAACAAATCTCTTCGCTGGAAGAGAATTTGCAATACAGAGAAAAAGATAAACCTAATGTGGTATCTGTGGTAATGTTTACTGTTAAAGGGTAAAAATGTCTTCCAGGTGAAATAAGAGTTTGGCATTGAGAAACATTTCTTTTTTACATAGCAGCTTAAAGAAGTGGCTCATAGGTTGCAGCCACTGATGCAATCAAGAAAAAAAAAAACCATGGAAGAGAAATAGGAGGGAACTAGCCACAAAAGAGCATTTTGTGGGTTAAGGAAAAGACAGTCTCATTTAAAAAAAAAGACACAGAGGAAAAAAAAAAGCAGTTGTATAATGTATATACAAGCAGGGAAGATATTTCAGACTGAGCTTATGGAGTTTAGCTTGTGAAGGAAATGCTTGGGCCAAAGGCAATAAAGGAGGACCAAGCTGTAGAATGAAAACTCCAGGACGAACTTACAGCCTCAGGGATGGCTTGTGATCACAAAGTCACAAGGCAAGGTGGGAAGCAGTGTAACTGATAAAAGCAAGAAGGTAATACAGAAGTCCGGAGATGAAACAGTATTTTACCTGAGGGAAAATATGAGAAAAATAATGGGAGAACGATGTCCACAGGGCAGAATACAGCCTGTGCCAGGAAGACAAGAGGTTGTGTTTATTGACAGGGATACTGAAGGGAGAGCCAGGCAAGTTGCAAAGGGGAGGTGCTCAGCTGGACCTATTGCTTGTGAACAGAGAACTTGTGGGTGATGTGATGGTTTTGGGCTGTCTTGGTTACAGCAATCAAAATTATATGAGTTTTCAATTTGCCAAGAATTAAGGAGGAGAGGTGAGCAGAACTGTTACCTTTGACTTCCAGAGAGCAGACTTCAGCCTGTTAAGGCCACTGGTTGACAGGGTCCCTTGGGAGACAGTCTTGAAGGGTAAAGGAGTCCACAAAGGCTGAGCATTCCTCAAGAAGGAAGTCTTAAAGATGCAGGAGCAAGCTGTCTTCACATGCCAGAAGACAAGCTGATGGAAAATAAGACCAGTCTGGGTAAAGAGAGAGCTCTGGCTGGAACTCAGAAGCAAAAGTAGAGTTTATAGCCTTTGGAAGAAAGGCAGGCCACTCAGGATGACTAGAAAGATGTTGTTAGGCTATGTAGGAAGAAAATTAGAAGAGCCAAAGCCTAACTGGAACCCAATCTGGCTACTGCCATAAAATGTAATAAAAATGTTTCTACAAATGAATGATCTTGTGAATGAAGGTCCTTTCCAACCCTGATGATTCTGTGATTTGAAATACATTAGCAACAAAGCAAGGGCTAAGGAGACTCTCAGTCCTTTATAGGATGTGGGGGGAAACAATGACAAAGGCTGAGGAAAAGACTGGAGTACTTAATACCTTCTTTACCTCAGTTTTCAGCAGTAGGACCAGTTGTTTGCTGGGTACCTAGTCCTCTGAGTTGCAATACAGTGGTATGGAGCAGTTTGAAGCCCCCATAATCCAAGGGGAAATGGTCAACACACACACAGGTCTATGGGACAGGATGTGATCCAGCCAAGGATCCTGAGGGAGCTCACAGAATTCACCAATTCACTTTCTATCACCTATCAGCAGTACTGGCTAACTGGCAAGGACTGGAGGGTAGCAAATGTGACGTCCATCTACAAGACAGGCTGAAAGAAGGAGCCAAAGAACTACAGGCCTATGAGTCTGACCTCCGTGCTGGGGAAAGTTATGGAGCAGATAATCTTGAGTGCCATCCCATGACACAAACAGGACAACCAGGTGATCAGGTATGGTCAGCCTGGGTTTATGAAAGGCAGGTCCTGCCTTACTAACCTCATCACCTTCCATGACAAGATGACCCACTTAACTGATGAGGGAAATGCTGTATACCTGTAGATGCTGCATACCTAGGTCTTAGAAAAGTCTTTGACAGTTTTCCACAGTGTTATCCTGGAGAAACTGGCTACCCATGGCTTGGCTACACACATGCTTCACTGGATAAAAAACTGGTTGGCTGGGCAGGCCCAAAGTGTTGTGGTGAATGGAATTAAATCCAGTTGGTGGCCTGTCTCAAGTTGTGTTCCCCAGGGCTCAGTAGTGGGGCCACTTCTGTTTAATAGCTTTATTATTGACCTGTACCAGGTGATCAAGTACACCCTCAGTAAGTTTCCAGACACTGACAATGAAGTAATGCCAGTTGTGTCAGCAGCAAACTTCCAGAGCCAGACATCAAAAGGCCTTGTGCTGCAGGGGAATGGGAAAGGCAAGATGGTACAGATGGGAATCTGGACATCCACCTGCCCCTGGATGCTGCACAGTAACTGCTGTGATTGGAGGACCACGGTAAAAAATACTCCAAAGGATGATATTCCAAAGCTTCTCAGGCTGCATAGGAAATTTTATTTTCCAGTATTATTTAAACTCTTCTTCTGTTTAGAGACAGTACCAACCTTCCCTTTCTCCTGAACAAATTCTGCTATCTGTGGGAAGAAGCTAAAAAAGCTCTAAAGACACAGTAGTGGGTGGAGTGAGTCTGTTTTCATACAGTCTGTTGTGCAACAGCACCATCCAGCTGTCAAAAAAATAACGAAGCATTATTGTCACTACCAGGATTTGGTCCTTGTACCACAAGCAAAATGAAAAAATACACCTGGTAGCCAAAACAAAACCCAGAGGTCTTTTCCCTGCTTCCAAATCAACTATATTGGTCCATTGTGTTATGATTTCTGGATTAGAACACAAGAGTATGCTTTAGTAAAACTAGGAATCCAACCCAGCTTATTTCTGCACAGTAATACTAGAAGGGCACAGCTTACCTCAGCATTTCAGTGCAGTGGGGAATATAAGCTCTCAGGTATGAGGAAAAGACTATAGACAGTTAATCACACTATAAAAACTAATGGAAAAATCTTGACCAAGAACAGCAGCCCCCAGTGAGGAAGAAAATTATGAAACCTCGGACTCAACTAGTATAATAATACTAGTAATATATATAATATATATAATAGTAATTATTGAGGTATTATGACATGATGATGAGAACTTTTTCAAAGTTGTGTTCTTTAACAGTAACTGCAAGGCATATGCAATGGAAATACACAAATAAATGTCACACCCTACAAGAGATGACTGATTAAATCCAGAAGGTCACTTTTTAAATTGCCCTCAGTTCTTCACTGAACTCAACTAGCAGCATGAGGGAGCTTACCATACGCGTCCACTGATGATCAGGAAGTCTAATATTGAAATATTATTTTTGCATTACATGTGCCTTAGCCTTTTCTGTGATCCCAGATTCTTGTATTGTTTGATACTTGAAAGCAGGCAATGCATCTCCTTTTCTGACTTTCTGAAGCCCAGTAGTAGTTCTTTACAAACACTTTACAAAGCAGTACAAGGTACCTGTTAAAAATCGAAAGATAATTGAATCATCCTTAAAAAGAACAAAAAAAACCCTGCAGAAGCTTTCCAAGTAAATACTGACAAAACAAAATTAAGTGCAACAATAACATAGAGAAAGGGCACTTCTACACTTAAAGAAAACCTGATAAAGCCTAGGATAAATAAGATGACTTTAACAAAGTCAAGCTTATGAAATGAAGAAATGCATCAAACAGACATGCTATTTTTCTTGCATGAACTAAACCAGATAGATTTTAATGC
The DNA here is from genome assembly GCA_038090715.1 of Florisuga fusca. NCBI lineage: Eukaryota > Metazoa > Chordata > Aves > Apodiformes > Trochilidae > Florisuga > Florisuga fusca. The sequence goes on from JAAWXA010000005.1 coordinate 13,373,174, forward strand.
AAGGCCAAAGTGTATAAACACAGCATCAGGAAAACAGCAAGCACTACGACAGTAGCCAAAGCCACAGAAGCAAAGAACATGCCCTAAGATACAGCAGAAGTGTGAAATTACAAAACTGTGCCAAGTGGGAGAGAAGGTGCCCTTAGACATGCAAGGCAGCAAAAACAGAAGAGTCCAGAGAGAGACAGCCCTAAGGAAAGGAGGACAATCAGCTCCTCAAAAACTGCAGTTGTACAGGAAGATCAAATAGAGGCATGTCCAGTGAGGAAGTGCTATGGTTAAGTTTGACTAAGTCAAGAAAGGAGTTCTCCTAAGACAGGGACAATGAAAAATACAAGATCTTCAAGAGAAGCTACATTAGAAAGTCACTGTAGGACTTCAATAGATGAGAGACAGAACAAGGTTACTAGAAAAAAATTCTGGAAAGAGAACAATCCAGAATGCTTGAATTGGTACCAAATGGAAAAAAACAAAGGAAGGACTGGTACATGGGAAGGTATTGGAAGAAAATAGCAAGGAAGTGGTGGGCAAGAAAGAGCCTTTGAAACTATAATGGAAGTTTCTTCTCTGTTTCAAAAAAAAATTTAGCAAAGATTGCATTTTAAATACAGCGAAAGTAATTGATAATAAAGAATCTCAATCTGATGACCTTGATTGAAGGAAGTCTATTCCCTTGCCAGGAACTGACTGTAGAACTTGTGACATGGCTTGGAGGCTGCACAGCTATGCTCAGAGAAATGCATGCTCAAAAGGCATAGAGTTACAAACATTCCAATAACAGACACAGTATGATCATCCATATCAAAATGCAGGTGTGTGAGGAGGAGAGACAAAAGGAAGAGAAGGAATAACAACAGAACTCCATTAGTTACCAGTCAGGTCAAGTAACAGGACAGAAACATCAGAAAAATCCCACGAAGTATAGGAATAGGCCTCCAATGGAAAGGAACAAGACAAGCCAGACAGATGAAGAAACAGGAAGCCATGAAGTCTTTCCAAAACAGTCTAAATAGAGACAACACTTTTACACTATCCTCCAGGAGGTCAGCCAAAGTTCTGCCAACTAGATCACAGCAAGTCCTAAAGGATTTCACATGGAACTTGAGCTCATGACAGTGGTTTTTCTGTTTTACCACAGGGTGTAAGCTTTTAAGCCAGGACAGCTGAAGGTACTAAAGATAAGAAAAGTGTTTCCACTAGACAGCAACCTGTACACACTTACTAGTTGCTCAGTTTAGTTAAGGAACCAATCTTAAGCAAGATTAGAGTACCTATTCAAACTGAGCTTTGTAGTCTTGTATGAGTAAGCATTTCCAAACCCAGAGCTTCAGCTGTCCAGTCTTAGATAGATGCACTATAGTTAAACCTGCCATGTCACTCAGAGTATATGTTTACATGTCTACAAGTCCCCCTGTCTCCCTGCCAGCAAAGTATCTACTATCCACAGAATGTACTATTCAGTACAGCTCTGACAAGTTCAGTTCTATCTTCACCCTCTCTAACCTTGTAATAAGGAAAGCTTGCAGACCTGATTTATTGCAAGCTTCTGCTGTCACTGATGAGTGAGTGCACTGGCACTAATGACAAGCTTGTTGGATTTCAGATTTTATTCTGAAATAAAACTGTCCAGAACAGTCTTATTTAAACAAGGGACACAGAATAACACTTGTGTGAAAAAAAGCCATAGAATCAGGCATGACAAATCCAGAATATTAGGCCAAATAGCTGGATACAAGAAACGTTGCACATACTTGTCTCTCAACCTGCTCTGTCCTTAGAACTACACTGCAACACTCACCAGCCCCTCTTTGCATACACTTTCTGTGAGTCCCATTAATTTTATGTTTAGCATTTTGTAGCAGGTTAGTTTCTGCTTCCAAAGTATCTAAATAAGTAAGCTGTGTTGACAACCCTGTCTTCCAGTGAGAGGCCAAGTCCCCATGACAGGGAATACAAATAAAACCAAGAAGTTGTTCTACCCAAGAAAGCTCAAACATTTCCAAATTTAAGAGCTTATTTTAATCCAAGATTAAAAGTCCAGTTCATAAAAGGGTAACCTGCTACTGGTAAGCCTTCATCCATACAGTGAAACAGTCAATCCATACAAGTTTCTAGTCAGTAGGGCTTCCCCATTGATTCCAACATTTTCTTTCTCTCTTCTGCTGAGGGCATCTCTGGTTTTATACCATTTCTTCTCCTCTGCATCATAACATCATGCTGAAAAATAAGAAAACGACCATGAGAACCCATTCCTCAGAAGTCTCTGCCAATTTAAGTAAGATTCCTTAATAGAAGTATTCTGGATATATCAAGTTAGCCAGTCTGAGTCCCATAGCTTACATTAAGTCCCATCTTAGATTACATACTGGTACATTTAGTTATCTTATAGTTTACCTCACTGCTTCTGAAGACAGTGAAATTACATTATTCCCATTACACTATACAAGGCTAACCTGAAACTGTCACAAGTTCTTTGGTAGTTTGCACAATTATGCCAAAGCTAAGCTAAAAGACTCTTCACTACTATGGCATAAGGAAAGAAAATAGCAGGGAGCAACTTAACTGCACTTAGTTCCTTGTGGTATTTTTCTACTGCAAAAGAGAGGAAATAACACCACCAAGTAAGAATTAACTCTTCATAAGCTTTACCTTTGGTAAAACATGACATGAACAAATGGAAAAACAGATGAACTTATTTTACCTCAGAGTTTTTTCATTGTATCAATTTAAAACAGCAATTATTACTAAAAATATGACGAATTCAGAGGGAAACATATCACATACTAAAAGAACTGACTCACAGTCTAAGAGAGTAAACTTAGGAGAACCAAGTGAAGTACTTTGCTGTGCATCTGTTAAGTCTTCAAGCAACACATATCAGAACTACCTAAGCACCAAAGTTACTGTAAAAACAGTAGCAGTCAGCAATTGCTAACTCTGAAGAGTTCAGAACAGTCTATCAGAAGTAATGTCCTTAAACCATGGTCTGAAATTTAGAAAATCTACTACGCTTACCCAGAATTTTCTGCAGCTTTTGTACTTCAAAAAATAATCAGTACACATATTCTTGTTATAGTTGTTGTCATCCATACATTTTCTAGAGGCATCTGTTTCCTTTAATAGGGAAAATATACTTCAGAGCTGAGGGAAGTTACTGTACTGTCTAAAAATTGTAACAACTCCCAGGATATCTATAAAGACAGGGGGCAGCTTCTCAGATGAATGAATGTCACCAACGAGATCAGAGAAACATCTATTCAAAAAGAATAATCAGTAATTCCAAGCAATGACTTCATTTAAAGATAACAGACATTAGTAAGGATGGAGTCCACAGAATAGTTGTTTACAAAGATACTTGGTATAATCCACAAAAGGCTTTTAAAAATCAAGCAAGCTTGCCTAGCCAGGATTTTGGGCTCTGGTTTTAAGGACAGAGAATTGGAGATTGCTATCAGTTGTATTATACTTATTTATGAGGAATTACTGTTGTTTCACACTTACTACAACAGATTTTCCCATCTTCTGATGCTTAAAAAAACTTTAATGAAAAATGACAATGCAAGAGGTCTAGAAATTAAAACAAAAATCTGTTCTTTAACACCAAAACATACCAATGGAAATTCCAATTTGATCATCTTACCTCTACACATGGATTTATATCATGGTCTCTAAGCTGCTGTGCATGCCTGGGCATTCTAGACAGATAGGCGTACTTTAGCTAAAAACAGAAAAAAGAGATTAAGTATCTACTTTTAATAGCAACTCACTATTAAGTCTGAACTGCAGCATGTAATAAAGGCCTTCCAGTAACACACAGAGTTTGGCTTGTTGCGAAAAAAAAAAAAAAAGCCAAAACAAACCACCACCACAACTTTTGCAAAATGTTATTTTAAAAGCACTAACAGCAAGAAAACTTAGACAAGTTCAGGCTGTCACCAAGACTGCTAACTCCACGATAAATCCTTGCTGAGAATGAAGCCACTGGAGTGACTCTCTATTAGTCTGTCAGATGATTAAATAAATGACTGTGGCTATGAGAAACACCTCAATAGAAGCTGTTCACAGCCAACATGCTGTAGACATCTCAATTAATAGTATGAGGAACCAATGTACAAGGAAACTTCCAGATTCGTGCCAGCTCCTTAGCTGTATCATATCTGTACCTTAATTGAGCTTTCCCAGCTGTTAACACTTGCCCAACCATCTCCTGTGTTGCTGTATCAGCTAATTAACAGAAAAAGAAATGGTTTCACTGCAAGGAAGTACCAGACCCACTTATATTGTATATGACAGCTTCAATCACATTTTTCACCAGTTTAGTAGTTTGACACTTACTCTAGGAACTATAAGCTTGAGAGACACAGAATGCTGTGCCAAGAACCTACATTGATCTGAGATTATGACATCAAGATGAAGCAGACCCTCATTCCCTTTACTGCTTCTCATACATTGCCTCTGGCACATATATGGCTGTGCCAGTATTCCTTCCAAAGACAAATATAAAATAACGTTGATCCAATGACTGTTTGACACAAGTAGAAACACAGGACTGAGAGAAAGCTCTCTGCAGCAAATTAAAAGAAACTGTGAAAGAAACTGCTCCTATTAGCTCACAGGCAGAAAATGGTTTAGATGGAGGTTCTTCTTTGGTTAAGAGTAAGCTATTCCAGCTGAATAAGCCTTAGATTTTACATCCCATACAAGTATACTCTCCTGGTGCTTGAAGCTATTTCTCTCATTCCACGTGACTGTTTTCTGCAAACGGGATTCTTAAAGAACAGCATCAGGAAACCCTTCCACTCTCATTTGAGAGCCATCCAATGTTTAAGTTAATTTTACAAGCTAGGCAAGTGATTGCTTTTTGTGGGATTTTTGGTCAGGTGCCTCCAACTCAAATGAAAACACAAGCATGTAGAACAATAGCATCATCCAGGCTCCAAGGAAGGAGGGAGGGAAGAGAACAAAAAAAGCAGCACATCACACTGACTCATCCAAGTTTGTACCACAGACAGAAGGCTTTTACAGGTTTCTCTATGTCCGTGTTGCAGCTCTGTTTCACTGATACTAGAAGTGTCAGCACCACTTAAGCAGAAATGCCTCAAAGCGTATGATATTAGATGGACTTCAGCATTACTCTCAGACAGAGCATTCCCGAGTCGCAGGACGTGTCATTATCAGTGTTCATTACACAAACTGAGATCAACAATTTCAGTTTGATTACCACTGTCTGCAGCTGTGCCCGGTTTAAGGAACAATGCACACAACACATTAAATACCTCCTTAACCAACAGGCAGTTCAGGTTCTCACCAAGCTGCTCAGCCCAGAGCAGGCAAATGCTCGAACACAGCACCACCGAAAAGGCTTGGGACTTCCTGAGCGTGCTTCTCGCCCCAAAGTACTTCAGGATTTGAAACATTATCAGCTCGAAGGGCAGGCAGGTCACACGGAAGCGCTGCTGGGTGATTGAGGGAGCAGTTGAGCAGGAAGCGAGTTTTCCCCCCTCCTCACTTCTTGCATATGCAGCGGCTTCCCTTCCTGCTTTCAGATTACAGCTCCGAGCCCAACCACAACCAAAGGTCTGTCTATTCCACAGTTCTTAATTATGCCTTAACAGTTGTAAACCGTACCACAAAGAAATACATTTGTTGCTGCTAGCACTCTTTAACCCTAGATCTTTTTCAGATCATAAACCTAGGGATATTTTTCTATAGACTCCCGCTCCCTGTATTTTGTTTTTTTAATGCACATACACATACAACATTACTAATTACACTATAATATACACTAGCTTATTCAACCTTAAACCCCGAAATGAAGCCCGCATAAACATCCTACGGTTTTCATGTCTACTTCAGTGGGACAGAGGAGAGGCGGGAGGTGGCAGTCGGCGGGTCCGGACGCTCAGCACCACCGAGCTGCCTTTCCCCGCCTCAGCCTTCAGAAGAGGGCCGGGGGGCGAGTCAGGTGCCGCAGAAGCGGGCGGGCAGGCCCTCACCGGGTGACCACCCAGCCCCCTGCTCTCCCCCGCTCCTGCCGCCGCCGGAGCCTCGCACCCCCTCCTCGCCCCGACCAACGGCCACCGGGGACCAACGGCCGTTACCGGCCGGCGTGCGCAGCCGCCCCTCAGCACCACCTGCCGCCAGAGAGCGGTGCCCGGGCCCCGCCGCCCCGCAGCCGGGTTCCCTCCGCGCCGCCTTCTCCCAAGTCAGGCAGGCAGGCAGGCAGGGAAGGCAGAGCAGAGCTCCCCCAGCCCGCAGCGGAAGATGAGGGAGCCGGTTTTCCCTCCACCGACAGAGGAGATGCGGTGCTCGGCCCTAGGCACAGTAGGTGGACGGGCGGTGCGGCTCGCCGCCGACAACACTCACCTCCGTCCCCGGCCGTATTCGCAGGAGCGCGGAGCGGGAGGGGGCAGCCCGTCTCCAATTCGAAAGACGTCAGCGGCTCGGGCAGCCCGTTTAAGTACGGGCGCAGCCTACCCCGCTCCCGGCCTCGCTGCTCCCCCCGGCCCAGCTCCGCC
>JAAWXA010000005.1:13379722-13463765 GCA_038090715.1 Florisuga fusca
GGCCGCCCCCTCCCCTCCTCGCCTCTCCGGAGCCTGTGCTGTGAATGCAGTGACAGCGGCGAGAGCGGCGAGAGGGAGCGGAAGACATTAGAGACCGCGGTGCCGAAAAATGAGGGAAAAAATTAATATAAATTCGCCCCCCGCCTCAAACCGGCCAAATTTCGCACAGAAATTTCCCCCGTGGACCCGGCTACCCGTGGGGTGTCCCCCAGACCTGGCGGATGCGTCTTTGGGGGAATCCTGAGTGACTTTGGGGCACTCGACCCCCCTTTCCCGTCGTTTTTTGGACAAAAGTTTTTTTTTCTCGTAATAAAGCAACGAATTTGCCTGCTCTCCCCCTCGGAGTGGCCCAGAAGCTTTTCCCTTCCCTATCGGTGTGTGTTTAGAGAAAAGTGTGAACCCAAGTAAGTGCTGAGTTGTGTTGCCTTGGGGAGGGGGGTTTGCTAACTGAAAGCAGGAGAGATCCGGAGAGAGAGAGAGAGAGAGCAGGGACAGCTTGTTGTCAGTATCATAAACAACCAAAATGGAGGGAGAACTGAGGCATATAACAAAATAAAAATCAGAAAAAATTGCCAAAAAATATCTAAAAATCGGGGCTGCTCCCCCTTTTCTTCCTCAAGGTAACAGAATAAAACCCCTGTCTTCCCGAGACCGTTTTAAGGTTTCAGGGAGCAAGGAGTTAATATTTATTATTTTTTTTTTGTTGATGAATTCTTTGGAAAGGCAAAAGCCTCTTACAACTCGCCACCGACAATGAGAAAACGTGAAAATCCCTTTCAGGAGAGAGGTAGGGGGAGATGATAGTGCAGAAAGTGCATAACTTGGGGGTAATGTGGAGTGATCCTAGATAAGATAATTGCTGTATGTGCTGCTTTATAACTTCCTTTTTTAATGCTTTTTTGTATGTTTGGGGGGGTTGTGGGGATGGGGGCTCCTTTTTTTTTTTTTTTTTTTTTTTTTTTTTTTTTTCGGACCGGAATGTAATGCCTTTGTAGTGTCACTTTCCTGATCTAATTAGGATGTGTGAGGCAAAGAGTAAACCTTTCCGGTTTATAAAGTGCGTTTTCGTTGCCTTTGAATTTCAAGTTTTCTTGGTGGTTCCCCTCCTCTATTAAAAGTGGATTCTTCAGAGTAGTGTGGGATTGAGGGAATGCTCCATAGGGAAAGCAGAGAGGGCTCAGGGGCTGGGCACCTCTTCTGCGGGTGGTTGCTGGTATCCCTGGCACGTTCAGTTCACCTGTTTGTCTCCTACGAAGAGTGTCTTCTTCAGTCTCCTCGTTTTATTTATCTGAAATAGTGATGCCTCATCTCGCCTCACATTGAAGTTAATGCGAAAGTGCTGCTGATGTTGGTTCCACGTGGGATCAGGGACATAGCAGGGCATTTTAAAGGGACAGCTTCTCTTTTCCTAGGGTTATCATCACCTCTGCAGCACCTCTGCCTTTGGCAGAGGGATGGTTCGTTGTTTTTTTTTAATGGAAAGGTATCACATCGATCCTGGTATGATAAATTAAGGCAGGATAATATGAGAAAACATGCAGATTCGTTTGGATCAAAACAATTCTTTTGTGTGTAGCGGGTCTTGGGGGGAGTTTTCTTGGTGTGTTAATTAAAATGCTGTGTTTTGAAGGGCGTTTTTTGGAATGAGTGTTGCAGAAATGGAATAGTGTCAGGTTGTTTAGTATTAAAACCTTGTGCTGTTCTGCTAGCTATGAGTTCCCTGGAAGGAGACCTAGGTGCATGGGACAGTTTCACAGACATTTTGTGTAAGTTGTGAAGTTCATTATTTTTACCTTGCATAAATTCAGTTTTGTTGAGGACACCTGAGTTTGTTGAAAAGTATTGTAGAGATTGTTATATACTTAAATCTTCTGAACAGACCCAAAAGGTTTTGAAAGCAGTGAAAATAACTGTAGGTTTTAATTGGCCAAACTAGGGGCTTCTTTCAAGTAGACCTTAGTTGTGTCATTATAACATCACTTGGAGGAATTACCTCTGGCTTTGTTTAAAAAAAGAAAAATCATCCTAACTGAGATCTAGTTTCATATATATGTGTGTGCATGTGTGTGTGTGCGTGCATGCTTTAACATTATTTCTAGCTGATACAGTTTTTACTAAATTTTTAACTTGTAAGTGTTCAGCTGTAATGATATGAAATGCTCTGCTTGTCCCTGTTATCTCCTGTGTAGTTTAATTTTCAGTGAAGTATCCTATTAAAAAAATGAACATTGCTTCTTAACTTGGCAATTTGATATCTTTGTGAGGAGTTACAATGTTTCCTCTACACGTGGCTTGTTTTTGGTGTTCTTTCTATTTAATTCTAGATTAAAAAATTGCACACAGGTATGTGGTTCTCAAGAGGAAAGATGGAGTGCTGAACTTGAGGGGAAGCTATTTTAGCAAATGTTTTCTTTGAACTTGTGGAAGTTGAGTATCAGTAGTGATAGCCTTCTGTATTGAATGTCATGTGTTCACAAATGATCTGTACCTTTTCTGCAAATGTGACCAAAGAAGCTGTTGCACAGTAGTTGTTGACTAGGGTAGTCTTGTGGTTTGAGATTTTTGGAAGAAATCTCAAAGTTTTCCAGTGACTAAAAAAAAAAAAAAAAAAAAAAAAAAAAGCTCATTAAAGAATAAAGATTGATCAGTTTCTATAAAGGAATCAAATGAACATTTTTCCAAAAGAGTCTTTTATGGTTTAGACATATCTTTTATAGTTAGCAAGAATTCATACTTTAAAGTTCCTTTCCAAATATTTCTTACCCTGATCTCTTCCTTTTATTGACTAAAGTAATTATTCTGAAATGTGTAGGAATTTGATAAATTAATAGCAGTATATCATGTGTTGGTGTTTTTAATGTACCAGAGTAGATAGCTAGTAGGAGATATACAGAACTAACTTTAAAAAATAGTTAACGGTACTGAGAACAGTATTTAAGAACTCTTCAAATACTATGTCTGTGACCATCAGTATAAAGTGTTCATTGTGTTAGTAGATTTTTACCTAATTAAGAGCTTCTAAATCATTAATACTAAAGTGCTGAAAATAGATACAAGCACTGGCAATAAAAACATGAAAGAAGGACATGTTGTGGAGTATCTTGACTTAGTTATGTGTTACAAAGTAAATTCAGTGTATCCAACCATAGTACAAAATTCAGGACATAGGGAGGAAGGAGAGGAAAGGATGTTTTCATAGAATTTAATACTCTTTCTAAACTGGGTTTAATTTTAAGGTGTAATCCAGATGATGATAATAATAGCAGAAGATAAATGTTGTCTAGGGTTGTTTTTTACAAAATCACTTAGTATATTACTGTAAAAAACTGAATTCTTCTTATGGGAATATTGTGGTGTTTCATGAAAGCAGAAGTAACTTTCCAAGCTTCCCTACTTCTAAGAGTTAAGATTCTACACTAAATGTTACTCTGGTTCTATCCATGATTAAGTCTGATTTTGTGGAGATTTTCTAAAATGAAAGCACCTGAGGAAACAAATACTATGGGCTGTTGTTGGTAAGGTTACCCTACTTTTGGTAGATCAACTGAGGAACTGTAAATGTATTAAAATTCTTCTTAGATATTTAGCAATCCTATTCAATTGGATTAAAAAGTTAAAAGTTAATAACTATGGTATTCTACAACAGAACAGCAAACACAGGAATCTAAATTGACATGCATTCAACTTTTCTTGAATGCTTTGTTTAAGTGTGTCTCTTGATGTGTATTTTTCATTTAATAATTATCCCCAAACAGTAGTTTCTCTATGTAGAATTTAAATTAAGAAAGTTGCAAGAAGTTTGTGTAATTCCAAAAGGCACTGCATACAAAGTGCAGCCACTTCTAATGGTCGTCCATCTCAGCAGCTAGTCAGTCAAAATGGTGCCCTTCAGTCTCCTCCTTTCAGGGTCAGAGTAGTGTGTGTATTTTAAAATTAATGGGTTAAAGTGGGCACTGCTCATGTTCTAAATAAACCAGTGTTTGTAAGTGTTCGAGGTTATTTTGTTAAAAGAGATGTTTTATTTCATAGTCTAAACCAAAAGATCTTTAACTTCTTACATCTATATAACCAGTTTTTGTCAGCAAATAACCTTTTGGAACGGTTCTTGATTGACTTTATCTGTTAGCCAAGGGGAGATATTCCAGAAAATGTGAAATATATTAGAGCAATTAGACCACTCTCAAAACAGTGTAGAGTTAAAAAGAACTAACAGCCACCACCGAAGTGGGAGAGCACTTGTTTTCAAGGAGTTATTCCCCAAATGTCTGCTACTAGTGGGGATTTAACTTGCCATGCTTTTGAGAGAAATGTGCAGTACCTATCCACTGAACTGTTAAGCATCTTTAACCAATTACCAAATGTTTAGGTAGCCTTAAAAAACTATTTAAAATAGTTAAAATATTAGAACAAAGTAACATTTTGTATTGACCAAATGTAAAATGTCTAAATTTCTGAAGTGTAGAGGATTTTTTTTTGCCTTTATTTGAGCTCTTTGATCATAGAGTTGTGTATTTTTCCTGCTAAAATCACATCTAGGATTTAACTAAATTAATATTGATTTTTAAATTGTAACTTTAATGTAAAATATTTATTAACTCTCAATAGAATCACTTATACAGCTGTTTATATTTTATTTTTAATTTTTCAAGGAATATAGTAATCCTTTATCTGAAAAAGAATAGATTGCAGTTAGAAATACATTTTAAATGAACATTTGTACACCAAACAACAAATACAAAAAATTTTAGTTTTGTGGAAGTTTGGAAAACCTAATACTGAACAGAACTGGTCACCATTGTTGCAAGTTCAGTTTTATTTAGATTGGCTTGTTATAGTATTTTTTGTCTACTTCAGTATAAGTGTTCACCTGTTATTGTCTCATCTTAGAAGGACAAATTAGCAAAAATTAAAAGAATTTGCAAGGTTCTTTAAATTTTGACAAGATACAACATGCTTTTTTGAAACAGTTTTTTGATAGCAGTTAGAAAAGATGGGGCCTTCTCATAGGATATATTAAAATTGGTAATATTTAAATGGATCCTATATGTCTTTTGAACAGTTAATCGTGGCATTAAAAGTAACCTCTGTACATAGCAGGCTTTTGAGGTAACTGTATGAGTACAAAGTTGACTGTGAGGAGTGGGAAAGTTTATATAGTTATGCTCATGTTGGAGGAATAAAGCAGTTTCTATTATCTTTTAATAACTTCTGTCCATTTCCTAGCTCACTGTCTGTCCAGTGTGTAGAGATACCGTGTCAAAGACATGAAAATACATGGCTGGGGTGATGAGCTATGTTTTACTCAACCCTAGCATTTTTGGTAGACTTAAAAGGGGCAATGAAGACAGTAGAATGTGGCCCAATGTGCTTCAATTTATTTTATTTATTTAAAGAGGGTGGGGAACCAACAAAAAAGCCACCAAAACCAGGGCTAAACTAGTGTAAAACAAACAAAAAAAAAGAGATGGATAAAATAACAATGTAGATAAGTGTGGCTGTAATACACAGAACAGTAACTCAAAATTCAGAAGTAAAATAGGTCAAATCAGCTTTGAGAAATCAAGTGGGAATCAGGAAAGTAAAACCTAGAATTGCCATCAGATGCAGTTAAGAAGTAGCTATGTAAAGGAACTTGGAAAAATGCAAAAAGTGTCTTATTACAGTAAACTCAATTGCTATAATCTTCTTTTGCACTTAATGTGCTAAATTCCTCTCTCAAATGAGAATATCCCTAGAAATCAGATTAGAAAGTGTTTAAAGGGAATTATTTGTCAAAGTTGTTTTTTCACTAAAATTAGGATAACTAATAATAATCTCTTACTATATTGCTGTAATAATACTTTGTTTGACATAATTTAACCATGCAGTTTGTGCATCCAGTTACTTATGTATTGTGCAGGTAATTTACCTGGTAGCCTGACACTTCATATCACTGACTTTCACCCTAAAAGCTTTTCTCTGTGTTCTGGGTCACATTACACTTCAGAGACTGCCAAATCTGAAGTGTTTCTCATGAAATAAAATGTAGGAGGTTGATCTTGTCTTATGCACATTTACAGTGAATTGTCAGGCAATCAAAAAGCAAGGAGAATTTCAGAAAGCTTATCTTTCCTCTTCATTTATTGAATATGCATTTATATACTACAGGACATCAGATTTACTAGTACATTAGTTCTTTAAAAAGCCCTGCAAATCATCTGATTCTGAATTAATGAGATCTCATTACAAAAAAACGTTTGAACAGCAGAAAGACCCTGGGTATGCAAATAAGATTTTACTGTCCCAAGTGCTTGTCACTTCTAATAAAACTGTTTATTGTGTAGTATATGTATTTATCATACACGTTACATTTATATGTAATATAGATACACAAACACACATTTTAAGGAAACATCTGGCTCTTTAGGGAAAATGTAATCTCTTTTGAATCAGTTGTTATATAGGAATTTTTTTTAAAAAGAGACCTTTTTGAAGAAAAGGCAGAAAGAGAGATTGTGGCAGCTTACTGTTAAATTTCAATCAAGCCTGTATAGTTAGTAATAAAACATTTACAAACTTGTAAATGCTAATTTTTTTCAAACTCTTACTGTCACGTGTGGAATTTTCATTTATACTAATTGTGCATTTAGTACAGCTTATGTGCAAGGCTTAATAATAGTACTGTATTTATCACATGGAAGTATAGACAATATAAATATGTAAAAGGAGAAATTGCCTACAGCTGTTCTTACGTTTTCTTAAGATGATAACACTACAAAGGCATAAATTTATGTTGTTAGATACCTATTATCAGTTACTGGTGCTCTTCCCCTCACAAGTACTTTAGGAAGAGTGAGTACTAAACTAAAATAAACCAAACATAAAATCCTGTCAGGGTTTTGTGCTTTGTTTAAAACCTAAGCATAGTCAGTGCTTAAGTCTGTTTTGTTCACTGGGAGTTATTGTGGTCAATACCCACATAATTTGTTTCATCTAGGACACTACAGAAAAGGTGAACCATGTACTTCTAGCAAAGAGCTTGGGCATAGCTGATCATTTTAAGTGCCAGTTAATGTGGATCTGTAGGTTTTGGGGTTTTTTCTGTGATCTGACAGTTTTCTTTGATTCTTTTGAATACTGGGATTGTGTTTAGACTAAACCACTTCTAATTATACCCCAGCACAAACATATAGCTTATGGCTGTATTTTAATCAGTTTCAGAAAAAGTAATAAAAATATTATTGCATATGTCAAAGGATGGTGTTGTTACATGCTATTTTAAATGGTGTTTAAATACAGTTATAAGCATAGCAGTACAATGAAATCAGCTGTATTCCTGAACAACAAAGTTACATTATTTGTTGCTTAAAAAGTTACTAAGAATCGTAATATGCTAATTATCCTAATTATTCAGGTTATTTTTAATATGTGATGAAATAGCTCTAAAAAGTATATATGAAATATATATATCAAACTTGTTTAATTTCTCATTACTTGTAAAATGTAATGTATTCCCAGTTGTAATTTTAAAGGGGTTTTGTCTTAGCTACACATGTACCCTTTTCTATTGGATACACTCTTTCCTGAATCCAGCAGTTCTTTTACTTATTTAGAACTTTTTAATTCTCTCAAAATGAACTTGTGTCCCATTAAGTGTTGCTGTTGTACATTTTTGTGCTAGAAAAATTGTGCTGAGGAGTACTGTGGAATTGGCTTGTGATGCTACAAGTATAAAAACTGGGTGTAGAATAACACGAGAAACTTAACAATAGTGGTATTTGCATGTTGGGAATTGTCCCAAATGGGTGAATGTTAAGCTAGCCTATGAGAAGAAATGTCAGGTTTTGTAGCCTTGTAGCATGAATCAGATATGTGGTATCATTATTTCTCATAAGAAATACTCAAACACACTCATAGCATCAACTGCTGTAAAAGGCAAATAGAAATCTAGATTACACTTCTAGAAATGATAAACTATGAAATAAGTTTCTCAGGGAAAAAAAAAAATTGGCTTAGAGGTCTCCCCTGTAGTATACTGCTATTTTACCTTTGAAAGCTTGACTACTTCATAATATTTGAGAACAAGTAAGTTTAGTCTATCTCAAGGAATACATTTCGAATTCTAGTAGAGTTTTTATCTATGCATCATGTAAAACAAACTTCTTACTCTTCATTATACTTAAATATTTGTACTGAAAGGGAAGTTCATTTAAGTGGTTTTTAACTGTGTTGATTACTTGTTCATTTGATTGGAGTGGAAAGGTACTTTAATTTGGGGAGGTTGAATATATATGATTATTTTCTATTTTGCTTTAGTGTGCCTAATAAAAATATTGAACATAAAGGGAGACGGGGTACTGGAAGTGTAGTCAGGAAGGGGCTCTGATGACTTAAATTACTGCTCCTCAGTCTCTCAAAATATTTAAATCCTGTGACTTTGTGATTTCAGTTGCACAGTAATGTTGCAACCTCGAAACTGCTAATATATTCAGCTATCTCGAGATGAACTCCAAAATTCTTCATTAGGCTGATGGAATTCCCTAAAGGTTTTGTCTGAATAAGTACTTGGGTATTGTGCTGTTTGTTCCAGTTTTCATCAGTAATCAAGCAATAGAAAGTCTCATCTCTGAGCAAACCCTCAAAGATTTCATGAGTGCCCTGAATCTCTCCTATTCCTGTCAGAGTTTTAGTGAAACTGTTGTTGAAAGTCAGATAATCCTATCAGCCAAGCATCTGACTTTTATCATAAAGGAGGTACCTGGGTACTTGGTGGTAGTTTTTGCATAGAGGTTTTCTGAAGGTAGCTTAGCAAAAAAGCTTAAAGGCAGGCAGAAATTTCCTGTCAGGTTGCAAGTGCTCACTGGTAGGTGAAATAGTACTTAAACAGCATTTGTTTCATTGAGATACTGAGACTCAGAGTTTGAAGAAGACAGAGCTTAACTGATTTGTTAATTCTTCCTTCACAAATATTAGTAAAAAATTGCCAGCACTTCTGCTGCCAGCAGTGCTTTGAAGATTATTTATCCATGTGTGTGTGTATGTATTTATCTTCAAACTTTTTGTAGCTTAGGCCATTGTAGGAAGGTAAGAGGTCTAGTAGATGAAGATCATAATGTATTTGTAGCCCTCTTAGGGATGAAGTGTTACTAAGTAAAACTTTATAAATTCAGAATGGAATTTTGTGTTCGGGTACCTCTGGCAGTATGTAATCAGTGTGTGCTCCCTCCTTGTCCTCTCCATGGCAGAGCTGAGGCCTGAACACTAAGTATTATGTCTTCTTATTTCAGGTATTTTTAGATGGGTTGTGTGGAGATAAAAAATTATTCGTTTTTTCCCCTTCACTTGTTGCATTCATCTGTTGTTTGGCAAGTCTGGATCTTGATATTTTTGTGCATGTTGTAGTGGCTGCCAAAGTTATTAAATGACCTGAACCATAGAATTAATAGATGGAAGAGGGAGACTTTTTTTCCTGTCTGACTTTGACCAGATTATTTGAAAGTTTCCTTGCCCTCTTCAGCCGTGCTTTGCTATAAATCAAAACAAATTAAATTGAACAAACAGTCAATAAAAATACATGTTCTGGATTCCTCTGGCAAAGCTTATTAAAATCCAGTTGGATGCTGACAGTTCTTTTTACTGTGATGTTCAAGATATTAAGCCTCTACTTCATGCTTTCCAAATATCATAATTTCCATGTATTGAATTCTAAGTAGATAATTCATAAATGTACAGGATTAACTATCATCTGCAATGCTAACATTTTAAGCTTATCTCAGAAACAGAGAACTATGTTAACACTGAAATGCTTCTCAGTGAATGAATGGTGTTTCCCCATCCGTGTTTTGTTTTTTTGGTTTTTATTATTATTTTTTGTTATAAAATGCATTTCAGATTGTTTCAGGTGGCATTTATTAAAAGGAGTGATCTTTTGGTTTGTCAAGAATTGAGCTGTTCAGGGGATTTTTATAGGTTAAAACCATTATTATTTTAATATCACTGGGAGACTGGTAGTCATTGAGGGTACATCATGGAACAGCAGAGTCATGTGCTTCTCAGCAGGGGATGCTTCTTAATGATGGAACTGCAATGTCTTGAATGTGGAAGGAGCAGATCTGCAGTGGTCTCTTTCTACAGTGTGAACAGGGAACTGCTTTACTCTGGCTTTTACAAATAAATATTTGGAAGAAGTTCCTTTCTTCATTCACTCACATTTTCATTTTTTTTCCTGCAGTATCAGAAGTGAACACTTCAGGATGATTTTTACAAGTCTATTAACTTGAAAGGACAATCAATGTAACCACATATTAGGTTAGAGTGCTCAAAAAGGACAAAAATGCTTTTACCAAAGATCTTGGAAGAAAATTTAACTGTCTTCAAAGCAAAGAAAAATAACTGCTCTACTAATCTGATCATGTTTTTCAATCAAGTAAATAATACTTAAATGTTATGGGGCATTGATTTAGCAATGTCTTGGATCTCAGCAATATGTGTTATTGTATTATATTTATGAAAATAGTACATAATGTAGATGTAGAAGAATATAGTTTTCAGTAACAAATCCATCAGAACTTGATGAAAGCAAAAAAAAAATTATGTTGTCTCCATGGACATCCACAACTTTTTTTTTTCTTAGGTAAAAAGGTTAGTTACCTAGACATGCATAGGTATTCAGAAACTGCCATGATTATTTCTGGGAGCTGTGCAAATACAAAGCTCTTCTGCATTCAGTGCATGAGAAAGTGCTTTCTAAGGTTAGGGAGTTTGTTGGTTTTGTGGGTTTGAATTCAGAATGAAATCTGATACATAGAAAAGTGATATGACTGACTTGGTAGCACAATATCTTAGTCCAGTGTTGGAAGTGTTTGTTATAAAACTTGAATGTAAATGGTACCTGAGTCTGAAGTTGACTTTCTAGTAATGTGTATTGTACCTAGGAAAACAAGTGTTTTGTTTTGTCAGAATTATAGCTTCCCTCTTGTGTATTTTCCTTTAATTGAATTCTGCTTTGTGATTATTTTTTTCTTGTTATTTGCATGAAATTGTTCTCTGCTTTTTCCACCAAACAACTACAAATAGCATTGTACTCCTGCTGTTATTATTATGCTTAACACCTCTGACTCAGCAGATGAAAAGTTATGTTTATTGAAAAACAGAATTAACATTTTATACTTTTTTTAAGACCACTTAAAAATAGCTGTGTTAAAAGAGATTGCCTACAGAACAATGCATGATGGTTTATTAGATTAGCATGCTAAAAGCACAATGTTTTTATTCCAGGCAGCTTCCTCTTACCAGAGTCCATCTGAAAGGTTTCAGGTTATCCCAGGAATATACCCATGAACTTGAAGAAAGAGAGTGCCTTCTTTAATAGAATGCATAATATATGCCTTGTCAAATTTCAGCCTTTTTTTTCAGTAATTGTTTTATAGGTCCACATGGTTTGGCCTGCTTTAAGGCATTCTAGTTATTCAAGACAAAATGATGGTTAAGAATGGCAGCAGATGCTGAAACCTTTTCTCAGTGTGTGGGGGGTTAACAGTTCCTGATTTTAGTGTACAATATTATGTTGTGATAGGCAAATACCTGAATGGAATGCTGTACTGATTATGGGAAAGATGGGGTAAAGGAGGATGAGAATTTTTGCCAGCTGGGTTGAGACTCTGAGTTTCATTTGGATTAGTAATTTCAACTGCAAATGTTGTCCTGTATTCCTCTGCCACTTTATTTTCTGAAGTTGTGTTTTCCGATTTCAGTTTTTGTAGTTGTGTACTGTCTCTGTGTAGAGTCACACAAACATGGGAAACAGCAATACTTAGTAGAAAATTCTGTAATGAGCAAAAAATACAACAAAAATATAGGTCAGCTTTATCTTTTGACTTTAGAAATTTTATGTTATGCATAAGAGCAGTAGATACGTACTAGTCTGAAATTTGATTCTAGGTTGGCTGCCACTCTGTACATCAGTGACTAGAATTTTTTAGGTGTTCATAGAATGGTTTGGGTTGGAAGGGACCTTAAAACATTATCTTGTTGCAACACCCCTACCATGAGCAGGGACACCTTCCACTAGAGCAGGTTGCTCCAAGTCCCACCCAGCCTGGCCTTGAACACTTCCAGGGAGGGGGCAGCCACAACTTCCCTGGGCAACCTGTGCCAGTGTCTCACCACCCTCACAGTGAGGAGTTTCTTCCTAATGTCTAACCTTAATCTACTCTCTTCCAGTTTAAAACTGTTACCCCTCATCCTATCACTACATGCCCTTGTAAAAAGTCCCACGCCAGGTTTCCTGTGGGCCCCCTTCAGGTATTGTAAGGCTGCTATAAGGTCTTCCCCAAGCTTTCTCTTTTACAGGCTGAACAACCCCAACTTTTACAGCCTGTCTTTATAGGAGAGGTGCTTCAACCTGGTATTAAATACCAGTACAAAGAGTTGCTTGCACTTAGTTGAATTATAGAGCAAAGTTTGTTGAAACATCTTAGCAATAAGAATTTTGTTTTTTCTTCTTTAGAATGTTAATTCAGAGTGATACAACATAAGTGAAAAGTTTAGTTAGTTGTTACTACTTGATTTTTACTTGATACTCTGTTCTGGACCTGTATGGAGCTCTATTTAATATTATCTGAGAGATTACAGTATTTAACTTGAAAATGTGCTGCTGCTTGACTGGTGACCTGGGGCATTGCCTACTGTGATTTCCTACTGGCAAGAAGTCTTCTAAGACTATTTTAAGACAAGCTTGGCTGTACATGAAATTAGGAGTTAAGTAAGGTTTGTCATTCAGCTTTCTTCTGTAGGCACACTGAAATACCTTTTGCAATTTGGGCCACTATTTTGTTTAACTAGGAAAGTATTTCTCATATAATCTAAAAGACTCCTCAGTTTTGGCGGCATTAGCCTTGTATCTTGAAGTATGATCCTGTGGGGGGGGTTTGTTATGCTGATAGTCTATTACACGAATGACCAGAACATAACACATTGTGTTGTTGGTCACTTCCATTGACAACCATCTTCAAAGAACAGTGTCATTATAAGGTGCAGCAAGAAGATGGTAAAGAAGGCAGTAATGTGAAACATCAGAGGGCTGACACTGAGGATGCAGTGACAGTCCCAAGATTGTCCTCATAGGGTTTTGCTGTAAGGCTGCGTACTGTTTGTATGTGATAGTACTTCCTACATAGTGCCTGCAGATTATGCTAGTAAATAAAATGTTTTGTACAAGGAGTATTATGTATCAGCAAAGTGCTGCATGGAAGTGACTATGCTACTCTTTATGTAAATTGTTTTTCAGTAGACTGCTGAATAAGGTGGGGTTCCTAACAGTCACAGTTTAAAATCCTGATAAAGAAAGAATTGTTGCTGTAAAGTGTTTTGTAGCTGTACACTGAATTGTCCTGGCATATAGACTTCTTCATTCTTCCAAGGCTGGATTTTCACTGAGCAATTAAATGAGGTTACCTACATTCAAACTAATTCCTGAAGCTAGCGTAACTGGCATGAAAATGAAACTGCTGAAAACCAGTACATAATTTGCTTTGTGGAGCTGGGCTGTTAGCTGCATTAGTGAAAAATATGTTCTTTGGCTCACCAGTTTAAATTAAAAAAACGAAACAAAGCAAAACACAAACAAAATACCTAGAGAGTTTTGTGTGTGATTAGGATAGGATATTACTCAATTTATATATATGGTCAGTGCAGAAACTGAGAATGTCTCTAATTTCAGCAAGTGGTGTGTGTTGCTCTAAAGGCAGCAAGTGACTCATGTGACTGTCTTAGCAGCTGGGCAGCAAGATTAGAGAGCTACTATGTACACATTCCCTTACTGAGGGGTCCAAGCTATTGCTAAATGAAGTTGTATTACTGCCAACAACTAAATAACAGGCAAAAGAAAATATAGTAAATAAGTGTGTCATCAGGTTAAGGCAGTAGTTTGTCAGATAGTCGTTAAAGTGAAGGAAAAAAAAGGAAAAAAACCCAAAAACCCCCTGAGCTTTTCCAGGATTCGTATTTAAAAGATTGTTGTTCTTTTTTCCAACATTCTAATTTCATACAAGATTGCATGCTAATTATCCCTTTTATTTGCAAAAGTGATCTTGTGATCTTGTGAAATGGCTGTTTCTGACACTGCAGAGGAAAAAAACCTGAGAAAGTGAGTGAAGAATCCTATTCAAAAGAACTCATTTATTCGTAAAAGTACTAAAAATATACTTGTATCATGAAGTATTTTGATTTGAACTGAAATTGGCAAAACATACACTTCTTGGTCACTTGCTAATTTGAAGACTTATTCATGATGTTATTCCTCATGTATTTCCTAATTGTAAGAATTGTGAAGTTTGTTCCAAATTGTCTTTAAGTTTTCCTAGCATGCCAGTATGGATTAGTGGAATATGTATTCTTTTCTTTTTACATTTCCCTAATCTAATTTTTTTCTCTTTTACCCAGATACTTGCTTTTCCTAAGAAAGCTGCTAAACATGTGTGAATGCTTTGTGCTTTATTTAGGTATATCTACAGTTATACGTTTACATTTCAACCCTTACTATTCTTTTTAACACAAAAGTGTCACCCTGTCAAACGTCTCGTTAGGACTAACCCTCCTAAAGACTCCTTTCAGTCTTGAGGTCCAGAGGGCATGCGCTTGACTGTTGGAATCAAGTAAATTGATACAGAAATCAAGAAGACATTAATATGAAGCTCCTTAGTGCTATTTATAGTGTCAACTTTCAGACCATAACAGTGTATCAAATATGAGAATGTATTTAATGAACTGGAGCTTTTATGTTTAAAACACCAAGACAGACAAGAGGTCAAGCCCATGGTAAATTCCTTATAGTAAAAGAATAGCCAGAAGATTGTGTGTTCCTAGCCATCATGACTACCCTCAAATAGCTCAAACTGTTTATTTGTTATTCTGCTTCAGTTTTTCTGGATTTCGCTCTTTCCCTGTCTAGGGGAACCATCTTGTTACTCTTGTGTTTATTCCAAGGTTGTGTTGTTTTTCTCAACAATGTGTTTAATTTGTATCTAACAAAAAATGGAGAGCATAAAGTGATGTTGTCCAGAGTTCTGAGTGCATCTAGTACTATCTTCTCAAGGTGGACTGTCTAGTTGATCTGGACCTTTTATTTTTGCATGTGTTTTAGTTTTCTTTATAATCAAGTATCTTACTGTTTAGTATTTTAAAATCTTTGATTTATAGGAAATATTCAGTCTGGGTTTTGTTTTGATTCATCCTTTCTTGAATGTTCCATTAATTTTTTTTCTAATATGCCATTTTCCTGTAATTAGAGCTTTTCTGCTCTGGTTTCATCACCTTTTTGTCACATATCACTCAGGAGTTGCAAAGGAAAAATCTTTGTGTTCTTATTTCTGCACTGCTTAGTATGATGATGTTCTGTGACACTGGAAAACAGGAGGAATACTTTTGTATTTCTAAGTAGTTTATAGATAAAGCACTAGCACATAATGGCCCAGGATGTACCTGCAAAATATGTTGATCCTCTGATGACTTATCACAGAATCATAGAATGGTTTGGGTTGGAAGAGACTTTAAAGATCATCCAGTTACAACACCCCTGCAAGGCCAGGGACACCTCCCACTAGAGCAGGTTGCTCCAAGCCCCATCCAGCCTGGCCTTGAACACTTCCAGGGAGGGGGCAGACACAACTTCCCTGGGCAACCTGTGCCAGTGTCTCACCATCCTCATATTAAGGAATTTCTTCCTGAGATCTAATCTAAATCTTCCCCTCTCAGTTTGAAACTGCTCTCACCTGTTCTATCGGTACACACCTTTGTATAAAGTCCCTCTGTAGCTTTCCTGTAGTCCCTCTTCAGGTACTGAATGGCTGCTAGATGATCTTCTTAGAGCCTCTTCTTCTCCGGGATGAATACTTTCTCCAGGCTACTCAAGCACGTACCTCAGTGGATTCTTGCGATGAACTCTCAGAAATGTCCATCTGTCAACAGAGTTTCAGGTCCTGGTTCTTGCTGCCTCACGTTGTGTGTCACAGGAGTTTCTAGGGCTTGGACTCCTCACGCAACCCCTTGCTTTGGGAAGAACTCTGTTCTAGTGGAGTCTGTGTTGAGCTGCTTCAATTTCTTCAGCAAGGACCACCTTTGCACAGCTGGAAAAATTATATAAAATAAATAGCTGTCCTAAGAGGAAATTTGCTTGAAGTTGGACTTCGGCTTGTTTCTCTGTTCCTTTCAGAATTACACCCAAAATTTTTTAGCTACAAATTTGTGCTGCTGCACTGATCTGAAGAGGGAAAGGGATTGTAAGGAGGAAAGCTGTTAAGCCACCTCTAGCAAAAAATACAGTCTTTTCTATAATAAATTTGGTTTCCAAATGGCTAAGGAAAAACAGCCCAGCAAGATCAGCCAACAATATATCTTAATTATGTGAGATTGCTTCATGTAAGTGGGCATGGTTTAGGAAAGGAGTAGGAAAGATTCTTACTTTATAGAATCCTTCCTCTCTTGCTCCTTCATGCTGTTCTGTTCTTAGAATGGGGAATTAGCATGGTGTTTGCTTCTAAGTGCTGTTAGAAAATCATGGATATTTTGGAGGAAGCTGATGTGCTGTTTCTGATGCTATTTCTGTTGTCCTGGAGAAAGTTTTGCAGTGTTACTGTGGTCGTGTGTACCACCTGCCTGATATGCTTTCCTTTGACAGGAAGACCTACAACTAAGAGGAAAAGATGGTTGGGGGGGGAAGTTGGTAGCTCTTATTTAAAAAAAAAACTCATCCTGTGCTCTCTGACAGCAGTTCTTAGGGCTACACTTGCAGCCTCATCACTTCCCTTGCACTAAGGAAGTCCTGGCAAGTTGGCTAGAAGCTGACCAGAAGTTACTTTTTAGCCCTTTCATTTCAGATGTGATTTTGGTATTTGGTTGTTTTAAGGTGTTATGAGCATCTGAATGACAGGAGAAAATTCCAGTTGCTGCCTTTGGAGGGAGAGAAGTCTTGGTTCTGGTATCCTGTGAGAAAACAAGTTTTTTGGGGCAAGGTGAGAAGTAAAGCATGGGAAGGACTGGAGCACAGATGACTGAAGCACTCTGCTCCGGTAACTATAAATATTGTGGTCTTTCACAGGAGAGCAGTGGACAGGAAGAATGTTTGTTTCTAAGCACTAATGACCAGGTAAGAATAAAGAGAACTAAAGGAAACTTTCGAAGTTGTGTTACTTTGTTCATGTTTTTAGAAAAAAATAAGTAGCATCCACTTATAGGTTGATTGTACTAGAGGCTGAAAACGAAAACAGGGGCAGCATTTCTTCTTTCCCTGACAAGCTTACAGAGTTACTCAAAGGAGGAGAGCTGAGAAATGTGGAAAGGAAAGGAACAAAAACACTTGGTGCATGTATGCAACTGCAAGTACTTTCTGTTTAATTTTGTGTGTTAATTTAACAACAGTGGTTGGCACTACTGTTTTCAAGTAAAATAGTAAATTTAGCTGTCCCTCATTTACACAAGGCTAAATTCTGTTCTTCTCAAGTCATTGCCATGGACACCCCTATGCAATCCTACTTTTCAAGCCTTACATCACTGAAGTAACCCAGTGAGATGTTCATTCTCAGAGCTATGTGTATCCCACAGATGGGAGCTGACAAGCCTGTTTGATGGCTGGAAACTTATACATGCATCTTGACAATAGAACATATTTATACAGAGTTCTGGTATGCTCACTAGGATGTTTGATGTTTTGCGTCAGGCTCTGGATACTTTGAGCAGTTCTGTCCTACAGCCACAGTCTATACCCTTGTGAAATCCCTAGCTGCTTGTACATTGTTCCTAACTCTTGGAATAGAGAGACACTATTTGCTCAACCTGAGACTTGCACTGTGAGCACCTTGGTACTGAAGCAGGAGAGCCCGCAGTGCATTTACAGTGTGAATGTGGAGTGAGAGTAAATTAAATGGCCTTTGTGGTTTTTTGAAGGTTGTTTTTTTTTTTTTTAATAATTAAGTTTCTGTGGCATTTTCTGGGAGAACCTTTTCTGAGATTAGTAGGCTGCATTTTTCAAAACCATTGTCTCCATAATCTGTTTAGAACTCAGCTTTCACTGCCTTCCACTGCAGCTGCAGGCACTAAGTATTTCTGCAAATCACTCCTTGTAGACTCAAGCCAAGGACCTGGAAAATTAATGACCTCTTCTGTAGCTTTCAATTTAAATGACACAGAGATCTCTGGTAAAGTCTGAGTTGTCTAGGACAGTATTCAATTATCTGACTCAAAAGATTGGTTTCTGAATGACTAAGTGGCTTGTGGAATAAGTAATTAAGAAACGGTCCAAATTTGGGTAGAGTTCACAGGAATGATAGTTCTACTACTATCTTGTCTAGTTTCAAGTCTCCATCCCACAGAATGGGGGTTCAAAACTCTTAAGAAAAAGAAAAGCAGGGAAAATCTTCCAGAATCATTTGACACAGGCAAAACTTCATAACATTAACCTTCATATTTTTTTAAATGGCTGTACTGTTTTGAATTAATAAAAAGTGAAGAAACAAAACACTGAAACAGACACTAACTTGTAAAATTTCAGCCCAAACAATGGGAACTTGGCAAAGTCATAAGTTGTCTTATGTAGTGGAGTTTGTCTTACAATGGCAGGTGTTTGGCAGCACGGTGAAATGTGATCCTGTTCATTCTGCCAATATTAAAATATGCTGGATTTGAGCTAGCATTTGTACCAACTGACAGCAGTGTCAGATCTTGTGTAAATTAATAGAATTGTCCTGCTTTCAAATCAGGAGTTGTTAAGGAGCTGTTATTGCAGGCCTCACCACCCAATCAAGGCCTGAAATACTTTTAATCAACCTAATAAATGATGATCAAATTCCACGTTTGCATGTTAATTAGTAAGAGTGATAACACTTGTGTGTGTATCAGAACCTGGTGGTCTCTTTCTGACAGTGGCAAAACTAAGATGCAGTGAAAGGCAGAGGGACAGGGCAAGCATGTAGGGATGTCTTTACCAGAGTATTCTTCTGATCTTTGATAATTCACTTGTCAAAGGCTTCCTGAGCCAGATGTGGTGGGGTGGTATTTGCTAGCCTTTACTGGACTTTTTTTTACAAAACTTTTTTCCTGTGACTTCTTGAAACTTTGTAAACTCTTAAGTGCCTGAACACCCTGTTGCAAGAAGTTCCACAGCAGAAACAGGTGAATCAGAGGCACATTTCTTTCTTGAGCCTCTGTCAGTCACTTCATTTAACATCTCCCAATTTTTTTTTTTTAAAAAGAGGTGGTAACTCCCAGTCTGTTCAGTTTTGTCTGTTGATCTCCAGCCACATTAGTGCAGGTAGACTTGCAAGCATTTAATTTGCATCTCTCTTATCTACACATGTGTTTTGATTCCCCCCAAAACTCCACTTTGTGGAGCTTGCTTTCTTTTTCCAAATTGAGTTCTCTCTTCACCAATGTGTTTAATTAGTTTGTGTCCTTCTACCACCCCTCCCATTGCTATTCAAATGTATGCTGACTTTCCTGATGTAGATGTCAGGTTTACCGTAGTACTTCAGTGGCCATTGGGAATTAATTGTTAGCAAAGTAATAAAATAGGCACAATCCGTGATGTGTCTGTCTCCTAAATACTATACAAAAGATATATGTAGAACAGTGAAAATACAGGACAAGGTGATGAATATGAAAAAAGTAGTGAAACACCTTTCATGCAAGGAACCTTCAGTTTGCTTAAACTTCTCAGCCTACTAAGAGACTGCCAAAAGGAGAATACCATAGAGGTTTCATATTGCTGACAGAGGATCATAAGGAATGGCATAGATGGGATTAAGGGGGGAAGCAAGATCATTAGCTGAAACAAAAGAGAAATAGTGGGAGATAGGTTCAGAACAAGCTGAAGGAAATCAGTTGTTAATAAAATGTGAAATTAAACTGTGGAACTCCTTGCAGTGGGGTGTTGTAAGTAAAAAAGCTTACATGGGCACAAGAAGGGGCTGTCAAATAAGTAGAAAAGAGGGGTGTTAAATCTATGTAGCTTGGGAAGTCCCTAAATCACAAATGGTGATACTTCCCCAATATGCTACAAGCTTGTTTGTTTCTTGGTCTGCAGTTGGCTGTTACTGGAGCAAGGACAGAGACTCAGAACTGGAACAAGTCACTCTGGCTGAGCCAGATGCCTTTCTGTCACAGAAAACATGTCCGTCACTGTGAGCCTATATAGATCCACTTATGAAGTAGTTACATTTTTTCCTCTGTTCACATCCCTGTCTTCAGACATGTAAGCTTAAAGCCAGTGTTTTGTTGTCTAGCAACTCTTAATTTCCAGGCTAGACTTACATGTGATAAGTTTACACTTATTCTTAATGCCAGCCCTGCTGATTGCTGTACTTATTAACACTTATTAACATATTTTGTCTTTTGTTTGCTTGTTTGTCAGATGTTTTGTTCTGCTATCCCAAATAAATTTTTTGTGAGTATGTTATTACCAGATTTATACATAGTGCTCCTAGCAAGATCTTGGTAGTCCAGTATTGTGGTATCTGTATTTCTCTTTTTGCACTGTACAGCTCCTTTCTTGAATTGTATTTTCTTTCTTCTGAGCCAGATCTCTCTAGTGACTTTAGTAGCTGTTTGTAGGATGGTTACTTGTGAACTTTTAATTTTTCTGCTACTTTCAACTAATATCTTGTTGCTTTTCAGCAGAAACCACTAGTTTCTAAGTGCTTTACTCTGTCCTTTTTTGTTGCTTTTCATCCCATTTATGTCACAGTTGTCCTTAAGATTTGTTGCCGTTTTTCTTGTGTTGCTTCAGTTTGTGTTGTACTTCTGGCACCTCCTAGTTTTGTATTTTCTACATGTTTCGGTAGTGCTCACTTAAAAGCATTAAAAAAAAATTAAATGAAAATGTGGAATCAGAAAAAGCCTGAAGACTAGTCTTGGCAGAATTCCATAAATAACATCCTACCTTTCAGAAAGAAATCTTTTGTCATCTCCTCTTGATCTGCTGCTTTTCCTGCCATACTATTCTTGAACTAACCCCTCTCTTCTCAGCTCGACAAACTACTGCTCAGGTGGCAGTATATCGGATTCCTTACTGAGACTACAACTGTGGTCCTTCCTTTGTATAAAGACTATTTTGTTATGTTGAAGAAAAGTTGGATATTTTACATGGTCTAGCTATTAAAATCATGTTATGTTTTATTCTGTTTTCATTTTACCACTGTGTTCTCATTTGTCCTTTGAAAACGTGTCAAGCAAGAGGCCTTGCTGCCATAACAAATTGTATGTCCAGAAGACTTTTCTTCACCTTTCCTCAATATTGAAACAAGGCAAAAAGTGTTTATTTGGATTTGATGCTCTTCTGAGACTCCTCTGTCTCATCACATGGCAGCCTGATTCCCGTTGAAGAAGGTAGTATTGCAGTATGAAAGGTATTGTTATATAAGTAAATACTTTTTTTTTAAATTAACCTTTCATACTCCTCCATGTTGTTGCTGTGTTTGGTCACCACCTCTGGTACCGAGGACTGTAAGCTTTGTTTTCACTGTAGTGGGAATAGTGTGTTGAAACAGTTGCCCAGTGCTTCTCTCCCTTACGACTGTAGCTGTGTAGCACACTTAGTTCTGACCAAGCTTATTCTAGGAAATACGTGCACTGCCAATAATACAAAGTTAGTCATTCAGCACCTCATCTGCCCTGCTAAAGTGAGAGCATCTCACTGCGCCACACTACTCTGTTAGTATTTTGTGCTCAATCTGTTCCACTGGGTTGGTTCCACTTGCCACCCTGTTGGATGCTGGATCTGCAAGACAGAGGTAGTACCTAATCCCCTTGTTTATTGAGGTGCTGAGTTTGCTGCTGGTGTTTACTCTGAACTGCTGCTCAATCTGGTTGGTGCCAAGAGACCACAGGAAATTAATGAGTGCAGTTTCTTGGGGATTTGGAACTTGGGGTAGAGCTGCAGGAATCCCATCCTGCTCATCCCTGTACCTGAGATAATTCTTCCTGCTTCCTCTTGTGCTGGCAGCCACTACAAAGACTTGGACTGCACAGAAATGGTCTTCATTTTTCTGTAGGCTTAACTTGACCTCTCTGGGGCTAATCTGACTGCTTTAGCTCTCTGACCTGGTACACTGTGTGACCTGACAAGCACTAATGTTAGAAAGGGAAGAAGCACCATACCTTGAATTATTCCAGTGCGGAGGCACCCTCAAAGTAATTAAACTCTAAATAGGCTGACAGAGTGCTGTCCTGTGTTCTCTTCAACATGACAGCTGGACAGATAGTTTTATCTTCAATCCCAAAGTGTTGGCCAAGGTGCTGTGCCAGGCTGTTAACCCTCTGCTTCCGAGTCGTTCATGGGTGCTTGAGTCTGGTGTTGCTTTTGCCCAGCCTCTAGCAAAGAAGTATCTTGCCATCTTTGGATAATGGCTTGGCATGGTTGCCTCTGTCTCTAGTCAGCCTGGTAAACAAAACGCTTGCTTAGGTGGAGTTACCTAGTTCTGGAGATAGTTGCTTTGCTTTTGGGATTTGATCCAAAGATGAGAAGTAACTGCTGAAGCTACTTGCCAAGGCACCTATCAAATCTGATGAAGGATCAGGCCTTGAGGTTAACTGGCAGCAATTATCTGTACTGTAGCTATATCCATGCTGAGTGGTTCTTCAGTGTTTCCTTTTGTGGGGTTTTGGGGTTTTTTTTTGCTTTTTTTTGTTTGGTTGGTTGGTTGATTTGTTTTGGTTGTTTTTTGTTATAATGGTGATGTCTCACCTTGTGGGTTTCTGTGGCCCTGTAATTTAAGGGAAGTATCAGCCCTGTTTGCAAATATAGCCTTTTGGGTGCAAACCCTGAAGTTTTAGTCACAATGGTGGTAATGATACTAAAATACTTAGCCATTCCTTTGCATAACCCTAACTCTTTTTGATGGTTTGTACATGGCTCTTCAGCAGATACTTTCCCCCAGTGCTAGCTGGGTTGGCAACTTGTGCTGTGTTTGGGGAGGGTATGGAGTATTACTAAAGCTACAGGTCAGAAATTAGGGTATCGTGTGTGGTTGACAGTAGGTAACAAGTGTGGCTTAATAAGATGAGCTTCCAGCTCTCTTTTCAGGAGAAGGAGATGCATACTGTTCTTTATTCTGGCAGATTTCTGCAATATGATAGGAGGGAGGAAAGAAGTGTAATTTCTACAGCCAGGTTTCTGTGTGTTACTTTCTCATGTGTTCTTAAGGACAGAAAGCTTCGAGTGGCTGTCGTGCTGTCTGACTGTATTAGCCAGCATTAGGCGGTCATGAATCCATGTTTCATGTTCTTGAGTCTTTATTTTTTTTCTTGAAGACTGCTCAACTGTGCAGTTACAAACACTGGTGGCACAGGTTCAAGTCTCTACCTGTCCCTTGCCTGCCCTCTGGTACTCAGATTTGGGTAAGCAGGACAGTTGTAGTTTGGAATTTGTAGTTGTAACACCACATGTTAGAAGTAAATAAAGAAGAAAAAAAAATAATTATCCTGCTAAAACAAGTGGTGTAGACCACACTAGATCTGCTTCAGATAAGTCTGCCCATTATTGTGTGCAATTAGACCAAGTGTTTTAAAGGATTAGTGGATATTTTAAGAGACTGGTTAGTGGTAGGAAGTAAGGCTGCCAGTGAAATTTTTCTTCTAGAGTCCAAATGCAAAGATCTCTTATTAAAATTTATCCAGTTGTTTAGCTTTTCTTAACAGAAGGTTCATAGGTCATAGAAACAAGTGTGGTATAAAATGTCAAACCCAATAGTCACCTGCTTTTAAAGAAAAATAGTAATATACCCTCACTTTGGAAGGCAGTGCTGTTATTTAACTGTTGCTTTGTGCTGTCAAAATATGCCACTGCTTGTTTGCATTTTTGTGTATTCTAGACTGGTTTGATTGTTTTCTGTTAATTTTATTTTTAACTGTAGGAGCCATGGAGGCTCCCAGGGCTTTAATTGGCTTGCTTTATAGGCACTTTTTCATAAGAAAAAGTGATCATATCAAGGCTGTGAATAACCTCTGTATTTAAATCTGTTGGACAGTGAGCATTGCCTTGCAGTTTTTTAACACTGCTGCCTTGCCTGTGGTTTGCTTCACTTTTTAGGCTCCCTTCTCCATGGGGTTCTCTGTTTTGGGTGGGGTTTTTTACCAACTTGTTACCTGCCAGAGAAAGGAGAGGTGGGTGGCTTTCTTATAACTTTCACAAAGAGAGTCTTGTTTTTCCTAACCCATTTATAATTTGTCTGTTTCCTCTTTGTTACTCTCCTTTTGCCCCTATCTTCAAACATCCTCACCTTCATCCCCATCACTCCTCCCTCACCACTTTTTGGTTTTGGAAGAAGCCAGGAGGTGTGGTTGGATGCCAAAAGAACTCATTTATTACTTACACAGGAAAACTTCATCCTGTCCAACAAGTATGCTATTCGTAGCCTTGAGGGATATATCTAGAGGGCACAGAGTTTCCACTCAAAATTTAAGTAGATAAGATTATGTATACATATTTGTTGTGACTTGGCAGGTATCCCAGTGCCCTGGGTCTTAAAACATATACTTTGCTTTACTTGAGGCAAGCTCAACTGTGTTTCAAACAATGCTCTGGAGAGATGAGAGGCTGCTCTTCGGAGTTCACAAAAGTGTTATCTCTTCTACATCTGGTACAACACAGGAATTCTGACTACTGTTCCGTCGAGTCCTGTATTTTGTCTTGATATTAGCTGCTATTAGGTGTTTTAAGGGGTTGTATAACCATAAGATACAGAGGAGAAGATCCTCACTTACTTTACTCTGCTAGTTTGGGTATTGTGCTGAAAAAAGAGGGTTTTCTGTCTTTCTTTCTGAAGCCCCCTTGAAATCCTCTTACAATTCTGGATGATCCAGTGAGCTGTCCAAGCCTTATCACTGTAACTGTATGCCAGCTTCTGGCAGTATATCTCACAAGCTAATACTGTTAAAAAAAAATGAAGTTCTGGTGTTTATTAGTTTAAAATTTGTTAGGCTGTGGTTTTATTGAATGTCTCTCACTGTTTCAAGACCTGATTAAACCATCTAAGCAATGCTAATTATTTTAATAGTTCTATCATGTTGTCTTGTTTTTTTTTAAAAAAAGGCAACAACAAAAAAACCCCATGCAAGTCCAAAATTCAGGTGCTGCAGATACAGTGGGAGGAACGGTGAAGCTAAAACAGCTGTATTTTATGAAATACTCTTTGTTATGGCACTTTTCCTTATAAGGTCCAATGACCAATTGTTTTGATTATTTAGAAGGAAAAAATTCCATGAGAACTATTCCTGAAAATGACTAACTTGGCATTAGTGATCTATTGCTCTCTTACAGCATTTGATGCAATACTGAAGTTAATTAAGATAGCTGAAATATCCAGTTAGCCACTCAGTGCTTCAGCTGTTCACATGTGACATTTTTATTACATTTTCTTTTAAATTGCTAATGATAGCTGTAAATAAATACTCCTTCTGCTTGTAACAGTGTCTTCTTAATATCCAGCCCTTCCTGAAGAAAGAACAGCCTATGTATAAAAAAAAAAAAAAAAAAAAAAAAAAAAAAAAAAGCTTGAACAGTAACTCATTTCACAGTGCATAGTGACCTACAGGCTCTTGCAGCAAGGAGCTGAAGTGATTCCTCAGGTTTTGCTGTTAGAGCAGTGAAACTTCAGGAGCGTGGCACTGTAATTGCTGATGCATGGATGGTGGAGGATCTGCAAGAGCAGAGTGACCAGGGCTTCACCTAAGAAACTAGGGATGTAAGGTTCAGCTTGCTAGAGGAGGGCTTATTTGGCAGAGAGACTGGATTTAGTTAGGTGGGTTTGTTTCTTTAGTTAAGCAAGGATTGGAGGTTGATGAAAATGCATTACCTGATATGCAGTAGATACAGGCTGCTTTTGCTTAAGAGAGATGTGGTCAGGACTTAGAATCTGAAATACACATCCACCTGACCTGTTCTTTTTGTATCTCAATGACTTAGAGAAGATACATATGAAAACAGTTACTACAGTTGTTTAAACCTGTTTGTGCTATTCGTTACAGTAGTCTCTTTCGGACAAAGGATGAGGAATAATCTGTTGTATATATTTTTTGCTTTCTGCATGATATTCTGTGTTGATAAAAAAGATTCGTCCTAAAAACCAGAAACTGCATGCAAAATTTACTGCATTTTCTTTTTTTTTCTCTCTATTTTGCTATTTTAAGCGTGGAAACATAGGATTCACTGAAACAAATTGTAAGTAGAATTGTTCCTTTGTGAACCGTAAAATGAAGGTAGTGAGAAAATGTCTATGTTGTTGATGACTGGAAAATAATTAACAAAAACAATTTATTATGACTAACTCTGCATTAAATGTTACCTTGAACACACTTTTGTTAATGTTACAGCATCGTGTGTCCATGCTGAACTTAATTCCCAAAGTTTATCAGAAAGGGCTACTCAGTGTAATAAGTGCAGTAAATGCTTATTGTGGTTAGTTTCCACTCTAGGGTTTCCTTGGGTTAATTACTCATAATATGTTGGAGTTTGTTTCCCATCTGGCCTACTACCCAGGTTCTTTACTCCAGAATCATCCTTACCGGAGGCAAATGCTCCACGCATGTTGGCAGGCAGCAAAGAGTGCTGCTCTTTGTGGTGGGGCCTGTAAGGAAGTTGGTTGTAATGACTGATAAGTTTTGAAGAGCCTGCTGAGGCTCTGGTGGCCTCCAGACCCTACTCAGATATTAATTGTTGCAGGGTGGAAAGGTACAGGTCACCGCACATGTAAACCAAAGTGAGAGAGCACACCTGGACCTGGCCTCAGGAATGAATCAACACAAAGCACCACAAAGGATGTAGCAGAAGACAAAGAAATAGAACAGGATGCTTGATGTGTGCCCTCACGTGTGCTCTGGGCTGTGGTTTTGCAAGTGACATTGCCACCAAATCCAGGAGTGATTTATTTCTTCCCCCCTGAATGGTGCACAGTGCCACAGTAGAGGCCTGAGGTAACTGAGTAAAAACCCAGCAAATAAAGGTCAGTAGCCTCACCTATGCCATAGTGTCCAGCTGGGCCTGGGCCTGCTGCAAGCACTGTGACTCACCAGACGTGAACAATACCCAAGAAATGGCTACAGGATCCTGCAGAGGCTGGAGGAGGAAACCGATCCAGTAAGTACTGCATGCCCAATTGCACAATAACTTCACAGGAGGCTTTAAACTACTTTTTCTGGAGCTGAGCTCTCTGGCTCAGGTAGCAGCCTTCCCTTCGATGTTTAGCTTAGCTATTCTCAAACTTAAATTAGACTCTTGTATTTATTTGCTGTGGGCTCCTCATTGACACAGATGCACTGTCACAAGCCACCTCCAAACTTTGCACTCCAACTACTGTCTCTGCATCCCTCAATTTCTCTTACCCTCCTACACAGGGTAGCAACCTTTATTGTTGGTGTCCCCTGCCTCAAAATTTTGCACATCAAATCTAGCAAATTCTGTTTAGTTACTCTTGCCTAGTTATCAGTCCTGCTGTACTGAAATACTCCTCAGAAACTTTACTGTATTGGCTCCCTTCTACCTCCATGTCTTCTTCCTCTCGTTCTCTGCACTTTCTACCCTCTGTGTACAAGATCCATCCCATGGGAAGTGGCATAGAGTTCTCTTCAATCCCCAAGTTTGTGCAACCCTGTCCTGTAACTACCTTGCCCTGTTTGAGAAGTCTGGAGGTCTCTAGGAGAGAGGTGACCCAGTCTTTGTGTGACTATGGAGCATGCTGCCCACTCCCTGCCTTGAGGAGCCCTGGGGCTCTGGGGAAGCACAAAGCAGCCAAGGTAGACACAGCAAGGAGCAAACGTGTCCCAGCTGAGCTGGAGCCACAGCACAGCTCACCTCAGCTCCACACTGCCCAGAGCCCTGCTCCTTGGGTGGGTGTGAGGGGGAAGAGTTTGGAAGCTTGAGAGGAACCATGTGTTTAGGTGGATGGGGATGCACAGGCATAGAGGATGGATAGTGTTACATGGCATTCCGTGTTTCCTCTTGCTGTCTACATCCTATCCGTGTGACATCCTTCAGTTTAACAAGTGTTGGCTTGCCCTCTTACCAGTCACTGTCATCTGTCACACCTGTGCTGCTCACTCAGAGCTTTGTAGTTTCTCCAGTACCTGATTCCAGAAACACAAGAGCTCTTGATGCTTTTTGATGCTTTTGTCTTTTTCCTACTGCAATTTTGTGGGTTTTGTTTGGTTTTGGTTTTGTTTTTACCTCTTGGCCCCCTCCCTGCCATGGCATCCTCTCGTCAGTCTCACTTTAAATCTTTAACAATGTATTTCTTTGCTGTGCCAAATCTCAAACATGAGTTGTACTTTTCTGCCTCCTTTCTCAGCTGATTTGATCTCCTCATTTCCTTCTCACTAATCACAGCCTTCCCCAGCTTTGGTTATGCTGCCCCCCTGCTCCAGACTTTAGTCATGCTCAGAGTGTTTGTAAATCTTAATGCAGTCTCAAATACAAAGTTACGCTGTCACAGAGTTTCATTAGCGTGTTCATTCTTTGCTGAGGGTGAAGTACACAAAGAATTTTGAACTGCTTTGCTGTTGTAAAACTTTTAATTTATTAGAGTGAGCTTGTGGATATATAACAACTGCTACAGAATTCTCTCAAATTTGCAGTTCATTTTAAAGTAATTTGTAGGAGCCACAATAATGGTGTGTAGGAGGGTTTGACACAAACAGTGCAGGATTGCAGGTAAAGGAGATGTTGGGGGCTTTTGTTTGTGTTTGTTTGTTTGTTTGTTTGTTTTTTAAGGAAACACTCCTCTAACACTCCTAGATAAAACTAGTTGAGAGGTAACCTCGCAGTACATTATTGAAGTTTGCCTGTTGTCTTTAAAAATGAAGCTCATAAGTCTCCCAAGAATTTCCTAGGGAGAAATATACTTCAGCATAAAGACAGCTAGTTGCACATGTGTGCACTTACAAATGTAATGCCTACTTTTTTTTTTCTTTCAAGGAAAAAAAAAAGGCATAACCCTTTATACTCAAATGTCTATCCAGCAGTGTCTAACAATTTTAAGTTTTGAAACAATAGCAACCAACTTACCCATTACGTATGTTCCAGAAAAACCTACAGCAGCATATGTAGTATGTGGAAGTAATTTGGAAGGCATCTTGCAGTTTTGAAGGGAACCCAGTGAAAAGTTGGGAGAAAAGAATTTGAATGTGGTCATGAGGGAAGAAACTAGTTACCAGTATTAAAATAGGTTTTGTAATGATTGGGGTGACTAGTAACATCTTTATTATATTTTCTGATTTCTCTTAGCATGTAGAAAAGCAACAGCCCAGATAAAGAGTGGAATTATTAGCTAAAGACAGCCATCAAATTTCAGAAGAGAAATGAATCTTGAAATTGTCAGCTCAGCTTAGCAGGAGGCTGCAAAGGCAGAGTGGTGAAAGGAGGATCTCCTGGAGAGCTCCCAGAAGATTGAAATGGATTGTGTGATTCTGGAAGGGGACAAGAAAGAGGCAATGCAAAGCTGCTAAACACAAACAGTTGTAACAAAACACTGGTTGAGCACTCTCCTTCCACACCCTGTAAAACATAGATGATCCATATTGAGACCAGTATGTCAGTTGAGCTAATTAGAAATGTTGCCTGACAGCGTTCAGGATCTTGTGTACATCATCTAGAGAAACACTCCTCGCATGACATACATTGTTTTTAAGGGCATTATTTTTTTTATTAAAAAAGCATCATAAGCTAAATCAGTAAATCCATTTTCTGAACACATCTGAAAAATAATTGAATACATTACTATTGTAAAACTCAACTCTTCATAACTTTTTTAAAAAGTAAACTAAACATACCTTTGATTGCAATTTTTTTTGCTAGCATGCAGCTACTTTCCCACAGTGTGAAAGGACCTCAAGCACTTTAGAGAAATACATTATCTGGCACTCACAAAGGCATCTCCATTTCGTGTTTCCATCTGCCCTCCAGGATTTTTTTCCATAATGTGCATGAAACATTGCATACCATACAGTGATGAGACTATTTTTACTCCATCTTTTTTGTCATCATCTTCCTTCCACCTTTCTGGAAGCTTGCCCCACTGGCAGTTTGCAGCTGTTCAAGGCAAAGACTTGCATGTGTTCTTCTCCCACCCCTTAATGTAGGCTTGAAAATCAGGGAAGCAGAGACCACTAAGTTGCTTTCAAAACAAAAAACAAACAAACAAAAAAGTGTTTTTAAATGCCCTGGTGTCTTGGACTGTGAGAACAATAATTACCTTGCAGGACACAGATCTTTCATTGTAAACCATCCATTATTATTGGTGAATGCATCCTGTGTGCAGGAGGACTGTGAAGGACCATGCCATCGTGTTGATACTCTCTGTTGTGTGTTTGGTGGAGCTTGGGTTTGGAGTAGAACAGGGCAACACGTATGTGTCCAGCTGCTCTGCCAGTAGGGAACTCTATCCCTTCAAAGCTATCAGTGACCTCCTGTGTATTGACAGACATGGAGAAACGTTCTCATGCTACTGTCAGCCTTCCTGACTTGGTTGCCTTGCCAATAATAAGCTGATTACCTTGTGATTTAACGGTAAAGTTGTTTGATGACTGCATCATTATGACATTTCATCAGGCTGGCAGAAGCTCCCAGATTGGTTTTCTGTTGGTGCAGCTCCAGAGCAGAATCTGTGTGGACTTCTGGCAGGTTCTGTCTTTGCTGCCTGAAACTAGTAGTTACTGCTCCAGGTGACTGTTCTAGATACTAACTGCCTGCTGTCATCTCCCTCTGCTGTGTTTAGTTGTGTAGCTCTAGATTATGCATGACTGCTCTTAATTGTTCATTAATCTTTGCATGACATACTGAAGCAAAGCACAGTAAATTAACTACTCCACATGCCAAATGGGGGGCGGGAACAAATGCAGAGCTGTGAACCTCATGAACAAAGATGTTCTAATAGCAAAACAGCATTCAAACAGTCTGTGGAGTCACTGGAATCAGAGTAAGCCTTTTAGGTGGATGCTGACATTATTGCATAGACAAAACTGGTACTTGAACAGTCAGAAATACATTCCACGTCTGTGCTGTGCGTGTTCTGAAAGGTTCACTGATTACAGCTTTGAAGAGGGATTTGTTTTAGTATTACCCTAAGTATTCTGAATCTTCAGTTATCCTTTCGTAAGGCTTTTGTGTTTTAGCTCATAAGGTCATTGATGCAATCATCCAGCATCACAGCTGAAGCAATAGCAAAGACCATCGTGACTAAACTTGACACTTCTTATTTAATGTAAAG
The DNA here is from genome assembly GCA_038090715.1 of Florisuga fusca. Lineage (NCBI taxonomy): Eukaryota > Metazoa > Chordata > Aves > Apodiformes > Trochilidae > Florisuga > Florisuga fusca. Next base: position 13,410,946 of record JAAWXA010000005.1, read on the forward strand.
TTACTATAACCTGTGAAGTGTATTCTTTTCAGACAAAACAGCAGTTCCTTCACTGTAGGATGCATTGGAAGATTAGTGGCTGCTTGGAAACTGAGCACTCTTTCTTACTTGTTGCTTTTCTTTGGGGGCTGGGATAAGATGCGGAGGAGATCGGGGGTAACCAGGATCAGCATTTTATTTGAAATAGAATCACAGAATCAGACAGGTTGGAAAGGACTGCTGAGATTTTAAAGTCCAACCTTAATAAAATAACTTAAATATCTCCAATAAATCATATAACAATCCAAGGTTATGAAAGCAGTAATGCTAAACCCTGTCACAGTTCTTGCCCCACAGCAATGTTAAGGCAGTGTGATTCAGGGCAGGATTGGGCTTCCACTACATGCTTTGGATTATGGTGTGGTAACCACCTACACCCAGTGTGCAGTGTGTGTACTGGGGAGACTGCCCTTTCAGTCCTAGTATTTCTGTCTTTCACAACTTGTGTTCTTGTCCTGGTTGTGAGCTTCCCAACTAACCTAATCTCATGAGGAAAACTCCTGTGGAAGGTCTTCATCTAGTATAGTCCCTGCAATTCCTATGTTGTACTGCATTTCTTTTTTTTAAAATTGCCATCACCTTGCCTGTCTTATTTGAGCTTGTGTTAACTAGATAGGTATGTATTGGTACGTATTAACAGTTTTCTTTTTGCTTTCTTTTTTTTTTTTTTATCTTTAAAAAAAAACCAAAAAAACTTAAAATCCCCCAAAACCCCCCACCAAACCAAACCAAACCAAACCAAACCAAGAATAAAGCAGACAAAAATGGGGGTGGTATGGAGAATTTATCCTAAATGAGGAATCACTGGTTGAACTATTTTAGCCCTGTATTTTCTGACTTATAGTCCATGCTTATTTTGCAGAACTAGCTATTTAAAAGCTCTCCCTGCTTTCTGCCACCCTGTTAATTTCTCTAGCACAGTCCGTTCCTTTGTGCTGTCTGCCTAATAGACCTTCAAGTGAAATTACTGAGCTCTTTAGTAAGTCTTACTTTTTCAGCTTAAATGAGGAACACAGCACATCGGGGAATGTCTGGTGGCTGCTTTTTTCTGTACTATTCCAGTTCAGACTGTCTCTTTCTGACTGCGTAGAGATCAAATAGCTGCACAGGACTGTGTTGTGCAGGGATATATGTGAGTGGAGTTTATCTTGAAATCACTGATGTCATTATGATTTCCACATAGCAAACTAGAGCACCAAAACCCCGTTTACTTGACTGATTACTGAAACTGTTAAAAGCATCCTGGGTTAATATTCAAGTTGGATGACTGTCAATGGCCCAGGGAGATCTGTGATGGTCAACATATTTGTAAAGGATATCAGTAAGGGGATGAGCAATTGAGTGAGCAAGTTTGCTATGAAGAAAAAGCCAGCTGTGGACAACAGTGGGATGTTAAAATTCTGATAACTGACTGACAAAATGGGCAATTCAGTTCCGTGCAGATAAATGGAGATAACGGAGGAGCACAAGGCAGAACAATTCTGGTTATATATAAGATTATGACTTGGAGCTGAATATTACCATTGAGGATTAAGATTTGGGGACTGTGACTGATGGTTCAGTGAGATCAGAAGTTCATTGGTCACTAAATCACAACTCAAATGTTAAGAGAGAGAAATATAGAATAAAAATGAAGATGTCACTACAAGAGAGTGTGGTCCAGTTGCCTCCTGAGTGCCGTGTGCACTTCTGGAGCCTTCATGTCAGAAAGGATTTACTAGAACTGGAAGAGGCTTAGAGAAGATCATCAAGAATGATGAGCTACATGGGGTGGCTTCCATATGAAGAGCACTTCTGTAAACTGGGACTTCGGTCTGAGAAAGAAATGAATGGAGGGCAGTGTCATGGAGATCTGCATAGGAAGGAAAAGTGTTGCCTTTCAAAACAATGTACACAGGAGGGAAGGCAGATTCAGAACCTTCAAAAGAAAGAGATTCTCCATAAAATTGCTAGTGGAGGGACCTGTTGGATGACTTTTCCAAAGTATGCTGTGAATATTACAAACTGATTCAGTTTCCAGGGATAACGTGGACTATTGCTTGGAAGAGTTATGTCCTGCAAGTTGCTAAACTAATAGAAACCACATATGTTTCAGGAAGTCCCTGGCTTCAAAGTAGCTGAAGGTCAGAAGAGTGTCAGTGAGAAATATCACATGATCATGACCTGTTCTGTGCTTTTGACAATTACTGGAGGCAGAATACTAGCCTAGATGTACCACAAATCTGTCCCACACACCGAGTCTCATTTTAAGATATCTCAGGACAGAAAGGAAATTATGTTCCTTAGGAACATCAGTTAATTCCTAATCATATTAGTGTATGGTTTCGTAGGCACTTTTAGAATGTGTGTTTGTGTTTACTTGTACATATACAGGATTTGCTTTTGATTATGGTTTACTATAAAAATGATGTGTTTATGCAGTTTAGATAGTAACCAAAGTTAGCTTTCACGAAAACATCATCACTTTAAAAATGGATGCAGATTATTCTTGGGGGAGGTGGTAGTGGTGTGATTCCAACATACATGAAAGCACTTAATACAGGTTTTAAACATTCTAACAGTAGTTACAGTATCAAAATTTGTATCACAGCCTCCTCAGAGTTTTTAGAAAAAGATCTATGCAGTGCCATAGAGATTATTAAAAAGCCCATAAAACCACATTCGTCAGATGGGTTAACTCTAGGCAGCTCTTGTTTCCTTTTATTTAGTATATAACCAGGAATCTTTTGGAACATTTAGTAACCAAAACTGACGTGTCAAGATATAACGTGGACCTAAATAATTTGAAACATGGAAAGCCCACAAAGTGATGCTGGATAGTGTTGTGATTTTTTTTTTTTTTCCCTTTAAATTACAGGCTATTAGGTCATGATTAAATAAACATTAAGATCATGTTCTACTTTTCCAGAAACTTAAAAAAAATAACAGACGGGCATGATAGAATTTTTCTTCTATATTCTGAAAAAGGTTATGTAATACTCTTCCTAGTGTCGCATATTATAAGAATGAGTTATTTTCTAAAATTAAAAAGCTGGTTGTCCAAATTTCATGACTGTAGAACAGCTTTCAGGAATTGCAAATAATCTTATGATCATGAAAAAAAACATGTTGTATTTAATAGTCAAATCTAAATACATACCTAGTTTTTGTATGAAGTCCCACGGCAATCTGATGGTTTTTTTTCCATCCAAATGCTTGCTTTATTAATAAAAGGTATGTATATTTAACACATACTAGTCAGATATTTACTAGTAGAATCTGTGTATTTACTGCCCATAAGAAAAGAAATGGGTTTAATCATTTTAGTGCGTTTGTTCCCCAGCAACCTGTATTTCACACTAGTTTGAAAAGGTCCAGGATGGTTTTCTTCTCAACTTTATGCAATTTTTGTGAGTTTCTGTTTAAAAAAAAAAAACAACCAAAAAACCCAAACCCAAAACCAAAACACTAACAAAACCCAACCCAAGCCAACCAAAAAAACCCAACACCAAGAACCAACTAAATCTTTGTTAAATTTTGAACTTATGAAATACCATAATTCTTGTGGGGTTTTGACCTTCTATATAATATTCTTTTCCTTTTATATAATATCCTTTTTAGCACAATCATTGTTCTGCACACAGTAGATATTAGTAATGTGCTGTCACTAACAATAGACTTCAATTGTTGCTTGGTTTTCGTTTCAGTGCTTATGTTAGTTCGTTATCTTCTAGATGTTAGGCTGTTTTTCCCCAAGGGGTTAAGTCTTACGTGTTATTATCTCTAAGCCATTCTTATGTTTATACTCAAGATTGCTGGATAGATATTTGACTGTTTTACCCACATCATTCTATTTTCTTGCAGCAGCTTTCACTGGCAGTTCTGCTTCATGCTTGGAATTTGCTTGTGTCTTCCTGCAGCCCGTGTGTTCTGTCTGTCACTGCTGCTGTCCTGCCACTCTCCCTTGGCCACCTCTCAGTACTCTAGGCTAGAGCTTGAATCCATGGAGAAAAATTTCTCTGAACTCAGTTGCCTGCTATAAGAAGAATTCCTGAAGTTCAGCATATAATAAATACAGCCTTGTATATATTAAGAAAGAAACCTAACAACAACCAAACAAAAAGAAGGGCAAAACAGAAAACACAACTCTCTTCTTTTGTGATTAGTTTACATGTCTGTGATCCCCTTTCATGAAACAGTGTGGTATGGTAGGGCCAGTGCCTGTATCTTTGAGCAGTTATTTACAGTAACTTACCCAAACCCACAAAGGGCCCAGTGGCCTCACTCGCCTCTCAATGCCATCTTCCCCCCCTCAGGGCCTCTGCAAAGACCCCTTCATCTCTTCACATCTGTCAGCTTGTGAGAGAACAGGAGCTATAAACCCCCAGCCAATTCCCAGCTGCTGGCAGGTCATGTACCTGGTGGCTCCCTCTCGCCCACAGGCCCACAGTGGCTGGAGGCAGGGCTCCCGGGGTTGAGCTCTGTCCCTCCTGCCTTTTGGCAGTGCCGGGTTTGTAGACAGTCATGCCAGGTGTCTTCTTTGCTTAGAGGAGAAGCATGTGTGTACATGCTGCTTGCTGTTCAAATCTCTTTCAAATTACACAATAGAACAGGCAGAAAATTAAACGAAGTATCACTATGTGAAGTTGGAGGCGTGAGCTGCTCCTGGTCTAGGCAGGCTCGCTGATCAAACACACTTTCAGGTTAACAGCCTCACCCCAGCAATGCCCATTCTTCCTCTTTCTTGTCCTCCATCAGCAAAGCCTCAGGTCATAGGAGAACTTGTCACAGAGACACCTCCCTTTGTTGGAGTTCTGGTGACATTTGCACAATTTTAACAGCCCTAGCAGAGAGGGGCAGATGTGGTGAGATTCATAGTTCAGCTGCTCCCTAGTGGAGGTGATGCCTGACTGTCACTTTAGCTTTCTTGAGCCACAGTAAGTGGCTACATGGACTGTCTGTTGCTGATGCTTCCACCATATCAGCTCCAAAAGCTGTCCCTGAGTGCTTGGGCAGAGCAGGTTTCCTGTCAGTACTTTTTTTTTGCGAGGTGCGTATTAGTTACCAGATACAAAAAAGAAGAATTGTTATTTATGCTACACAATTTGTGGCTCTTCCAGGCACGTTCTCCATAGGGTGACACAAGTGATCTCTTGTCCTTTGCTCTGAAGGAATCTAGTGGTGATAAACTTGAGAGAGGTCAGACTGGGGCATACTGTTGGCTTCATTAACACCCTGAACAGCAGCATCTCCTGGCTTCTTTGGACAGCAGATGTTCATCCTCCACCTTCCAAAACCGGACTTCCAGTCTGTGTTTCAGCTTTCCCATCCTCACACTGTGCTGCCAGCTAGGATATCAGCTCCTGACCATGTTTTTCTCTCCTGTGGCCTTGCTTCCTTTCATCAGCCATGGCAAACCTTGACAGCCTCCTCACATCCACATCTAAAATCCTGAGACAGGAGCACAGGCCTGGATGCATCAGGGCTACAGCAGCCCCTGAAGAGAGGGGTTCCCACTTCCCAAGGCAGCGCGTTGATGACAGTGGTGCACGTAATGGGTCTTGCCCCACGGCGTGACTGAAAAGCAGAGCTGGGAGCTGCCACTTCTACTTATGGTGTGATGGCATTAGGTGGTGTGGTGACTTGTAGGGCACTGTTTGGGAGCCCTTTGCCTCATGCCACTGCTGGGGGCAGCTGGGGAGGGTTCACAGGCACAGCCTGGATGGACATTACTGTCTTCAGAGAACTTGATCCTGTTCAAGTGAGTACTAGCTCACCTGAAAACTAGGTGGACAGCACTTCTTGAAAGAATCACAGTTTCTATAGGGTAAGTAACTATTTTTCATATTGTTTGCTTAAGGAAATATTCAACATCCAGGATGACCCTCTAATACAGTTAAATAATTAATCAGTTCCATCACTGTTATGACTCTGATGTTTCTAGGACCCTTCCTCTGGTTTAAAACTCATTAATGTCATGAATTGAAGCTAGATTCACTGTTCTGTAAACAAGGTGCAATGACAGGTACTGCATTCTCAAGACTGTATTCTCATTCATGTTCTCTTATTTTGGAAGAAAATAGCCATGTTAACTGGTGTTTACTGTGCTTGGACACATAAGAAAAGTGAGAAATGAAGTTTAGGAAGAGTATTATTAGTGGTATTCATGTAATATCTTCATTCTTCTAGTTTAGATATCCAGCTGTTTTAAAACATTTTCAACTGTAGCCATTTCTTCAGATTTTTAAAGATGAACAGTAAATTTTGGAAAAAAATGTCACTGAATATTAAATTATTTAGCTTACAGTATGGGGTTTTTTTTTCATTCATTGAATGGTAGAAATTCAATATTGTCTAACTTGGAATTATCTGAGTGTGTAGACTGAAGAGTTAGCAAAATTAGTTATATATTGACAAAATGAGAATTATAATTGACAAATTATACAATTTTTAGTTTGTTATTTGGTCCCAAGTGGGTTTTGACCATATGCACATGACAATGCTTTTTGCAGCGTGATGCTTCTCTACTTCACATGAAGAACAATTTGAACTTTGGTATTAATTAAAAATTACTGCTAACTCATTTATATGAGAAGAAAAACTAATAACACCATAGGTAGCTACAAAAAGAAAGGTACATCTTTGTCCAGTATTCTGCTTCAGAGATTTTCTATCACCAAAAGCTTCTGAGAAAGAGGGTTGAAAAATCAGCATTATCATGGACAACTTTTGTATTCTGTGCATAAGAAAAAGTTTTTTATCCAATAGCTGATTTTTTGTTGAAAAGCATAGGATTTTTTTTATTTTCTGTTTTCACTTAATTCTGCCAAATCTAGCAGGCATTTTCATTGCTCATACAAACTTACCCCTGTTGTGTGTATGTTAAGCTCTTTGCTTAATAATGGTTTTGCAGAAGTTGAGATCCTAATTGCAGGTATACCATTGCTCTCATCTGAATCCAGTGTATTGTGATTTTCCTCTATTCATAAGTTAATGAAGAAGAGTACCTGACCTTCCTCTAACATTCTCTTCAGCATTTTAACTAGACCTGCTGTTTATCTTGCTTATTTACTTGTCCCAGGTGCTTCAGCTGCCTCCGATATGGTAGTTTTTCCTTGCATCTAGTGGCTTCTCTCTTAAGGGCATCTGCTTTTTGCTAGACTGGCTTTAGATGTGTGGTGAAAATTGAGTACCATAAGTATTTAAGAGAAAATACTGGATACCATTGAGAGGTCTTTGTAATATTTTAGGTAGAATTTTAGTGTTTGTTTTGTGGTGTTTTTATTTTTGCAGACAGGGAAATAGTAAATATCAACAGGGGAGGTCCACAAGGAACGAGGACCTCATACATGACATTTATGTGGCTGTCCTAAATATTGTCTATTTATTGTGAGCAACATTTGTAGAAATATCTGGATGATGAAGCTCTTCCTTTCTGCTGCAATAGTGGAAGACGTTGGGATAGGCATAGCAGGATAACTAATTTATAAGAGTGTTGCTGGGAGAGGGAGTGAGGAGTCATTAGCATTTTCTCCCTGAAACAAGGTGATTTGGGGACCTCCAAAAGAGTAGGTGAGGGCTGTGCCCCCTCTCTTGCTTAGTTGAAAACAAAGCTTTGGCTTTTTCTTTGGATACTGGAGCTGTCTCTTCCTCCTGCCTGTGTGTGCAAAGCCCCAGATAAGCGCTACTCAGCTGTCAGAGAGCTTCAGTTGGTTGCTCTTTTTTTGGTGGTTTGCTTTTAATAGGTGTCCAAGGATACCAGTTTGCTCACATCCATGCTTACCAGCAGAGGAGGCTGGGGCTGTGTGAAGCTGAACTTGGTACCAAAAGGAAGAATACTTTACTAGAGTGAATGGGAAGTGAGAAGGGAAAACTGTGTGGGAAGAAATGTTGCATTACGCCGGGGCTCCTGCCAAATATCTTCAGCCTGCTGTGCTACGTGGGGTATGTGCACTGAGTAAGGCTTCACCCTTATGTATCTGGAAGAGTTGGAGGGGATAAACCTCTCCTTGTTACAAGAAGGTGCTGAATGTGTTTTCCTTGCAAACTTGTGTCATCCAGGAGGCCTTCTAGCAAGAAAAGGAAGACATGCTGCAAATTTATGAAAGGATAGTGGCAGGAAAAAGGGAGCTATAAGGGAAATTCCAGAAAGGCCCTCTGGATTTGCACAGGCACAGCTAGACTTGCCCTCTGTTGGGATTTACCTGTAGTATGTACATCATTAAGAGGCTTTATATTTTATATATATTTTTAAAAATTAATTGTATTTTCCTTTGCAGGTCACTTTTTAAGCTGCTATTTCCTGTATAATTAAACAGAGTGAAGGCATTAATTTCTAGTAAAGTTGGGTCTAATCCAGAAATCTTCTTTTATTTGGTCCTTTCTGAGTAAGACACTCAAGTCTGGGACCAGCATTTTATATGTTTTGCTGTTATGTCTCAATTATTTGTCGTCTGTGGATTTTTTTTGTTTGTTTTGCTTTTTACTTTACTGAAAACTCCTTTGCTTTTGTCTAATTTTTATCTCTTTATGTGCTACTGTCCAGCATAGTGTTAGTTGAAATGATGTAAGTATACTGCAAATTGAAGTGCTTGATTGCTACTGATAATGCAAGAACGATTGATTCCTACAGTTTATAATTAACAGTATGTAATGTCCTGTGCATGGGTTGGATCTATCCCTTTTAACTTTTCCTTTCTGATTCTTTCCAACCCCCAGTCTTGCCACATCGCAGCCTTTCTGAATATGCTGGCTGGAGTCTAGTCCATTCTTCCTTTTGTTTTTCAGACCAGTAAAAATGGGAAGTACTGGATTCTGGTTTCCTCCAAGAAGAGTCAGCGGAACTGGTTAAGACCAAAATCTGAGGACTTTAGTGGGCAAACATCAGGTGTGCATTGAACAGAGGCTGCTTTATTCCTGCTTTAAGTATATGCTTCTTTAAAAATAGTATTCATATATGAGCTTTTATGTAATGTGTTTTTTATATTTAATACTGCATATAATCATTCACCCTGCAGTTGTGAAAGCACCAGTAAGAATGAGGATTTTAAGTTATAAAATGTTGAGACACAAGCAGGCAATGTTACTCATAAAATTCTTTCAGCTGGTCTTTGAAAAGTGTAATATTTGAGGATCAGTGTTTTTTAAGTTTTATTTCCATTGCTCAGTCTATATATCCACAGCAACAACAGCAAAAAAAAAAAAGTGGTTATTTGCTATTAAGAGGTCAATACTGAAATTCTTAATTGCCTTATCTGTTGAGAACTGGCACTGAGATAATAGTGCATCCACGTTCTTTAATAAAACACTGTCATTGTCAAAGGTTGGATCCACACTACATTTATTCTAATTATGCATTTTCAACAACACTTTAACACACAGTCCAGAGTCAGCTTAGTTTTGATCGTAGAGGAACAAAACGTGAGTTCTTCATCTGTGTGAATGTTTTGTTTTCCCTCTGGTACAGCAGCTGGGTTACCTGCAGTTTTGGAGAGGATAGCAATAATGTTATATTGGCCTGAATACAGAATGGTCTCCAGCCTGAAGTGTTTTCTTTGCATTGAGAAAAGGAGTGAGAAGTTGTTAATTTTAACAGTTAAGCCTCATACGCTGTTCCATAACAAGCACAGCTTTTGGCCTTGCATCAGACTTTGCATATCACCCTTCTGCGTGGCATAATATCCTGCATCTCCCCAGCTTGGTGCATGTTCATTTCTTCCCTGCTTGCTCCCACTGTTACCAGCTCGTCGCTAGCCTTCTCTCCTTAGATGTTCCCACCTCCTATGGAGCACTCCCTGCACCTCACTGGTCCCACAGCTCCCATCCTAGTTCTGTTCCTTGTCCTTACCCATGGCAGCTCACCCTCCCTCCCTGTATCCTGCCAGCTGTGCCTGCTTCCTTGTCACCAGCTGGGCACAGAAGCCTCTTGCAGCTGAGCTCTGGACCCAGCATGGTCAAATTGACCACACTCCCCTGCAGCAGACTGTGTCTTTGCCACCAGGGCTGCCTGCCCTGTCTCAGGCTGGGTGTGGATTTGACAAGGAGACAAACAGAGTCATAGCCTTTTCTAGGGTGCCCTAGGCACACCATGAGGGCTACTGCTGTTGCACTGTCTGCTCTTTGTGTCAGGTCTCATGTGGGTGTCTGTGTATGTCCTGTGTAAGTAGAGAGGGGGTTGAATGTTTTTTTTCTCCCTGTGCACCCGTTCCCCCCCTCTCACCCCCGAAGTTCATTTGTGAGGACAGATAGGTAAAAACAAGATTTCATTCTATATTCAGGCCAATATATATAGAAGACCAGTGTGTTTTCCATTTACAGGAAAGCAAAAATAATTTTACTATTAGATTCTGATAAAAGCATACACTGAAAAAATCTTCCAATTCACAAATTGATCACAACTTTGACATGAATCGCACCTTCTTTTGATTACATTGGTGGCTTCATTGAAGTCTCTGGGACTGGTCTTCATCTACTTTTATTGCAGAAAGTTATTGCTCCCATGTCTCCAAACCACTGTTTCATTTTTTCACTTATGAACTAGATAGATGATTTTGGGATATAAAAGAAAATTGAAGACCTGTGCATGTTCCCACTCATGGAACTGATGTCTGCAGGCTTCATTCCATGAGTGCAAAGGAGTCCATCACAAATCTAACATCATAAGAGTCCTTAAAGCTTTCTTGTTACTTAAGCCTTTTCTGTTAATGGGTATCTTTAAAGAGGTTAGTGGTTCCATATAAAATTTGGGCAAGTAAAGGTTGTCTTACAAAACTTCTTGCCTAAAGCAAGTAGTGTAGTTTAAGGTGCCATTCGAGGACTTCGGGGTTGAAAGGCAGCAGATTTTCCTCTTGGTGTTCCAGCACTTCTGTCTTCTTGTGAAGACAAGGGAAAAGTTATGGGAGGAGGTAGAAAGAGGCATAGACAAAGACATATTCCATGTACATGTTTCAAATAAACATCGTAGTCTGAAGGTTTCATAAAACACAAACATTAGAGGTGCAACTCCCTCTGCCCCTCTCTGCCTCTCCAAGCCCTCCTGTCTTACCATGCATGGAGAAAAATACAGGCTCTCCTTCCTCCTTGCTTTTCTCCAGGGCCACGCTGGGCCTCTGCAAGGACCATTTTGTCCCCGTTGCACCTGGGCGCTGCTCTGAGCTGAGCTCCATCTCTGGCTGTGCTCTCCATCTCTGCTGAGCCTCAGAAGTGGAGAGAGGACAGCTGGGAGCAGGCCGCGGCTGCCAGCAGGGAAGAGTCCATTATATTTTTTGGGGAGGTATCGGGAGGTTGGAGCAGCTGTGTCCTGGTGCTCCCTGCCCTCCTCCCAGCTGCCTGGCTCCACCTGTCCCAGCAGCTGCTGGTTCCCCTGCCCTGCTGCTGGGGGCTGAGGGGGCAGCACCGCTGAGCCCCCAGCCTCTGAGCCCCCAGCCTCTGAGCCCCCAGCCTCTGTGCCGCCCAGCCCGGCCGCCTCTCGGGCAGCTGCCCCGGCAGTGGCTGGAGCAGATGGCAGCTGTGAGCTGCAGCACCGGTGCCAGGGAGGGAGATTGCTGCTTTTGAAGGAGAATGGCCAATTTTGGTGCTTCCTGGCCCTGCCAAGCTCTTGGGTTTGGGTGCCATTCTCCTGCCATTCTCCTTGCTCCCACTGATGCAGCACCTCACACTCAACCCTTCCCGCGACAGGGAGCGCTGCATTTTGGTATCTATAGTAGCAACTGTACTTTGATGATGAGAAAAAAGCTACCCCCAAAGAAGGAGGGCTGTTGAGTGCCCTGTAATGGCTGGCACCCAGTTGCTACCATACGTTACCAGACAATGAATTTAAAGCTGTTTGCCTCCAAGTCAGACACAAGCATCACACACCTCCTTTAGCTGAAAGCCTCTGCTTTCGTTCACAGTTTGGAGTGCTCCAGCAGGACTAAGACCCTCCATCCTCAGCTAGCCTAAATGGGGATAGTAACAGCCCCTACACCTTGCAGGAAAGTGTGAGGAAGGGTGAGGCTTCCCAGTGCTGGGTTTATAAAACCCCAATTACCTAATCCATCCATAATCCCTGGGATTTCCATTCTTAATACATCAAGTCTCTGTTAGCAGAGAGTAAGTTTACAGAAGAATTTCACCTGGTGTTAGCAATCATTGGCAATGGGTACATATTGCTAGAGCAGATGCATAGATGTGCAGTATTCACATGAGGAGGTATGTGTGAGAACAGGAGCTTTACTTCCCCACAACTCCCTCCCTCAGCCTGTCTGCATGGGCACTGCAGCTCCTCACTCAAGTTTTCAGACACTTCAGGATTTTCTGAGAAGTGTGTGTCTGTGTGTGTGTGTGTCTGTGTGTCTGTGTCTGTGCAAACACCACAGGCACAGCTCTAATTCCTTTGAAATCCGAAGCTGCCAAAAGCAGTCTGGGTAGGTAGGCTCTTTGCCTGATGCTTCCCATAATTTGACACAAACTTTGGTGTTCTCCACCAGTGCCTGAGGGGAAGGTTGTGAGGTGTGATTTCAGGGCATATGTGGATCTGTTCATCCTGAGCAATGCATTTTAAGAGTTGCAGCAAATCATGTAAAGAAACCTGCAGGTATTACATTAGACCAGCTGAACCTAATTTTATTTTTAAATTTTATTCAGAAGCATCACATAGCAAGTAAACTTCAAAATCTAAGTTTAGTTACAAACTAGTTGTTTCTTATTTTTTTTTTCCAGTCCCCTTTTGCTTTCTTTTACGACCACATGAAACTTGAGAAGCCATCTAAAGCTAAATCATTTAGTGGAGTTGGGCAATTCCCAAGTGTCCAACAAGAAGGCCTGGTTTAGGCTGCGATGGCCACTGTCATTCCTGGTGATTTGTCAGAAGTAAGAGATACCCAGAAAGTCCCTTCAGGGAAACGTAAGCGTGGTGAAACCAAACCAAGAAAAAACTTTCCTTGCCAACTGTGTGACAAGGCCTTTAACAGTGTTGAGAAATTAAAGGTTCACTCATACTCTCACACAGGAGAGAGGCCCTACAAGTGCACACAACAAGACTGCACCAAGGCCTTTGTTTCTAAGTACAAATTACTAAGGTATTAAACTCTATTTATCTTTCAGATTATATTCTCTATTTTATGTTGGCCGTGTTAAGCCGTGTAAAAGTATATATTTGTGTACGCCTTCAGCTGATTGCAGAGAGGATGTGTTAATTAAAGTAGCCATTGGATTGTTTCTAGAATTCTAAATTAACTAAGTTTGCAAGCTAATGTCTTTGATTTTCTTGTTTTCTGCTTTTGTTTTCTGTTTGTTTGTTGTTTTGGTTTTTTTTCCTTTTCTTTTCTTTTAATGAGCATAGAATTTATTTGTATAAGGAATTGTCACAAGAAAAAAAAAGAGTATGGACTGAAAATCTTTTGGCTATGGACTTTTACATGAGTACTTTCATACTTGCCCATATACCCCTGTTACAGTAGCTAAAACCCACCAAAACTAAAGTGTCGATTTAAGAGAAATGGCTCGTGTTTTGCTATATTTAAATTTGTTGAACTGTCTTTGTAGTGTCATGCTTTCAGTTAAAAGGTTCTGTTGCAAAGCAGCCCTTAGTGTAGTATTTAGCTGCCATTAAAAAATGAGCACGTGTGTTTTTTGATCAAAATAATTACTTACAGAATATATCTGTGTTTAAAGGCATATGGCTACTCATTCTCCTGAGAAAACCCACAAGTGTAATTATTGTGAGAAAATGTTTCACCGAAAAGATCACCTAAAGAATCACCTACATACACACAATCCCAACAAAGAGGCCTTTAAGTGTGAAGAATGTGGAAAGAACTACAATACCAAGCTTGGGTTCAAACGTCACCTGGCTTTGCATGCTGCAACAAGCGGTGACCTCACCTGCAAGGTATGTTTGCAGACTTTTGAAAGCACAGGAGTGCTGCTGGAGCACCTAAAAACTCACGCAGGCAAGTCATCGGGTGGAGTGAAGGAGAAAAAACACCAGTGTGAACACTGTGATCGTCGGTTCTACACCCGAAAGGATGTCCGTAGACACATGGTAGTGCACACTGGAAGAAAGGACTTCCTCTGTCAGTACTGTGCACAGAGATTTGGGCGGAAGGATCACCTCACGCGCCACATGAAGAAAAGTCACAACCAAGAACTTTTGAAGGTCAAAACAGAGCCAATGGACCTTCTAGATCCCTTTACCTGCAATGTTTCTGTGCCTATTAAGGATGAGCTGCTTCCAGTGATGTCTTTACCTTCCAGTGAACTGACATCAAAGCCATTTACAAACACTTTGCAATTAAATCTCTACAACACTCAGATTCAGTCCATGCAGAGTTCTGCATCTGCACACCAAATGGTTGCCACATCGTTACCATTGGGAATGCCTTGTCCAATAGATATGGAGTCTGTGCACCCTTCTCACCAGCTATCGTTGAAATATCCGCTCGGTACTACCTCATATGCAATTTCTATGCCTGAAAAAGAACAGCCATTGAAAGGGGAAATTGAAAGTTACTTAATGGAGTTGCAAAGTGGTATGCCTTCTTCATCCCAGGATTCTCAAGCATCTTCATCAAAACTAGGGCTGGATCCACAAGTAGGGCCACTAGATGATGGCTCTGGGGAGGTTTCCCTTTCCAAGGGCTCCGTTCCTATTAGCGAACCTCTAAACACCCCGTCATTGGACTTCTCTCAGCTGTTCAACTTCATACCTGTAAATGGCCCTCCCTATAACCCTTCTGTTTCAGTGGGAAACCTCGGAATGAGTTATACGCAAGAGGAGGCACATTCTTCTATGACTCAACTTCCACCACAAACCCAGGATCCACAAGATCCTAGCAATAGTATAGGTCTTGGGTCTCTGCACTCGCTGTCAGCAGCTTTCACAAGCAGTCTAAGCACAACCACCACCCTACCACGATTTCATCAAGCTTTCCAATAGGATGTACAAAGCTGGCTTGTTACTGTCCATTTGTAGAAATGCCTTAGGTGACCATTTTTAACTTAGTGCCTACTATAAGACATTATCAGTTCTCTGCTTTTGTACAGTACCGATCTCATGAAGCCAGTAAGAAATTTAAATTAACTTTTTTAAAGTGTTTTGAAAGTGTTTATTCTCAGCTGTGTTTACTTTGGTTTGTTTTTTTGTTTTTTTTTTAAAAAAACAGTCTCGTATTGTTTTCATTTTCACTGCCAATTGACACGTTTGAAATGTCCAGTAGAAAGTAGTCCCAAGCAAACTCTCAACACTTACCCCTTCTCTAAAAGTTTTTCAACCATACCAGCTATTCCGTTTTACTGATGTCAGTGGTAGAACTACCACTTTTACCTTTTAATGTGTTTTACTTTTTACAAAGAACACAGTTAAAACATGTATCACAAAGATTCCTGAAGATATGGGGAAAAAAATTCTAGTCCATTTCCAAACAAATCCTCTTCCCAAATGATGTCACATCTGATCTTTTCTATAATGACAAACCTAAATTTTTAAAATAAATACAGAATTCAGATTTTTCTGAAAACTTGTGTGTGTATATATAGAAGCCTTATATACACATGTACATATATATAGCATTTTGACTTGTATTGAAGTCATTATAAAAAGGTATTAATTTTGCCATTTTCTGGCTTAAATTTTTGTGGCCTGTTATGGATTATGGAATTAAAACAATTAGTTTTATTCTCTAAAATCATGGCTGAACAGAATTTCAGTGGAGAATCTCTGGTTGCCTAAATGACAAATGTTTCAAGTTGAATTTGGAACTGTGTTGTTGTGCTTTCATGACTCTGGTAGAGGGAAACAGGCGAAATTAATGGCTGATCTTGAAATATAAATGTTGTAATGTAGAAATGCAGAATATTTTGTCGCAGTTTTTGTTTTAATTCTTAACTTGCTGTTTTTTCTCTTTGGTAGCGTAGAAGGAGTACTCCATAGGAATCTTCCAATAGACTTGTAGGCAACAGTCTTCTCCCGGCTGCCACCGCCAAAGGGTGGATCAAGTCCAGCCAGAAAGTGTGTATTTTCAGTTCAAAACTAGTGTGCAGTCAGAGAATGAATGTAAATTTGCAAATACCAGTTTTTGGGGGTTTCTTTTTTTTTTAATTTTTTATTTTTATTTTAATCACACTTTCTACACCTGGGTACTTGGTTAGGGACTTTCTGCCCATTGCCAAGGTTTAAAGACAGGACTCTTAGGAGTGAAGTAAAAGCATATTGCTTACACCACTTTTACCTAATGCAATATATTCTATTCCCTAACCCCTAAAAACCTAAAGAGGAAAAAAAAAGAAAAAAAAACAAAAAACACCCAACCCTGTGATGCATGAAAGCAAACTAGATTTGCTGTCATTCAACAATACCATTGTTTTCCTTGTCATTTTTGTATGAGGAATTAAAAAATAGAAATCAAGCACATTGGTAGCTCTAAAACAATAATTAGGACTCATGCAAGGTTTTAAGTGGTTAAACTAAATATACTTCACAGAAACAGAAGTTGCTCCCATTTAAGGAGCTCATGCTCCAGATGTTTTATCAGTAGCTCCTACTTTTTTTTTTGTTTTTAATTCTAGGAGCAATATACAGGTGTAGTTTTACTATTTTATACATATGTGTATTTAAATTTTATTACGGAAAGATAACATTTTTATAAATGTGTTTGTTTTCCAAAGGCATTAAAATGAGGATGTTTTAATAAGGAAAATACCTTTTGAAATTCTGCAAGCCACTCCTATATTTTGGGTTTAGGAGCACATTATCTCAAAGTGGGCTTTTAGCTCTGCTTCATGACTGCTTCCTCTGGTTTCTGTGAAACAGATTGCTCGCTTACTTACATCTTTAGTTGAATGATTTGTTCAATATTGCTTTTTTTCTCTTCACCTTTCTAAAGGAAAGAAAAACACAGATGAACAGAGCACAAGTTGAATGCAACCGAATGTAACTCTAGTTTAAATCAGCAACAGTAACACACCTAGGAAGAACTTGGGTTTATTCTCAATCCTTTCAATCAATCTGAGATGAAGATAAATGGACTTAATTCCTCCAGTGGGTTATGTCCTGCATGGAGCTGAGCATCTGCAGCTTCCCCTGCAGCAGAGGAAAGTTGCAAGCCTTTGGTATCCTGTGGCCAGCCAGGCAGCACTGCCTGTCCTGGGCAGCCTCTGGCACACAGATTTCCAATATGGGGCAACTATTTATCAAGTCTCTTTTGCCAATTAGACTTTATTAAAAATAAAATTAAAAACCCAACAGACACTTTGCCAACACCTGTTTCTGAGCGTGTAGCCGGAATCCTTACTACTTCGTTTGTGCCTTAGCTTCCTGAAAAGGGACTGACATTTCACTTTGGAGATAGACATACATTTCACTTGAGAAATAGGGACCTCAGACAAGGTATTGAACCTCATTCAGTCAGGGTTTCAGTGGGTGGCTGCACGGAGGTCGTTTGCCACTGAACTAGGATGTGCAGTAAGGTGGAAGCAGAGTGATGCTGTAAGCAATACAACCACCACCCGAGTGCTTTTGAATATCACTTAGGCAGAGTCACTGTTGGCCACTACCAAACTGTCAGTTTTCAAACCCTGTTTTTTCAATTTCTGGTCAGTTCTCAGTGGGAGGGGGGAGGGCTGGCTGATCATGCACCAGTCTTTGTGCAACTTCTAAACTCCTAGTAAGGTTTGTTTGGTTTTTTTGTTTTTTGTTTTTTTTTTGTTTCTTTTTTTTGTTTTTTAAATATATATATTTTTGTGTACTTGTTGCTTGTGCTTTATTTAGTAGTAAATTGTGGAATAGAGTGATTTATTGTTAATTTGGCAGTAGCGGTTTTTAAAAACCATATACTGACTGAAACATGAGCCAGAGCTGATTGCTTTATTAAGCTAATAATGAATGTTAAGAGTACATATTTTCAGGATCATTTGCCTAGTGAGCTAAACTTGTATTATAGGCCAATATTTTTTAAAATAAAGCTTGGTCAACCTCTATGTTACACATATTACAAGATATAGCACTTTCAAAAAGAAAACCTAAACCTTTTAAGAAAATTTCTTACAGGTTATGCTTTTATTATAAAACCTTTTATTATAATTTGTTTCAAGTGCCATTAGATTACATATATGTAGGCCTTTGGTATAATGCTTTGTGTACAAAATGATAGACATTGTAATTTTAAACAGGTACATTTTTACAGTGTTTTCTTATCAATTTGCTATATTGCACAGAACCAGTGTGTCTTTCTTAAGGGTTTTACAATGGTTTTTACTAGGTTTACATGTTTCAAACTACACTGTCTTCTACTGCCATTTTGAATAACAGTCAAAAAACTTCAGGAGTTTGTCCTCACCAATTGCAAACCGCATCCTCTGGAGTTCCAGATGGTAAACTATGGCAAAAATGTTTAACATGCAGTATTTGATACAGATTCCTTTTTTTTATCATATCCTTTCATTGCTATGCTGCTGTCTGAAGTTAACTTAGGGCCTGATCCTGCATCTGTAGTGGTTGAGTGGAGCAGGGTTGCATCCTTCATTATGTCTGTCTCATACACTGGTTTAGCAGCTCATCCTGTATTCTTTTCCGTCTATAGATAAGCCTCTGAAATAAATACTTACCTAGTATGTAGTCAGCTGTATAGGCATAGCTGCCCATCCTGCATCCACCCAGTGTACAGCTAAAACCACAGCTCCTTAGCATCACAGTCAAGCTACAAATAATGCCACAGGAGTTCAAACTGTGTTTGGATAGTCCCAAAGCTTTTGTGCAAAAAGGGTGTCTTACTTATGTTGGAAGGCAGTGTCTTTTGATAACAGTTATCTAGCCCTGGAAGTGACACAGAACTATTGCTAATCATATGTAAACACTTTTCAGTATAAGCTTCAGTGGTACAGTTGAACCAGAGTGAATGTTTTTCTCCTCAGAAACACTCCTGCAATATTGTTATATTGGATCATGCTGCTAATGTAACTTGGGATACAACTCCTCTCATGGTGCTACAAACCTCCCTGTCTCATTCAGATGTATTTTTACCCATAGAAAAAAGGACTATACTAGACCTATAGTTGTATGATATATTTTTATACTGTGACTTAATTTGTCATTAATGAACTTTGTGCAACACCACAATGTATTCATATGCACTTGCAAAAGTAAAATTTTGGACATGCAAATTTAAACGCTGACAAGCCCAGCTGTTGTTCACAAAAATAGGTGACTGCTAGTTAAAATTAAATGGGGGCTTTTTATATGGTGTGGAGTGAAGAACATACTATATATTGCTAAAAGCCTTTGAATTTAGACAAAAACTGGGAAAAGTATATTGGGGAACGCTGACACACCGAAAACTGACTTGGATTGATGAAATTATATTTTTAGCTAGAGTAAAAATTGTTTGGACTTGTAAGCTAAAATGTTTTAATGATAAAAGTTTTGAGTCAAAAATAGAGAAAAAAAGAACACAGAAAACCCTGCATTCCAGACTGAATTTGTATATGTTTCTTGCATTTAAAATTTGCTATCCTGTGATATGGGAAATTGAGTTGCTTATCATGTATATGTACTTTAAAATGTATTCACAAACTACTGTTGTATTTGTATAAAATATAGACAAAAAGATTGCATATATATTTTTGTGTATAAGCTCTGTAAAATAGCAATCACATTATGAAGCTGCAGCAGAACTTCATTTTAAACATTCACATCCAAAGAAACAGACTATTTATTGTCCACATACCCTGATTATAAAATATACCTTGCTGCTATTAAACAATAGTGCTGCAGCTTCTTGTGGCCTACAGTGTTATGTTTGCTGTACAAAAATATGTGAACTCCACAAAATATATCAATAAAATTACAGAATGGTTTTAGTTAATGAATAACTTATGCCTGGCATTTCAATAGATAATCTTGATCCGCATGCTTGGGATTGCAAAACGTAATTACAGAATACATCCAGTTTTGCTGGGTGTAGTTATTCTGAGTTTCCAAAGGTACAGACTGTTTGTCTTAATTTATGACTGGTAAAATGTCAGTTTTTCAGAAAATCTTAAAACATAATACCCGCATCTCATGATTTCACCAAAGAACAAGTTGGATGACGATGCTGTGTCTGTGACAGGACAGATTTGAAGTGAAGGAAGGAATTGAGTTTCCCATCAAATTGCACTTTGGAACACTGTGAGTGACTGGAAGGTGAGTTTGGGGTTTCTGCAGTGGGGCCACTCGTCTGGGAAATGTCAGTGAGTGATTCTGTGTCATTTCCAATGAATGCAAATTATTTACATCAAGTTGTGTAGTTTGCAGAATAAACAGGAAGGGCGTGGCATGTGCTAGATGGACACCGTGTGTAGGTTGTCTCTCTGAAGTATTTCCAGGGGAAACTTTGTTGCTTTGATTCCACAGATCTCCTGTCTGCATGTGACACTGGCCAAGAAGTCCGACAGTACTGTATGTGGGGAAGAGATGCTGTGCAGCCAGGTGGGGGGGCATCCTCCCTGCCTCTGCAGAAAGTTACCCCTCTGCTTCTTCCACACAATTGTTGCCTAGTGTGGGCTGTTTGCCAGGGAAGCAAAAGACTAGTATTTCCCACTTCAGTGCTTTGTGGAACATATATTAACATCCTCAGCATTGTCTGCGATTCCTACTTTTGAATTCCTCTCTTTTCCAAGTCTTGACTTTTTAGATTTCTTGCTGTATCCTGAGAGAACTGTTTGTTACAGAGAGTAGCTGGTTTTCACCTTTTCCCGTGACACACTTCCGTTCTTGCAATTTCTTAGCCTTTCCTGTAGCTGACTTGTCACTTTAGTGTCACAAGTTTCCAACTTGCTTCAGAGGGTTGACATTGGCACACTGAGAATCAAAAGCTCTACAGATGCTCTGTGATATGAAGTACTCTGCAAAAACAGGTATTCCCCCCAGCCTCCTGAGAGAAAACCACCATCATAGCTGATCTCACCCACTCTTACTCAGTTTACACATCCTCCTTCCAGAGACCTTCTAGAAACTCCGTCAGCCTCTGTAGTAAGTGGGATGTAATTGCATGGATTGTTAAATTCAGAGCTACAGATCTCTTCCCTTCTCTCTCTGCTGTAAACACCCCTTTCCAAAATTTGCATGAGGAAGTACAGAAGAAATGGTCTTTTGGTATCCTCTGTACCTGGTCTCACCTCCAGAAGTGGAAGAGAAAGACTGCTCTGCTTTCCCCCTTCACTCCTGTTTTTCCTCACCCTGTAAAGCATGCCCTAGGATAAAGAAGAGGGGGTTATGACAGAGAAATCCGAAACAGTGATGCAGAGCTGCTGCTGAACTACCCAGGACTGAGTAGCTACATGGTGTTGGCTTCCCCACTTTGCAAATCAAAACGCCATAATAATCAGAGGGAAGTTCAAGTTTTCCAAAGTAGCAGTTGCTGTAGTTGTGACATTAAGGGCTGGTGATCACAAACAGGCAGCAAGGAGGATAGCAAGATGAGCTCTATCACAAAATTAAGTCTGTGCTTAGAAGTTTGAGAAGGGTATTGGAGGATTAACTGGTGCTTATCCTTATCAGCTGGGGCCTTTAGCAAATAAACAGCATCACTCTATTTCTGTGCTTTGAACAACAGTGATGATACTGATGTTGAAAATGACAGACCCCAGCAGTAGCACAAGTTCGTGTACTATATCCCAGGTAATTCAATATAAACTTTCTCTACTAATAAAGATTTAAGATCTTACTCTGTACTTTAAAAATATACGTATTTGTTGTAATGGTCTGTGCGTCCTCAAGAAGTGTTCATTTTTAGAGAAGTATATTTTAAAATGTGATTAACAATTGTGTCTTTCAGTGTCATCTTCATCCCACAACCTTGTCTCCTTTGGGGACATTTGTGTCATAAGATTTCCAGCTCTAAAGCTAGCTTACCTCAGAGGGGAATGAAAAGACAGCAGCAGTCAGCTGGGAGCTCTGAGAACAGGACTATAGTAACGCACGCTGTGGCTGGACTGGAAATCACTTTAATTGATCCTGGATAGTTTGCCCGTGGCACAGATTTTCACTGGTGCAGCTGCAGTGTAAGAAGAAGAAGAAGAAGAATGGTTTAGTGTAATTTTCATATCAGTCAGATCTCTGCTTGATGTGTGTGGAACCTGAATAGTCAGTTTCTGGAAATGAGTATGGTGCTTAAACTTGCATATGTATGTGTGTGTTTCTGTGTGCATGTGTGTGTGTGTGTACCTGCATGGATGCAGGGGAGGGTAGCAAACCTGGGAAAGCTGAGAAATTGGTTTGATTGTGTTTTGGTTTACTTCAAAAACTTTAAAGCGTTTGTGTTTTACAAGTCCAAAATGAATTACACAGTTTGTAAAGGTATCTCCTAACAAATCATGTGGTTTCCCAGGCAAGCTGGAAGAGTTTCTTCAAAATACATGATTAATATATGAGAGGCAGCAATTTATCTAAGGGGCACACAGACTCCCGTGAGGAAGGTGTTTGCTATTCTTGTGTAGCATTAGATACAATTTCAGCAGGAAGGTTCTGTAGGCTGTGCTTCTGAAATTAAACTCAACTCTGGTTTACTGCTTTTGTGTTAAGTTATTACACACATGGTCATGGGTACATCCTTAAGTTCCCTCACAAATACTTACATTGAAAATGAACATAAAATACAGGCTCTGTGTGGTTCAGGGGTATGCCATATATGAGCAATATCTGTGCTCTGACATAATATCATATATCAAACATTAAGGACAAATAAACACAGACTAAACTCCCAATCTCACCAAAGTCTGTCCTCACCTAAAAATTGCCTCCTTTTGTCACTGCTTGGCTACCCATTCCAGTAAAGAATTACAGGGTTGCCCCATGTACTTTGTTCAGTTTTGGGTTCTTTTTCTTCAGTAGGATTTTTACAAGAATCTTCTGGTTTTTCACTGATCCAAACCTCATAACAACATAGTTGAACTGTACGATCCATCTTAATCAAGCAGGTAACATCTTAATCAACCCTCTAACTTGGCACAACCTCTGATAATTTGCTATGGCCTCCAGAGTACCCAGACCATCATTTCAGAGCCATCAAATTTAGCTTCTCCTCTTCCCCTGTGCAGCTCTCTGAAGGTGTGATGTTCGCAGGGAGGCAGCACGTTTGCTATGGCAGTGTCACACAGCTGGGCATGATCTGTTAGAGGGGTTGTGGGAGCTACTGGGAAAGGCCAACCCCTTTATACCTCAGTTCTAGGCCTCAGCATTAAATCTATGTACCAGGGAAAGCAGCTGTGTCCAAGCAGTAGAACAGCACTGATGTTGCCCCCTGCACCCTTTGCTGTAGCTGATTCATTTTTCTCATTAAGCATTGAAGCTGGTCCCTAGCCCTGAAGCCACAAGTCTCAGATTCCACATTACTTCTGTCATGTCTTGGTGACCCAGCTAAGTCAGCTTTGCTCCCCAGACAACTCTGCGAAACCAATCTTGGACAATTTGGCTGAAAATACTGCATAAAGTGCCTGCCATATGATCACAGAGAAGCTGCCAGGTATCCATCTTTGCATGGCCAGAAAGTATTGCTATGGGTCAGAGCCTGTATTTCACATTTTACTCTCTTTATTTCTACGTTTAGATGCTCTCTTAGCTTGCCTCAAGTTGCTCTTTTGCCATTTTGATGTTAATCTCCAGCAGCAGGTTGCATCATCCTGGTCAGTGGTTGTCACTGAGGCCCCAGTAAAGTAGCTGTGAAACCTCACCTGCCCTGCCAGTGCTTCCAGTTAAACCTCACCTGCCCTGACAGTGCTTCCAGTTAAAACCTCAGTGTGTTCAGGTAAGGAGAGCCTTTGCTCTTGAACACATGGAGTAACCTTACTGGGAAGGAAAAAAGCATCAAGCAGCTGTTTGGCAATGTGTGTTGGAAACGTGACCTTATAATTTATAAACTAGGGCTTAAGCTTTTAAAATGTTTATTATCATTATGTCTCTCAGCACTAAAATAGCACCACAATTCCTGCAGATGTATTTGTTTCTTACATTTGAATTTACCTTTGACTGCTGTAATGAAAACTTGCTTGTATTTCCTATTCCAAGGTGTCACTTGTCTCACCAAAACAACCAAACTCTGAAACATGAACTCAGTTCTTTTCTGGCCTGTGCTTGTAGTAAAAAAACCTGATTATTCAAGTGGCCTGTCTTCAGAGCCACCCTGTGTATGGTCTGGCCTTGAATAATGGTGTCGCTTACACCTGTGCAACTGATTGTATCACAGATGCTTTCAGGCTATGCTGAATATCATTTGAGGTCTATGAGGTGTGACTGGAAGCAGCAATTGGGCTGTGAAACACTAGATGGGTGAGGAAGAATGTAGGTTCATCACCAACTCCTAAATGGAGATCACAGGGACTGACAGTGAATGGAGGAAAAAGGAAACGTTGATTTGAGACCGAGAAGAAAACCTCTCAGAAATGACTAAGGCACAGGCTAAGGAACTGTGCTGTTTTGAGAGCAGGACTGTAATTTAAGTACTTAAGAGATAAATTTGACTCCTCTACCAAGATTATAAAGTAATGTAGTAGAAACACAATGCTGCCTCTATATTGTAAAGCAGTTCCTAGAAGCCACTGGCCAGCTAAGCCTTCAAGGGTCTGTTGCATGGTACACCAATGAAACATACACAGAAATAAAGTAATGATTGTGGAGAAGAATATAGCCATACACTCTTAAACTCTCTGAAAGCAGTGTTAATCCCCAATTCTGTCCTTAGACAAACTCTTTTAGGCAAAACTTTGGCATTAAGAACCGTAACAGTGATGCTTCTGGATCAGAATGAAACCCTGATGTCTGGTATGTGTCCCGTGTTGTCACATCCATATCAGTCCTTTAAGGCCCTTGGTATTGGGGCTGACTCTTGTCTGTCCAGCAACCCAACAAACAGCACCAGTAACCAACAGTAATGGCAAACAAAGAGTTTCTATATCCCTGATACACAAGTGAAATATAAATGGGTGAAGGGAGCGAGATTGATTCTGTATTCCCTCTCATCTGGAAGCACAGGTTGGGTTGGGCAGCTGTTGGAAAATCAGATGCATGGATGTGTTTTGCTTGCAGAAATGTGACACACAAGCTTGGAACAGAACCACTGCTGCTACAGGTAGTGGTAGCTGTGACATTGCAGCCCCCAGGACACAGACCATGTGTTTCCCTCTTGTCACTTGTAAACGTTCCTGTCGCTAATGACTTCTGGTTCATACTGCTTCCTTTTCCCCCATGGAAATAGCAGTGAAATGGGAACAAGCTTGGTTGGAGGCTGCCGTGGTTGCCTGGTGTGATGCTGTGGGCTCCCCTGGAGAAGGGCAGCTGGCAGGAAAGGGGCAGCTTGTTCCCAGCAACCCTGCTCCCCTCCAAAAATGGCTCCCCTGGCTATGCTGTGGCCCCTCCTCCAGCCTTTGGTAATGCTGGAGCTAAACAGGGCTGTGAAGTGTGGCAAGGACATCATCCAACAGCAGTTGTGTCTCATGGGAAGCCACTGGGCCTAGTCACCAATAGTTTACAGTTTATTAAGAATAAAAGCCTGCTTGCTCTTAAGTCTGCTTTAATTCTGTTCACATTGAAGGCCACTGGATGTTCCTCTCACTGTTCTAGTCCTCAGCACTCAGCTGAGACAGGACAGTAAGTTACATTAAAACATTTCAGATCCCAAAATAAATACACCCCTCCTCCTTTTTAAAACTTTAGTGTATTCCCCAAGAACATTACCACGTGCCTGACATGACAGGGACAAACAAGAAAGGTTTCTAGCAGAAAAGGGTAACAGGAAAATTACCAAAAAAGGGATAACTGGAGAGAGTGGGGTGAAGAAAAAAAAATAAAAAATAAAAAGGGTATGGAAGATCTGCTATGTCCTTCAGAATGAGTCCTCAACCAAAGAAATTTTGGAGCAGCCCCAATCCTAACCCTCTGGTTTGTGTACATGGATTTTACTGCTGTGCTCTGTAGCAATTGGCAACCTCCAGACACACTCTATAGTTGTCGGCTTAACAGGTCCACTCTCAGGCCCTTCATCCACACATCCTTCTACCAACTGCTCTCCCTCAACCAACTTCCCATTTGAGCCTCTTTAATCTGGTGAAAACAGGTTGCAGTGGGTGCAATTCTCCCATGAGAAG
This sequence comes from Florisuga fusca, assembly GCA_038090715.1. Lineage (NCBI taxonomy): Eukaryota > Metazoa > Chordata > Aves > Apodiformes > Trochilidae > Florisuga > Florisuga fusca. The sequence goes on from JAAWXA010000005.1 coordinate 13,437,058, forward strand.
GCTGAAGTTCTTGGACAACTTGTGGTAGAGATGCCTCACTGCTGCTTTTAGATACTATATGACGCAGAACTACATGCAAGAATTAGAGCCCTAATAGCACTCAGAATACAGGCATTTAAAAAATCCTTTCTTTCTCCAATGTGGCTTCATCTGCTTACTCCAGCTTTTTATTTCCACCATAACTCAACTGTGTAGAAAACACTCTCTGCAAAGACTGGAAGCTAAGATTTCTGCATATATGCATAAAACCACAGTGGTGCTCAGAAAAGGAGTCTAAAATACCTGTTGTCTCCATGGTTCATTTCACTGAATATTTAAAACTACACTAAAACCCTTTGCTCTTCTCACCTCCAAAGCATCCTTGCATAACTGATGCTGAGCAGCACCTCAAGCCAGAGAGCTACCTCTAGGATGGGGCAGCAGCAGCAGCATATTACCTGGCTGGTTTGTGCTTTTAAGCTCACAGGGTGTGAAAAAAACCAGGGGCGTACTTGTACTATGATAATATCTTCTGGGAGGGGCAAGGAAAGAGGATCCTTGTGTTGTCAGGCAGTCCCACTTGCAGGGACTGTCCCACCCAGTCTCTGGCATCTCTAACTCTTTGCAATCTCACTTGTTAACAACTCCTGTAACACATATTAGCACCTACTCATCTAGTTTTTCCCCAGCCTATCTGTTTCACACTATCAAGTGATAACCCAGATTCCCCATTCTCATTCATCTCTGGTCCAAGTTTGCTTGCCTGTGAACTGTGATGACGAATTTATCCCGATATTCCTATTTCAGTACTGGGAAAAATCTCCTTACTGATTCACTACAGAATGGTGCCTTTGAAACCATCTGCCTGAGCAGATCTAGAGTTTAAATAGTCTTAGATATCTTTGGGACATCTGAAGGGGACTTTTTTTAAAAGGACATGTAGTGACAGGACAAGGAGTAACGGTTGCTTCAAACTGGAAGATGGTAGATTTAAAATAGGTATTAAGAAGAAATTCTTTACTGTGAGGGTGCTGAGCCCCTGTCCCAGGTTTCCCAGGGAAGCTGTGGCTGCCCCCTCCCTGGCAGTGTCTCAGCCCAGGCTGGATGGGGCTTTGAGCAACCTGGTCTAGTGGGAGGTGTCCCTGCCCTTGGTAGGGGTGTTGGAACTAGGTAGTGTTTTAAGGTCCCTTCCAACCCAAACCATTCTGTTCTGAAGTCTGTCTGTTGAGATCAGCAATGGGATCTGTATCAAGATGAGGAACACTTCAGTTCTGTTTGCACATGATCTGAGCACCCCTGAAACCTTTTTCAATGCATCTGTGCTGCATCTTACTTGTCCAGAGAAGCAAAACAAAAAGAAAAAGAAAACATCAGGAAAACGCTGCAGGAGCTGCCTGCAGAGCCAGTGCTGCCCAGGGGTAAATTCTGGAGAAACAGGCACCAGCGATCTTTGAACTCCCACAGCAAGATCTGTACTGGCAAAGCTGACATCCAGAGGAAGGTTCTGAAAGGTCAGGAGGTGGCAAACCAGGCGCAAGCTTTCCAAGATATTTGTCAACACATACAGAAAGATACTTCCTGGAATAGTTAAAAGTACTTAGCTGCATAAGTCCCATAAGGGTCCTATGATGCACAGTCAGTACAGCATGTACCAAACACTAAAGTGTGAGCACTATGAATGTGTGAAAGCAGGGTCAAAAGATCAAAAACCTCTCTGAAGAAAACACTAGAACCAGCAAGGCAAAAGTATATTTGATTTCTGCTACAACAGCTCTGTAAATTGAGCAATAAGTTTACTAAGGAGGGTCCAGAAATAAAATACACATCCGTAGTAACTCCACAGGGTGTGATGGGGACACGACCAAATATTTATGTATAATTCTAGTTACTATATAGATGAATAGATGCAATAGATGAAGCAGAACAGTCATTTGTTGTTATTCTGTTATTAAGGTTGCTGTCCTGCATGGGCACAGTTGAGCAGTCAAACCAGTCCCCTTATCCCAGCCATGTTTAAGTGTCAAGTTTCTACAAACGCACTCTTATATTTAGTTATGCCTCATCAAATTCCAGCACTCACCATTTCAGCTGCTTCCTCCTACAATGACTTCGAGTTGTTTAATGCATCTGATGATGATCACTCCTGCCCAGAGCCACAGTGAAATCCATTCACCAGTCACTGCTGTATTTATTCTTGGGGCATTTTGCTAGTGACATCCAATGGGCAGAATATTTTTCTTTTTTCTCAAGGTTAGAAATTATGGGCAATGCATACAGGTTAATATCTTAGCTTTAAATCAATTTGCCTTGGCTTTCTAGAGGTTTACTTCAGGGCTGGAGAAGAATGCTTCCAGGTGAACCTGATTGTGCTCAGCTAGTTGTGGCAGATGCAACTCATTTAGGGGTGGGCGGGAGAATGGTGAAGAGAAGATAAAAGGCTTTGGAAGCTGCTCTGTGGCCTTTTCTGTCAGGGAAACTTTCCAGCCTTCTGTCTTAGTAACTGCCTCTTGGTTTCTTCCTCTTATTATGCCCTCACCTATTCCTCTTAATTGTTTTCTTCCTTTGGAGTTTTCCCCATCAGCAGATCTGAGACCCTGCAGCAGCCCCTTAGTTATCCCTGGCAAAGACACCAAAAGCTTCTTGGGGGGAGCTCCTTGGGTCAGAACTCGCCGCTTGCCTCCCCGCCTGGCCTGGTGCTCCATTGACTGGGAGCAGCTCTGCCTCCTGCAACCCCTCGGCTCCGGGGGCTTTGGTTCTGTCTTCAAAGCCACCTACCATGGTGCAACCGTGGCCGTGAAGCAGGTGAAGAAGAGCAGCAAAAACCGCTTGGCATCACGACAGAGCTTCTGGGCCGAGCTGAACGTAGCCCGGTTACAGCACAATAATGTGGTACGTGTAGTGGCTGCCAGCACGTGTGCCCCAGCTAGCCAGAACAGCCTGGGCACCATCATCATGGAGTACGTGGGCAACATCACCCTGCACCACGTGATTTATGGCACTGGCGACGCGTGGATGCAGGGTGAGGATGATGAAGGTGGCTGCGGAAGGAAGGCCCTGAGCATGGAAGAGACTGTGTGCTACTCTTGTGACATTGTGACTGGCTTAGCCTTCCTCCACTCACAGGGCATCGTGCACTTAGACCTGAAGCCTGCAAACATCTTCATCACGGAGCAGGGGGTGTGCAAGATTGGAGACTTCGGGTGCTCCCAGAAACTGGAGGAGGGGTTGTCGCAGAGCCCCCAAGTCTGCCAGCAAGGGGGCACGTACACACACCGTGCCCCCGAGCTCCTCAAGGGAGAGAAGGTCACTGTCAAAGCAGACATCTACTCCTTTGCTATCACCCTCTGGCAGATTGTCATGAGAGAGCAGCCCTACCTGGGTGAGAGGCAGTATGTGCTCTATGCTGTGGTGGCCTACAACCTGCGCCCTTCGCTGGCTGCTGATGTTTTCCACGAGTCCCTGGTGGGCCAGAGGCTCCAGAGCATTATTAGCTCCTGCTGGAAAGCTGATGTAGAGGAACGCCTGAGCGCAGCCCAGCTGCTTCCCAGACTCAGGGTCCTCCTCAAGGGGAGACTCTAGGAAAACTCAGGACTCTTACCATTTCTTTTATTATTGACTTTTTCCTTTCCCTTCGCCTTTGCTCTGAAGAGAGCGGATTCAGCCCCTGTGTCATCTAAAGATTTTTATGGCTGTTGGGGGTTTTTTTTGTTTGTTTTTTGTTTTTTTTACCAAAAAAAGCCAAAACAAAAAAACCTGCTTTGTTATAAGAAGATTATAAATAAAGAGATTTAACAGAACTCTGGGTTTTTACTGTGGAAGGAGGTAGGGATAAGGGGCAAGGCACTGGCAAATGTCACTTTTTCTGGTTGACCTCTTTTGTGCTGCCTTGCTCAGGGAGAAACTGGGGAATGTGATGTGTGGCATAATAGTTGTTTTCAAATAAGTGAAGTAGAAAAAAAAGGGCTGCTTTTGGAAGTTTTTTGCTACATAATACCTTTTGGTATTTCCAAAATGTCAGATATAAGTAGTTCTTTACACTAGCTAGGTTTGTGGATTTGAGTTTTTCCTCTTCATTTAAAAAGGCATGAGTATGCATCACAAATCAATGAATGCAGAAAAATAAATACAGAGTATTGGAGCTTTTATTTCTTGTGCTCAGATGTACTTAATTACAGTAAGTATGCTGAAATAAGGACCTTTTTGTTAGTCTAAGGCTGTTAAGAGTAAGAAGATATATTAACAACCTGTGCTTTTATAAGAGCCCCACACTACCAGGTAGGTTAATTGCAGCTTGCTAATTGGTATATTGTAAAGTTTAGTATCTGAAGTATTGTAAGAGCATCTTGTGTGAAATATAAAGTTCTCAGGTTTAAGGGGAACAGAGTTAAAAAAAATTGAAACTGAGAAAACATGATCTATAGATAAAAAGCCTCATATCAGGGTGGGGGGAGGATTATCTGCCCTCAGTAAGGCATGGGTCAGTATTATACAAGATACTGGAAATATTGAGAAGGAAGATTACTTAAAGCAGTTTTACAATACTCTGCTGGTGCTCAAAGCATGCATTATTGAACTAAACTCTGTGCTGCTTATATCTTATCTACTGTCTTTCCTAATCTGGCTGTAATGTGTCCAGGAACGGAAGTGCTGTAGGCAATGCCAAAGACAAAGAGCTCTGATCCCTGATTTATCAGAACTGATAATTATAGATCTGTTGAGACCTTAACCCTTATCTGGAGCTAGGAAGTTCCTGTTGCTGTAACTAACATTGCCATTCTGCTCAAAGACTCCAGTGCTTTTTTAGACAGGAGAAAAGAGTGATGTTTCGGTCAAATTGTTTTTCTTCTTTCCCCTTACTCCCCCTTGCTTCCATTCTGGAAAAAATCCCAAAGGAATTGAGCCAGTTTCCTGATTTCTGACACACATCTGTTCTTAGCCCCGTGAAATCCTGGAAATGAGCAACTATGTGAATTTGAGATGATTCTGTAGGTCTTTATGGTATTTGGGTTGGTCATTGAAATTAATGGTTTATAAAGCATATCTAAGCTTAACTATTTCTTGCTCTTCTGTCCCATTTAAGTGGAACTGTGAAATGCCACCTGGAATCAGAAAGCCTAAGGTAAACTCTGGAATAGATTTCCTGTGTTTTCTCTGTCAAAATAATTATACTATAGAACTTATGGGTGGTGGTGGTGTGTTGCATAGCTTTTTCTTTAGTAAGCAATAAATATCTTATAAAAGTTATCATAATAAGCTAGTTACCTGTTAAAATTATTAGCTGAGAAGATCAAGTGTCAGATAAAGCCATGTCTCACCTTAACATCAAGCCTAACACAGAAAAGTTTCTCCAGTCTTCAAAAGAATGTAATTTAAAAAAATTAAAGATTTTTAGTAGTCCCTGGGTGCTTTTGTGTTTGTATTTATTTTGCTGATCTAGGTAGTTGTTGCTTAAATTGCGAGAAACTCCGTATTTGGTGCTCAATGAGACGTTGGCATTAGTAAGTGCTGTTTGAGTGTCTGTGAAAAATCAAGCACCCCTCAAGTTCTTTGTTACACTTCACAGAAGAATACTGGATGGCTAAGACCAACTCTTGAAGTGTAATCAGCTCTGCAGATGCCTCTGTCAATTTTACTGGCCTCTCTTTAGAGAGGGAGTGAGAACTCTGCACAGCACTCAAGATGTGGGCACCTAATAATCTGTCATAATGATGCTCTATTTTTTTAGTAGCTTCTAAGATTTGATTTGCTGATTTTTATTTTTTTTATTGATAATGAGCTCTCAGTAAATACTAATTAAGAAATATTTTAGGCTTGATAGCTCAGAATCCTCAGAATTCATGGTTCTATGGAACGATGATTAATTTGCCTGTTTGCCTCTCTTTACATCAATCAATTTTGAATTTCCTTCAGTCAGTTTGTAGCTGGCCCTTGCACTCTAATTATTCTTGCACTCTTAAATAATTCCACGAACAGCAAATTTGTTTGTCTTGTGGCTCACCCTCTTGCACTTTGTTTCTGGATGTGCTAAGCAGCACAGGACCCTGTGACACACCAGTGGGTACTTTCTCTAGTTGGGAGAACTGATGCTTTACTTTTACCCTCTGCTCCTATCTTTTGACTTATCCAGCCTGGGATTTTCTTTCCTAAACATGGCTGCTTGGTACCTTTAAACAGGTTACAGGAAAGGATTTTTCAAATACCTTTGGAGACCCAAGGGGAACATACCAACCCAGCTCCTGAAAAATTTCAATACAATTCAACAGAATTAGGAAACACAGCTCCTTCCAATCAAAACAATATTGCCTCCTCCTTAACAACTCAAATATTTGTCTTTGAATTCATTTAATATAGTATCTGCTAACAGATCTTGTACAGATATCAATCATGTAATTAGGAAAGTTATTTCTTAAAGACTTCCAAGGGATATGACCCTGTATAGAAGAGAGGCCCAGGACACTTGGTTGTTTTTCAAGGATTGCCTTTTCCAGGACAGAGTTTGGTCCATCCCAAAGACCAGAACACCAAGTTAAGGTGGCAGGGTGCCTCTAAAGATAAACAAGGAGCTCCCGATTAAACTCAAGTATAAAAAATAAACTTGCAAGTGTTGCAAGACCAACAGGAAGTTTGGAGCAAGGAAGACTTACTGTTGATAGAAAAGGGTCAGGTTAGGGAACATACAAATAAGCAAGACTTGCACAAGGATGTGGGACATGGTGGGATGCACTCACAAACACTGACAGAACTTGCTGATATTGTGAGGCCACTCTTGACCTTTCTAAAGTCATGGTGGTCAGGAGATATTCCTGAGGACTGGAAGAAAGCAAATCTGATTTCTATCTGCAAGGTGGCCAAAAAGGACAATCTGGGAAACTACATGCCAGTCAATCTACCCTGAATCCCTGAGGAAGTGCTGGAACAAATAATTCAGGAAGCCACTGACAAACACATGAGGGCTAAAAACATGATTGTGAATGGTCAGCATGGATTTATGAAGAGGAAATCATGCTTGACCAACCTGGTAGCCTTTTGTGATGATATTATTGGCTGGGTAAGTGGAGGGCAGTGGTTGTTGCTTATCTTGACCTTAGTGAGGCTTCTGGCACTGTTTTACAGTACATTTTTATAGACACTGATGAAAAACAGACTTGATAATGAAAACTGAAAACTAGCTGAGCTGCTTGGCTTAAAGTGTTGTGATCAGTGACATGAACTCCAGCAGGAGATCAGTCACTAGTGGTGTACCCCAGAGGTGAATACTGGGCCCAATACAGGTTGACATCTTCGTGAATGGTCTGGATGATGGGACAGAGGACATGCTCAGCAAGTTTGCAGATGCTACAGAATTGGATGGAGTGGTTAATACATCAGATGTTCATGCTGCTATTCAGAGGAATCTTACCAAGCTGGACAAATCCACTGATGGGAATCACTGCAGGGAACTGCAAAGTCAAGGGGAACTGTATCCCACCACTGCACCTGGTGGAGGGATAACCAGTACAGGCTGGGGGCTGACCAGCTGGGAGGCAGCTTTGCAGGAAAGGTCCTGAAGGTCCTGGCAGACACCAGGCTGAAGGTGTGCCAGCAGTGTGCCCTTGTGGCAAAGGCGGCCGACAGCACCAGGGGGCACCCAGCAAAGAGCAAGACCAGCGCTCCCACAGCATCACCAGAGGAGATTTCCCCCTGCTCACTCAGCCCTGGTGGGACACATCTGGAGCACTCTGGCCAGCTCGGGACTCTGCCAGAACACGAAAGTCATGGGTGCTCTGGAGCACTGAAGGGCCAGTAAAGGTGATGAGGGGATTGGAACCTCCAGGTGTGAGAGGCTGAGAGATGGGGCTGTTCAGCCTGGGAAGAGGGGGCTAAGGGAGGTCAGGAGGTCTTGTCAGTTTGTCCAAATACTGACTGGAAGCAGTCAAGATGGACCCAGACTCTTCTCACTGGAGCCCAGCAACAGGACAAGATGCAAGGGACACAAACGGAAGGACTGGAAGTGCCGTATAAATGAAAGAGAAAATATTTTTATTCTGTGGCTGGTCAATCACTGGAACAGGTTGCCCAGAGAGGTTGGGGACTTTTTATTCTGTGGCTGGTCAATCACTGGAACAGGTTGCCCAGAGAGGTTGGGGACTCTTCAAGCTTGGAGGTATTCAGTGCCTAACTGGACACAGTTCTGAGCAAGCTGTTCTATTTGACCCTGCTCTGAACAGGTGGCTGAGCTACAAAATCTCCAGAGCTGAATTACAGCCACAAATGTTCTGCAATTCTAATATTTATAGATGCTCGAATTTCAGACAGGACCTGAGTTCAAGATGCAAAAATGTTTCTTGCATAAGCCTATTTTCTGTTTGCTCCAGGGATAGCACAAGTGCAAGGAACACACCTTGATATTTTTGCAATTGCTTTGTTGTCTCTAGGGGGGGGAATCAGATTTCAATGATTAGGGTGCTTTTGTTTTGTTTTGTTTGCTTTTAAAAATGTGGACATCAGTAGATCTATCAGAGATGCTTGACAGATTTCTTGTTCTTCATATTCTGAAAAATATAATGGGGTTTATGTTAGTTCTTTGATTTTTTTCCTATCTTATTTTTAGATTTAATCCACCAGAATGTTATCCTTTATATTTGTTGTTGTTTTTTTTCATATGGACATGGCTTCAGGTTTAAAAGATGCCTTCTTGCTTCTAAAGCTGGCATTAAAGCTAATGAGTGTAGCTGCACATTGCTCTTTGTCACACTTGCATACCTCCCTATAAAATGTTAGCAGAAAGCACATGATGCTAGCAGAGCAGTTACAGACAATTGTGTTACAACTCTTATGGGATTTTGTTAATCCAGATTTTTCCCTAAGTCTTTCTAGAAGCTGTTTTTCTTTTTTATCTCTCCACCCCCACTGCATATACATATGCAGTATAGTTCCAGATAGTTAGCAAGACAGTTATGAGCCAGGATAAACTTTAAGGACTAGTTGTACCTAGTTTATTTATTGTTTTCATTCCTGGAAATGATCACCAACCGCTTGATCAGTCTAACCAACAGATTTATTGAAGGCCTGAAGAAAGTGCCACAATCAGGTAATTGTAGTTTATCAACATTTTGTTATGCTTTCTGAGCAGGGAACACTTGTGGAGTCAGTGCTGAATGTCCTTTGTACAGCTGCCCCAGTCACCCAGCCAAATACAAAAGAGGGACATCAGTTTTCTTTCTGCAGACTAAGTGCCTTGACAAGGTATCTATAAAATCATAATGAGTCTGAAAGGCTAAACTAGCATGTGTGTCCTGGTTGGCTCTCTAGAGTCTAGAAAATTCAGATGTATAGGATCCAGCATTGCACATAGAATAATAGAATAACTTGGGTTGGAAGGGACCTCTAATAAAGGTCAAGTCCACCCCCCCTGCAGTAAGCAAATGATCAGATGATGCAGCCTTGCAGTGATGCAGCACCTGTGTAAGGCTGGGCAGAGTGGTATCTGTGACATGATTTTGGGCTGTGCCTTCCAGCCCTCTGCCAGCTGGGTAGGCTCTGTTGAGGGTATGAGTTACCTGATGCTAAGAAAAAGCTGGATCTCTTCAAGAGCAACCTTGTATCTTGACAGTGCTTTTAAGAAAGAACAGAACTTCATTTGTCCCAGATGGTAAATGTCAGATCTCTCATATTTTATCTCAACCAAGTTCTGCAGCTTGATATAATTATTTTCCCTGGAAACCAAATTATTCTTTTATTTAGGTTTGTTAACTATTATTAACTAGCTAACTATTCAAAACCAGGTGGGTTAGCTCCTGCCTGCATGGAAAGTTCAGTTAGTTCTCATCAATCTCCCAGTACCTAACTTCCAAATCTGGCTGCATTTACCCCTTTAAAAAAGTTAAAAAGATACTGTAAAGTCTTTGTATTCTTATAGATAGTTCTCAACAGACATAGCTCTGTACATATTAACCATATTAGTGTTATGTTTGCTTTCTTGGTTACACAGATAGTATTGTCTGCTAAGGGAAAACATTAATCAAAAGTTCCTAATTCTGGCCCTTTTTTTTTTTTTTTTTCCCATACCTAATGGCATCCACCACCTTGAACCTACCCCAGGTGTCTCCTCTTTTTTTCCCTCAAATGGGCACACATGCAAAACTTGACAGAAAGCAGTTAAGAAAGAGATTTTATGTCTTTTTATCTAATTCAAACTGACTGCCCAAATAAGCAATACTAGTTAGTGCTGAAATGGTTTTAGGTAAAAATAATTTTTTTCATGCTTTTCTTCATGAATAAAATCAACTCCCATGTGAAGTGCAACGATTACTTTAGCAGTCAAATGCTTATAAGAAACACAAGAAAAAAAGGCTAGAAGCATGGGAAATATGCAACTGCAATAAACAGTTCTAGGAAGAATGAGAAAGAAGGAAAAGGTATGGAAATGTAATTTTATCATTGCTCTTCACTTACTATAGCTATTACTGAAGATGTAGTGACTTTGGTTCCCAAATAGAAATATCAACAAGAATTTCATAACCAATTCTTTTTAAAGAGTAGGCATAGGCTAGAATTTTGATGCTACTTTTTTGTTTGGGAGTAGGGTGGATGGGAGTATTAAAGTTGAGTTTCCTTGATAATTAAGTGGGACATATTTATGTGCTTCTCTTTGACATAGCTTCTGGCTTCCCATTAACCAGGAGCCTATGAAACCCTGCTCCTGGCTTGTTCTATTTGCTTCTCTTTCCTTGGAGGCTGCTTCTCTGGGGTTTTTTTGGGTTGTTTTGGTTTTGGGGTTTTTTTGTTTGTTTATTTTGGTGTATGATGCTTTATCTCACCCCGGGAGTAACAGCAGTATCTCAAATGATAAAAATACAATATAATTTGTGGGTGGGCACATCCTTAACACAGGAGGCAGTATGTGAAGTGTGAAGATGTATGGGTTGCTAGTGTGTTCTGTGGTGAGATACAACTGCTGCAAAGAAAACAAAACAAAACAAAGTTTTACAGAATGTACCACACATTATTTGTAAATTCAGTGGGCTGTAGGTGAATGATCAGTATTTGACGTGTAAATCATTTTTTCAGGATTAGCATCAGTGTTTATGAATTCAATCACTAGAACAAAGATGAAAATATGGGTAGAAAATAGTTATTTTTAAAATTAACTGTACTTCTTTGAACATTTTGCTTGTACTTCATTTTAGCCATTTATCTGCTGCAAATACCTTAATGCAGCGCTCAAAGAGCCTCGTTCTATGCTTCACTTAACCCAGCTGCCAAATATTTGTCTGCCTGTCAGATGAAAAGCCTTAAAACCAGTTAAAGAAGGAAAATGGAACAAAGAAAAGCCTACTGGCATCTATCCCAGTTTGCCATCAGCTAAGGGTGCCATGGGACAATTTGATAGTAGAGGCACTGGACTTCTTCAAGGACAAGGATAAGTTTTGCTCCCTACCCAGCCTGAAGCTGTGATTGCATTTGCCTCTGCAGGGCACCTGGGACAACAGGGTAATTCACAACCTAGAATAAACCAAGAATAAATATTCTACTGTGCATGTGCCAGGCTACAAAGAGCAAAGTAGGCTGCACATTTGAAATGTAAACGTCCAGTTCTTTTAAAATTGCTCCCTCCACAAAAAGGGTGGAAGGAAAACCAGTTTGATTTTCAGGCCATGTATTTTTCTCAACCATTTATTTTAAAAATGGTAAAAGGGATTTGATGCAGATATGTCACAGTGAAACTGGCCCCAGAGACAACGACAGAAAGTTTTACCTGAACAGACACAGCAAAAAATCTGACTCTAATTACGGGAACTGAGAAGGCTGAATTTTTAAAATATAGTAGTTAATAGTACATTCTACATAACACTGCAAGTTTAGAGGGATACATACTTTGGCCACATTCTTGTTTCTGTCTTATCCACAAAGTAATATTAAAATGGTTTGCAGATAACAGAGAAGCCCCACACAAAGCTTTTGAAGGAATGTGTGATCGTACTGACATGCCAGTAGATTCATGTCACCTGAATTTTTCTTTGCATAAAAAGTGACAGAACTTCTCTGGACTTCTCTAGAAGTTGTCAGTCATTTAATAGATTTTGAGAGTGAAATGATTGCTATTAGATGTTTTCTAATTTAAAGGGGAGAAAAAAAGATTCTTAAAATTTAATTATTCCTGTCAAGAGCTGGCTTTCAGAAGAAATAATTTCTTCAGATTTTTAGAAATAATTCTCACCCGTGCACAGTTTGTTTAAAAAGTTGTGTATTGAATTGCAAACAGTATTAGAAAAAGTGTTCTGACCACAAAAATTAGCACTACCTGGCCAGTCATAGCAAGGGTAGTATGAAATGGCCATTTGCACAGGGAGACAAGGGAGGTGGCTGGAGGAGGCAATGACACAAGCCAGAAGCAAAGAGAGAGGAGAGAGAGGAGACACCCCAAGACCAAACTTATCATAGAATCATAGAATTAGCTGGGTTGGAAGGGACCTCAGAGATCATCAAGTCCAACCCCTGACCCACTGCTGCAGTTACCAGACCATGGCACTGAGTGCCACATCCAGTCTCTTTTTAAATATCTCCAGGGACGGAGAATCCACTACTTCCCGGGGCAGCCCATTCCAATGCCTGATCACCCTCTCCGTAAAGAAATTCTTTCTAATATCGAACCTAAATCTCCCCTGGCACAACGTAAGACTGTGTCCTCTTGTCTTATTGAAAGTCTTCTGGGAAAAGAGACCAACCCCCCCCTGGCTACACCCTCCTTTCAGGGAGTTGTAGAGAGTGATGAGGTCTCCTCTGAGCCTCCTCTTCTCCAGGCTGAACAGCCCCAGCTCCCTCAGCCTCTCCTCATAGGATCTGTGCTCAAGTCCCTTCACCAGCCTGGTTGCCCTCCTTTGGACCTGCTCCAGGACCTCAATCTCCTTCCTGAACTGAGGGGCCCAGAACTGGACACAGTACTCGAGGTGTGGCCTCACCAGCGCTGAGTACAGGGGAAGAATCACTTCCCTGGACCTGCTGGCCACGCTGTTCCTGATACAGGCCAGGAACTTATTTTCTACAAGCCTTTCAATCAGTGAAGCTCTCACTGAAAAATAAGTTTAAGCTGACATGGGAATTTCTATGTTGCATACTGCAGCTTCCTGGCCACTGGACTATCAAAACCCAGTATGATTTAAACTGAGAGTCTTGAACTAGTGCTTAAAATCAGGTGAGGCTGCTGATCCAGGTCAGAGATGTCACTTATTACCACCAGGTCACAGTAGTCTCTTGTTTAGTCAAAAGAAGGATGTCTGCCCTCACTCTCAGCCCCCCATATTCCAACTATCCTGGCCCACCAAAATGAAAAACTGGCTGATTTTAAATGTTTTGCTAAGAGTTACCAGCCCCCAAACTGTCTTTGAGGCTTTTTTTCTTTCTTTTTCTTGATGACCATACTATGTGCTAATTATGATGATGATCAGTTAATGCTATAATTTAACAACACAAATGATTTAGTAACGTATACGAGTACACAAATAGTGGTGGATTCTTCTTTGGAAATTTATTTACAGAAGATTTTAGGAGTAAAAAGCTCGGTTTTCTTTACTAAACCTGTGTCATGGGTTTTGTTTTTTTCAGGAAAGAGGAGAATTCATCCCTCAGTATTAGCATAAGCATTTGTGCCTGCCAGAATAAAATGATTTGCTCTACCTCACACCAGAAACATTTCACAAGAGCGTATGGGAAACGGTTCTTCCTCTGAGTATGCAAGGGACTCTCAAAAAGCAAATACACCTGCTGCAAGGGTGTGAGAAGGGGGCCATTGAGAGAACAAAGTACCTGCTTGGTGCTCTCAGAAACATCTTTCAACAGCCATAGCTATTGAAAGATTATTTTGTAATATAAGTATTTTGTACTTAAAGGAAAAAAAAAACCAACATGGGATTATAGAGCTGAAAAAATTACAACTACTAATATTTCTTTTATTTTTTTTTTTCAGGAGACATGACTACTACACTCAAACCCACTTTCTATGTTCACCACAATGATTAATGTAATTTGCTTGGCTACAAGCCTCTTAAGCACTAATACTATCTTTTCCTCAGTTTTAAGCTGAGTAGTAGATAATAGTGCTCCCCTTGATCCATGTCTGTAAAACCTCTTGTTGGAGTTTTCACGGTGCACAGAGGTGGGAGTGTTGAAAATGCAGTTGTGTGCTTCTACATATAGTTCCTCTTACAACATTTAAGTGATTGTTGCAGCAGAAAAAGACTATTTTATAGTGTTTGCTGAAAGAATAACCAAACCATATTCCATCCTGGTAGCAACGATGTCTTGTAGAGTGCTGTGAAAGGACAAGTATAAGCCCCATTTTCATTACAAGTGAACTAGGACCTTCTGCCATATATTTGGGTGAAAGGCAAGTTTAGTGGACTTGGTCTACTCTCCTCTAAGCTGCTCTCTCAAACAGAACTGCTTGATTTTCTACGAAATAGCATTAGACTCTAGAGGTTGTTCCTGCCCTCCTACAACAACCTCGTAATTTCTATGTAGTAGGCTGCAGCTGCTGCTTTGCCACATTAGCTTTTTAGAGAAGTTAGAAAGCCCTTTGAAACCCAAACTTCTTAATATTTGATGCCTCGTGGATCACTTTCATGTTATGTTGTGGATCCGACCAGCTGTTCTGAACAATCACAGTGTAATGATTTCCTCAGTGGCTAAAGCACATCTTTAACACCACAGTATCTATCTCCTTTAGTTCCACGTCCAAAGTTTTATGTTACTATTCCTGTTTCTGTCAGGTTTTGAGTAATTTAACTTGGCTAGTTCACAGGGGGTCAGGTCACAACAGGAGAAGCATTACTGAATTGGCATTAGTCTTTCTTTACAGACTCCAGGGTTGGGAAGGGCATCTCTTTGCAAGTCCCACAGAAGTCGATCTGACACCTGGATGTAATCCAAATAGACTTGTGAGAGGCAACTAATATCCTGCTCCAATAGTGCTGCACCATCAAGATAGTGATTCCCCCTTCCTCTAAATCTCATCATCTACAGCAAGCACTTGCTAAATTTTGATTGCACACTTTCATCATCTGAAAACGAGTTTGATCAAGAATATCACGAAGACAAAACTAATCTGGGATGAGGGATGACAAAAAATTTCTCAGGAAAAATAAATCAAATGTGATGCAGTGATTCATTCTATATCAAGAGAAATTTTGCCTCAAGTTGTAAGGCAGTGTGAGGTCAGGATAATTCCTTAAATTATCCCTGCTCCATGATAGAGAGGCGGCACAAACACCGTGAAGCAATTCCCTCCTACTCTGTCTCGCCGAAGAATTAGATTAGATTAAAGTGGTCTTCGGAAGGAAAAACAGTGATCAGTGACTTCATAACTGGGCTCTAAAACCACAGACAGAGGGTCACAGACAAAAATGTATGCAGTCTATGAATACTGGTAAACATGACTGTTGTAAAGTTAATCAGCTTCTTCTTCCTCTTCCTACAACCAACCATGCACACACCCTGCTACTGGCAGCTTCCCACAAAGTCTTTGCAGGAGGAAGAAAGACAACTTGAAGCCTTTACTAGCACATTATTGTGAGAGTTTGTACACACCAGCATGCACTAGTTCCTAAACCTTCTGTGTACAAAGCATCTGTAGAGAAGCCAGCAAGGTAAGGGCAGCAAACCAACCCACACCCTGGAATCCATTCCCAACTCAGTTGTTAAAAATGCTTGCTATGCTCAGAGAGTCCCATGAATGCTGTTTGAATAGATGCAGCCTTTCAACACATGCTACAAACCATTGCAGTCTTCTTGAACTGTCTGTTTTCAAAGTAAAGCAGTGCCAAGCGGAGCTGCCTCAAGAGGCCAAATCTGGATTGGAGAGATTTGTGTAGTTCAGAATATATTTTTTATACTTGATTACCCTTTCCACACATGAAGCCTTCCAAGGTGATTTCCAAAATGAAAACTGGCTGCAAAAATACCAGTTTTGTCTAGGTGTCCGCTTGTTCTTCTTTCACTGGATTGACTTTGGGGAGTTTTTGTTGCAGGAATTGCACGGCTCCCTCTTGGTAACCTGGCCTGGATAACAACAGATGATACAGTAGGAATGTCAGTGTAAACAGTGTGCCTGAACAGAATACCCAAACCAGCTTTTTCTTAGAGGATGTTTGCCTCAAAACTTGATAATGCTGAGAGGAAAATAACAGTAACAAAGCTTGCTTAAGACAATGATCACCCAGATTAAACAGTAACCAGGGGGCAAGATTACCAGGAGAATTTTGAGAATTTAGTTTGAAAAGCAGCGTAAGAATTTGTGATTGTTAGAAGAAACCTCGGGGTGGGAACACAGTACCAGAACAATAGACATTGTCTAAGGCATCTTCCCTATAGGACACAGTAAGGATCTGCCAACCCTCTCCCAGTACAGGCTGGAGTACAGACAGGATGAGGTGTAGCAGTAGGATCCCACCTCTCAGGAACAAGTGTGGGAACTCGCAGGGCACCCTTTCACTGGCACCTGGATTAAGCTGCACTTGTGCCCACATCTCCAAATAGAGGCATTTAGGAACGGGGGAATCTGCACTCCCAGAAGTAGGACTATTTCCTCTCATCCTATCTCTACATCTCCTTGTAATTAAGTCCCTCCCCAGCTTTCTTGTACTGAGAGATATATTATAAATTCTCCCCAGAGCCTTCTTTTCTCCAGACTGAACAATCCCAACTTTCTCAGACTGTTTTCATAAGAGAGATGCTACAGCGCACTGATTACCTTCACAGCCCTCCTCGGGACTTGCTCCAAAGCTCCATAACATTCTTGTGTTGGGGGCTCCAGAACTGGACACAGTACTGCAGGTGAGGTCTCAGGAGAGTGGTGTAGAGAGGGTGTAATCACCTCCCTTTACCTGCTAGCCATGCTTCTTTTGATGCAGCTCTGGGCAGTCGACTTTCTGGGCTTCAAGCACATTTGCCAGCTCATGCCAAGACTCTCATCAAGCAACACCCCCAACTCCTTTTCCTTAAGGGCTGTTCTCAATCCACTCTCTGCCCAACCTGTAATTGTGCTTGGGATTGCCCCAACCCAGGTGCAGGACCTTACACTTGGCCTTATTCAACTTCAGGAGGTTGGCATGGGCCCACCTCTCAAGCCTGTCAAGGTTCCTCAGGAATATCTGGTGCCATCAGTTGTAGAAGGGAATGTAAGAAATTACAGGTGCTTGTTAACATGTTGTAAGCATCTAGTATTGTTGTTTCTATTGTATTACTGTTACTCATCCACAATAAATATTTCACTGATGACTGGCAAAGTACTTGTTGCTAATCAATTAACTACCTTGGTGCTGTCCTGATGATGCAAGTTGCATGGTTATCCTCTGCAAAAATTTTGTTGCATTATTACACACTTGACAGAAGAGTCACATCTGCAGAACAAGGTGTGGAGAGGAAACAAGCATTCTTCCAGGCAATCAGAGAAGAAAATACTCACCAATTTGGGAAAAAAAAAAAAAAAATTTGAAGACTGAGCTGGAGCAGGATTAATTACAATATTATCCTCCTGAATGCAGCCCAGATGTACAATCCAGTTTCAGTCCTGAGTGTTCAAAATATACTGCAGTGATGTATCACAAATTCAGTGTCATTAGAAATGCTCTAGCATATTATCAGTCATGTATTTTTTTTGCCACTGTGATTTGTGTCAGAAGAATAGGGCCAAACAGCCTGACAAAGAAATTTTGCTCTAACCAGGTCAACGATATTAGAAGCCAAGTGTATAACCTTTCAGGCACAATGTACATGTTTAGAAGGAAGGAGCTTTTGGAGATGAATATGCAGTTCATGCTGCCCACTAGAAAAAGTCTCTTCACACTCAGCATTTACAACAGTATTTGTCAACAGTAAAGGACCCCATCAGAGCACAGGTATCCCGTTTCTGAGTCATGGATCTACTTCATGTAACTTTTCATGGTTACATGAGAAATGTTTAAGGTAAAGGGAGAGGTTGACTCTTGTTCTTACCTCTGCTGCCAGAGTGGTTCCAAAGAATGTTTATCAATGTAGTGAGAGGTGCTTTATATATATAAATATATATATATATAATATATAGTTACATTAAGGACATTAAGTACATTATTTACATTAAGTACATTAAGGACAGTTGCATTTTTATATCATGGGCTTTGTGTCAGAATTGGCGTGAAAATTGAGAAAATTTTAAATGAACAAGCTGTGAAAACTCCAGCTGCAGGCTGGTGCTCATGCACTGTGCATTCCCTCCATTCGCTACCTGTGGAGAATTTTAGTTGCTGGTTAGCAGCTACCCAGCTACACAGATTAACCTTCAAAAAGGGGATATTTTCTGTTCCAGTCGGTTTTCCGGAAGTTTCAGTAGCTGAGGCACCTACAGACATGGTAAATACAGATGTTCAAAAGAGAGAAGACAGAGATATTAACAGGTAATATCTAACTGCTGAGCAAAGACCTTGAAGGAGAGTTCTGAGACTTGATACAACTGAGCAACTTCAAGTTAACATAAGAGGATGGGTACATACCTACAATTAAGACCAAGCAGATGCTGAAACCCATCATAAAAGGCTTGAAAATAGCTTTCATTGGATTGCTGCTGACTGCTTGAGACACTTCACCACCCACTGACCATTTCCTGAAAGGCCTCGAGTATGATCCTACTTCACAGGTGTTTCAAGACCAGAAATTCAGACTTTAAAAAAGACAGCATCTTTAAGAAGTGTGTTTATTTCTCAGAGACTTTGGAGAAGGAAGTGATTTACAGGTAAATAGGAATTTATTTTGGCAATACGTTAATCACCACTGAAAGCACAGACTAGAGGTATTAGGCTGGCATAACCCAGACAGCTTCCAGGGAGCTGCCCACATCCAATAATCACTATGAAAAATGACAAAACAGATTAAAGGAAGCTACTGCGAGCCCTGCCAAAACCATACACATGCCACCCGTATGAATTAAGTCAAATAAATCTACTAAAAAGAATAAATGGTGTTCACAAGCCAATTTTCAAAGCCCGGGGAATAATACATCTGTCCTTTGAAACGCCCAAAGGTGCGTCAGAGCTCAGCATGCAGCAGAAGACAGGCAAAAGCTTTAATTTTCAGAAGTTATTACAATACTTTAGAAGATGTTGAGTGACAGCAGGCACATGCTCATCCAGGCAACTCTTCAGTCACACAGACAGACTCATACCACCATCTACTCTTGAATTATGACCGCTCGAGGGCTACAAGAACATCTCAGAGATTTCCTCAAAGATCCTTTTTGTCACATGAACAAAGGAAGACAGAAGGTTAATTAACATCCAGACTACGTGGATTTAGATTTGTAGAACACTGGAACATCTTTTCTGGATTAAAAACTGTATAATTTAGCCTGTCATGGAGAGAAAAAAAAAAACCCAAACCTTCCCAGGCAAAACTTAGCATGATTAAATGCAATGGCATTAAGGAGGTAAAGAATCAGATCACCACTAATTTCGCAAAAAGTAAAGATCATCAGATGAAAATTAAACAAGTGACAAAAAAACCTGACAAGAACCTAACTCCCTACACATGCATATTTAATTAATAGAAACAGATTTATTAAATTGGAGGCCCAAATTGAATCTAACTGGTTTTACTATGAGCTAGAGAAAAATACATGGATAACAAATATTTAGTTCATTACTCAGGACTGTTTCTAAAGGACAAAATGGTAAAAGCAAGGGAGGAAAAAAAAAAAAGTCCCTGTAATCTACAGATAACAAAGTCAGAAAGTGTCATGAAAGCACATGGAACAATATTCCCTGTAACAAATAATGAAATTGAGTATTAAATTGTTTCTGCTACAGACTACTAAGTCATTTTAAAAGCATGTCTTGCTTCTTAATCATTTATCTTCTTAACTATGTGATCTGACGAAAGCATTCCTGGAAGTTTAATCTAAAAAGCATGTGCCAATAGTGTATTTGAAGTCCAAACTCACAATCTCATAACTAGGGATAGCATTAGCTGGGGAAAAAACCTATATTAAAACCAATATGTAACCAAAGGAAAAACAGGCATAGGACAAAATATGAATTAGAAGCTAGGAATGACAAGTTTTTCAGAAGGTGGGGAAAAAGTTGTATTTCTGTGTGGTGTTTTCTCATGTGAGCAGTGTGAGGACGTATTTTTTATAGTGTATTTCAGAGAAAACAGTTGCTTCAGATCAATTTCTGTTCTACACTTGTGGAAAAAATCAACATGTGTCAGTAAATTCTAACAATAGCTAAGGAAAGCCTTACACATAGGAAGAGAAGTGAGGCGGTTTTTAAATCAGCAGCTCCAGACAGCTTACATCCAAGAATTTTAAGAGCTGGCAAAGGACACTTGTGTGCAGTTAATGTGGATTTTCCATAAGCTTTGAGAAATCTGGGGAAGCTCAATAAAAAAATAATAATACAGAAATCTCAAAGAAAGCTGAGGTGGTGCCAATACTAGAAAAAAAAAAAAGTAGGAAAGGAACAAATTCAGGAACTTGCTGTCAACGTTGCATTAATCCCTGGGAAAAAACCCAACCCACAAACCTGACTTCTTGATATAGGAACAATAAATAAATGAAGACATTCTACTTACATTACACAGAGTTTAAATGTATGGAAAAATCCAGCTCTTCAGATTGTCTTTTTTCTAATGCAATTACAGCACACAGTTGGTACACAATAGAAAGGGTGGTGATGCAACACATTTGTACACTGACTTGTTCAGTAGGACACAGAAAAACCTGTGTAGTTGTGCACATGTAGTTCATACTACAATAAATTAAAACTAAGGTTACAGACCTGTGTCATCAATGAAGAGTCAGCCAGACATATTTCTAATTGAATCCCACAGGAATTAGATCTTGGCAGCAAGCTACTTGGTATTTTACCTGCAAATAAAGTTTACTAAGAACACTCATAAACACTCTGAAGTAAAAAAGGTAGCAAGATAGCTGATTGGGAACCATTTGGATTAGTGGAAAATTAAGTGTTTCAGCATGATCAGTGTGAGGTCATGTATTTAAGTGATGAATATAAAGCACCATAGACAGAAAACTTCCTCAGGAAGTAGTTGGAATAGCTGATAACAGATTAAACACGGGTTCATTATGCACAAGTGAGTTCAAAATTGTTAATATAATTGTTAAATGGCTCAGAAAGCAAACGACCAAAACCAAATCCTGCTTTCCCCGCAGGAAGAGGCCAGAGAAAGAGGACTGTCAACAAAAGAGATTTTTCAAGTACTGACCTCCACTGGCCAAAGACGTGGCTGCATTTCTGGAGGCAGCAACAGGATGACAGCTTCTGTATGCACATTTATTGGAACGGCTTTATTGTAACTAGTTCAAATAAATTATTAGTAAAACAGAGTTTCAAAGAGCAAGGACAAATAATCCAAGTGCAAAACAAGTCTAGGATTGAGCATCACAATGGAATGACTGGCCTACAGATAAGGTCTAAATACCATGCAAAGGCCTATAAAGGATTTAGTGGGGGGAAAAGTTATACTAAGTGCAGCGTGATCACCAAAAGTAAGTTCACACCAAAACATAAAGCAGGCTTTGTTGAATAACTGTATTATTGGGCCTCCAAAAGTGGCAGTAGTTCTACAAACATTATACATGTCTACAATTACTGGAGCCCCAACTTCAAAGAGAATAAATGGAATTAAAATAGTGAGAATAATGGAATTAAAATGGTATTTTGAAAAGATAATGACAGCGACCTGTCTATGCCATCATTCGCACCACATAATATTGGTTTCCCTGGTTCTGTCAGGCTGTAACATAACTAGAAACAGTCACACTCACAGCAGAACGCTTGTTTTAGGACAGTTGTCAGTGCCCAGGCCAAATCAGTGACAGCTCTCCCTAAAAAAACCCCTCTCCCCAGCGCCTGACTTGAATAAATAAAATTACTTCGATGAATAAAATCAATTTCAGCTCTTAAATTTAAGAATGAATGAAACCCACATTTTTGCTTAACACTTCTCGCACCCTCCCCCCCCACTTTCAGCAATGACTAAAAAGGAAAAATAAGATAATTCAAAGCACTGATGGGAAAGAGATCGCTGTCACTGAATGCTAAAGGGGACTCGCTCGTACACCGAACCCCGGTACCAGCCCACACAGCAAGCTCACGTCTGCTGGCTGAAAGCAACCAGGACCCGAGGGGAGCAGCTCCGTGTCCTCGTTGCCGGGCGTACGGCAGCCCCACCACAGTCCCTCGCCGCCGAGACCGGCTCCTGCCCCGAAACCTCCCGGGTCCCGGGTCCCGGGTCCCTCGCTGCCTCCACGACCTGCAGAGCCGCTCCTGACCCCCCCTCCCCTTTTCGCTCCCCGTCACCGCCCCATTAGCGCATCCAAGGCCGGTCCCCCCCGGCAGCCGCCGTTCACTACACCATGCCCAGCCTCGGTTTGCCACGGACCGCCTCGGTTCCGCCTTCCCGGCGCTTCCGGACCCGGCTGGGCGGGTGAAAGGTCCCGCAGCGCCCGGATGGAGGCGGTGCCGCTCTCTATATAAACTCTGGGCTGTCTCAGCTCCTTCCTCTCCCCGCGCCGCCCGCCGCCGCCGCCTCCTGGCTCACCGCTGTTCGCTGGGCCCCGCGCCGCCCCTCGCCCGGGAATAAGTCGNGGTGCTGCCCGGACGGAGAGGGCGCGACCCCCGCCCGGCGTGAGCGGTGAAGGCGCGGCCTGGCAGCCCTGAAATTTCGGCTTTTGCTGGAGGAATGTGTGTCCGTCAGCGGGACAGGCCGCGTCTCATCCACCTGAGAAATACTCTTCGTACCTCCGTGTTTTCTTTCATTAATTCGCTTGATGCGCGTTCGTGCCCGGTTATTTGTAAGCGTTCAGTTGCACAAGCTCTGGAAATCGGTTTCCCCAGTGGCCCAATTCGTCTTTTTGGCCAGATGCCCCTTTTTGTTCTCGGTCTCTTAAGTTGCTGGCGTGAGGATTAGGGATGGGACAGCCCGCCGTGTACAGGCAGACCGGGGGGGGATGTTCTTGCAGCTTCCCACAGTGAGATGCAGTTAGGAACTTCTATAAAACTTCTGTTCCACAAAGCAATTAGGATTTTACTCTTTTTTTTTCTATTTTCACCACTTTCTTCATGCCATCATATCCTTGGGGTATGTCATTTGGTCAGCAAAGTAAAATAATCCCTCAGCTAAATTTTTTTTTTTACGCTCAAGGAGTCATGTTTTTTAGAAGCTGTGGATAGTGTTAGTTGGCACTGGCTGAAGTGTCTGACATTTGTAACTTCAACATTTTAGGCGTTTAAAGATACTGGCAAAGCACCTGTGGAACAAGAGGTAGCAATTCATCGCATCAGAATTACTTTGACGAGTCGCAATGTAAAATCACTGGAGAAGGGTAAGTCACACTTTCTTTTTAACTGGGGTAGTTTGGTAAGTAATGAGTGATGTGTAAGATACAACCCGCTGCAAAACAGAATGTACTGAAACCAGTTGTAATTAAGGATGTTGATGTTTGCCAGAGTTTGTGATTTGGCTTAACAAGTTCACCCAAAGCATTTCATACAGTGACAAGTAGATTCTAATTCAGTTTTTAATGGAAGTGGGGGTTTGGGGCTTTTCATCATACTGAAAACTTTGTGTCATAATGACTAACTTAAGAGCATGCAGCTTCTTCCCTTTAGTGCTTGGGAGGGGTCTGTGTTAGTTTTTGCTGTTGGAATGGCTAAGAACTGAAAGGCACCAGTTTCTTGAAGTTCCTTGATAGATATTTTGTCACTCTTGTGAAGAGTTTAGTGTAGAAGTTCAACATAAATCCTTTAAGAAATTTAATCTAGCTCAGGAACTGGCTTTGTTAGGGTTTTAATCATACAGTGTAAATGTTGTAGAATCTCTTTTTGATAAAGGATTGTCAGGCTGCTAACAGCTTAAATGCAGCTTAAACTTGTAGTAATGTTTTTTGCTTACCATGGCATAATGTTTCCACTTGTTTGTGGTTGGCTATGAGGATAACTCTTACAATGAATGGCAATGATCACTTCATACGCTATTCTGAGCCAGCTTCTTGTTTGAAATATGCAATTAAGAAAACAAACAAAATACTCCAAAACACAAGCTTTTCTTTCTTTAATTTCAGTCTGTGCTGACTTGATCAGAGGTGCTAAGGAAAAAAACCTGAAGGTGAAAGGACCTGTTCGCATGCCCACCAAGGTACTTCACACTGCTTTTCTGTCTTAAAGCTTTTTTTCTGCAAATGTACAATCAAAAAAGCTTTTAAAAAAGTATTGAGATGAAATGCAGTACTAAATTAAGGGAGTCATACTCTGGTATCACTGGTCATGGTTCCACAAGTTGCCTTGATACATGGGGCAATTCTTTAGTGCAAACGTGTTGAACATTGGAAGGGATTTTCCTGTCCTTCAGTTTTTTAATAGTAATTTTAATTTAAAATAAATTGAATATAGGGAAGGAGTGTTAACCTCACTAGAATATGATTTAATAAGTAACTTTCCAATGGCATATATACGTGAGGTAATCTTAGGTGGATTGGTTTAATTGCAAATTAGTCTTCTGTATGAATCAACGAAATACCCTGTGTTCATGAGTTTGTTTGGTTTTTTTTTTCCCCAGACTCTGCGAATCACTACCAGGAAGACACCTTGTGGTGAAGGTTCCAAGACCTGGGATCGTTTCCAAATGCGTATCCATAAGCGTCTCATTGACTTGCACAGCCCTTCTGAGATTGTGAAGCAGATCACTTCCATCAGCATTGAACCAGGTGTAGAAGTTGAAGTTACTATTGCTGATGCCTAAGTGATGGCCATCGTTGAATAAAGCTGATTTACAAATTTTCATTGCTGTTTGTTTTTGTGTGTGTGCCAAGAGTCTTGGGTAGCCCTATGATGACTTTTATGAAGGAGAAAGATCATGAAGTGCTGTGTGAGAGGACTGTATGATATTTAAGGAAGAAATAAGCCAGTTGTATACCTCAGGAAGATGGCATCATAGTTGCATTGGAGGTTGGTGACTGTATGGAGGATTCAATTTTTGACTCAAATCTTAGACTATACCCAGACAAGCAGTAGCATTAAAATTGATGGTTAGGTAAACTGCTAATTGTTTAATTCTTAGTTCAGTGTTGCACAGCAAAAACTAACAATTGGCTTACTTGGCTTTTTCCCCCCCCCTGTGTCTTTCACAGTCAAAGGACCCTGAGGATATTAATTATAAAACTTAAACATTTGAGTTGATACATTTATTTCAGCAAGTTCTTTCTTTAGTCTCACATGCAGAGTCACAAAACTAAGCTGTGGCATTCTGGTTGTTGTCCTAGGTTTGGATTTCCATAGATTTGAGTATTAGAGGTAATATTAAGCCTTGTATGTAAAGCAATACAAACAACCAGTTTCATTCCTGCTACTTAGGCCTCTCAGGTTTGGTGGTGGGTTGTTTTAGTTCTGCAAAATAATACTTAGAGCTATGATTAAATTCTTAAACCTACAAGACATAAAGCCGTGGTTTAAATGAAAATGCTTTCTTGTTCATTTAGGATCAGGTTGCTGCTTCTCCTTCAAGCATAGGAGAGAACTTGAATTAAACAAGTAGAGGTGAGGAAACCATTTGGTTGTGTGGTCCTTGAGGTCCTATTTGTATTGGGAAAGACCTAAAACAGTGGCCAAATCTTGAGACCCTCACCCGCTCGCTTCATTTCATTAAATGTAAAGCTATAGATGGAATCTGTCCCTCTAGTCAGCAGGCTCAAAGAGTTTTGGTAGAAGGGAGAGGTGAGAAACTTAGTTGCATTTGCAGGCCTAGTAGCAATCCTGCTTCCTTGCCAAGCTGTAAGCAGCGAAAAACCCCTCTGTCTTCCTAAAGGTCTGTTTCTGAGGATGTGTTATAAGTACGATCTGCCCAAAAAACACTTCAAGCCTTACATACCAGTCACATTAAAGGGGGATAAACTGAGATGTACAAGCAACAGAGTGACAGTGTTACTGACTGAGGCTCACTGACCTTTTGATGCTTAGTTACTAAATTTCACACAAGTCTTCCCTCTGCATCACCACAGAAGCACAGTCATGGTTGGAAAAGACTTCTAAAATCAATTTGACAAACAGTAAGCCCATTAGCCTTCTGACTGAGAGCACTTGGAAGGGTCTGGAGAGAGGAGAGGTGGCTGGCTCTGAGGTGATTTCTGTCTCTGGTCTTTACTGTTGGCCAAAACATAGAAACATTTTATCAGCTCACACCTGGCTGTTCCTCTTAACACACGAGATCCCCTTAAACATACCTACATGACCTGAAGACCCATCTGTTTCTGTTTTTGAGGAGCTGTGCTTCTTTAAAAACAAGCTTTCTGCGGTCTTCTGTGTGTCTTCACCTGTCTCCAACTTACCTTTAGGGACAAATAAAATGGTGTTTTCGCGCCTAGATCTCTTATTAAAACAGAAATAAAGCTCTCTCCCGGCTCTCTGAATATCCAGGCTCAGGCAGGAAGGTTTTCCACTCGTTTCCCGAGGAGGTGGGACGGGGCAGACTTCACCGCTCCGTCCCGTGTTGCGCCGCCCGTTCCGCCTGCCCCCGCCGCCTTGCCTCGCTTTCTGAACCCTCAGCGTTTGGTGGTTTGGGTTTGTTTTTTTTATTTATTTGTTTTTTACTCGGTTTGCGACAATACCGCCTGGTGTCGAAACGGTTACGTAACCCGCGTAATAACTTTATGTAACTGTTTTGATGGGAATCGTGAGGTATCCGCGTCTTTCCCCCCTCCCCCTTTT